>JADKLZ010000687.1:27440406-27456548 GCA_021533235.1 Biomphalaria straminea | reverse complement strand
CTTTGTCAGTATTTACGGCTCTACATATTGGTCTCTATAAGCCTTCCCCCCTAGATCTCAAGTGATTCCAGTTCTGTTTTAATGAACGAATGGGAGCCTCAGAGAATATGAGACATCACAACAGTAGTCTGGAACTATTATCTTAAAGTATACCATTGGATATCATTCAACCCCCTCCTCTCTCCCTCCCCCACTAGCCTTATTTTCCACAGCATTAACCGACCTTTGCTCTAAGTTGACTATTATTAAAATCGTAATCGATACCTCGAAGACGAACGAGTATTTCCTTTTCCCAAACGTCGATCCCGATTATATTTCTGTACCCTCTGACTCGGATCGGAGAAATCGATCATCGGATCCGATCATGGGAAAACTTTTTGACTATTTCCAGGCCATTAGATAATTTCTGTGAAAACTGAGCTCGATTTGGGACTATCAAGTGGCGGGAGATTCAGACACGTGCTCCGTGTGCGGGGAGATTCCCGCCCTCGGGCGTGTGGCCCCTTGCTAAGAGCAATTACACTTATTCGGATGATGGGTTCAAGTGGTCAAGTCAGAACTCTAGAACAGTTGCCTTTTCTTTTGTACAGAAAGATGACATCGTGATTGGGAAGGGGGGGGGGTGTTGTTTAAAGGACGAAACATGTCAGGTCAAAACCCCAGAGAAGAAGGGGGGACGGAGGGGGGGACCAACCTCTTTTGCTTCATTTAATAGACAAGAGGTTCTGGCGTATGGGGAAAAGGTATTATATTATTTGTCTAATCATAAGCAACTCTGTGTTTGAGTTCAGCATTTGGTCATGGCCTGGTGGTCAACACCTGCGGTCATTTCTTGATTAGTGGGTGCATTATGAGAGGCAACACGGCCATCGTTTCAAAACATGGTCAGGGCAAATATAAAGTTCAGATATTATAAATCAACGCGGATTAATATGATTTTAGGGTACCTAGATGGGTAGAAAGAGGATGCCCTTACGCTGATAGCAAAGATTTTGGGCCCGGTAAGGCCCTAACTGTGCCAACCTATACTAACCACATGGACCCATTTGGGGGATGAACATTGGCCCGAACGGGCACCCTTAGGACTGAGTCTGGGCTTAGTCAGGGGGCCCAGAAAATCCCCTTGTAAAACCCGTGTGTGGCCAGTAAGAGGAAGAACTTATGGGCCCCAACAGGGCCAAAGATATTTGGCCCACTGATGGGGAATTAATGAAAGCCCTAATGGGGCCCTTAAGGGGCGAGTCTGGGCGTAATTATCATACGCTAGACCACAAAGATCTCCACCTGTCTCACACACATAGATAGGTCTACTGTACAGACCACTGGTCAACTGTACACTCAACTCTTTTTTGAAACAGCATGGGACATCACTTTTTATACACCCCAGCCCCTAACCTCTATAAAAATATGCCGAAGTACAATTATAAAATCTGACACTAGCCTATAAAAATAAAATATATAAAAATAGCTCAAGCCTATAAAACATAAATACATGTAAAATTATCTCGCAAGCTCACATATATAACTCCCTTGATTACCACTTTTATTGTTTTAAAAGTGGTGTACTTAATTAAGATAATGGCTTGCATAATAAATTCCAAGATTTGATGAGTAAAAAAAGTAAAAAAAAAAAGCCTTTTCACATAAACTTTGTGGGCTGCAAAAATATCATAGAATGAATTTTAGTTAGCATTCCGATTTTTCTAGATGTTAACGTGACGGACGGACGAAAAGACAGATCAACAGACACACACACAAAAGAAAAATTTTTCTTCTCTTTATGGCGTGCTGAAAATCGAAATACCATAGACGGCAATACATATCAAGCATATCCCTAATAATTATTGAATCATAAATTTGGTTATGAAAGTAAATAATAAAAGCCAACAAAATATTAAGAACCAAAAATTCTAGTACCACACCCACTGGCGATTGCTGCTGTATGTGGTTTGATAACTGTTTTGTAATGACGATTAGATCCATCACAATGGAGGAAAGGTCAACTTCAGCGATGACCAACGGCCATTTTGTCGGTGGTAGTGGATGGGTGGAGGAGTGTAGTCGGTTGTGACGTAGTTTTTGTTGTTGTTACTAGAGTATTGACCTCACTGGACAACATGGGAGGAGGGAGGGGGAGAATGTGATGGCGGGCAAGGAATGGGCCCTGCGGTAGGGAGGGGAGAGATCTAAACTAGTGGCTGGAGAGAGTAGGGAGCTGGCCATGGAGGCCATAGAAAAAAAAAAGTGAGAGCTGTCTTGGCGCGAGAGTGAGAGAGACGGAGAGCAAAAGAGAGAGAAAACGGAGAACAGAGAGAGAGAGAGAGAGAGAGAGAGCTGGGTTACGAGGACACGATGTCGAGGGTGGAGCCAGACACAACTTCTTCAAATTTACTCGAGCCGGGACTACTTTCGGCGGGAACGTCACGTGACCGGTATTTTGGTCAAAGGGTGAGCCTTCCACCCTACCCCCGCTTCATCTTAGGCCCCCCCCCCCCAATCGAGACGTGACCCACACAGACACTTACGCAAATTCTCTCTCAGTCCCTCTCTCATACTCTCTCTACACTCTCCCCTTGCCTCTCTCTCTTTCGCTCCTCTTCAGCAGCTTCCGGTGAATGCGAAGGCCCGTTATCTGTCTCAAACGGTCTGTTGACATATTACTTTCGCCTCCCAAGCCTGGCCTCCCCTTTTACCCACCCACTAAGAAAGCACGCTTTCTTTCTCTCTTTCTCTCTCTCTCTCTCTCTTCCAATCGGCGCCCCAATTTTCGATCTAACCCCCCTTCCCTCTACTATACCGTCTAAAAATATTTCACGAAAAAAAAAAAAAAAGGAAAGAAGATTTTACTTGGTTATCTCCCTTAGACCAGTAAGAAAACAAGTATAAAGTTTTATGAAACTGTCCATTTCAGTTTAACAAAAATATTTCCCTGTTGTTAAGTATTTACTTTTAAAATATATATTATAATAAAAACTTTCGATCGCATATTATCCAGACTTAAAGCATTCTTGATCTCTCAACCATTTCTAGCGGTTTCCTTGTCTCTGTCTCTTTGTACCACTTTTCAATTTCATAAAATGTTCAACGTTAGAATCAGCACAATATATGTAAGTGGATCCAAATGAAATTACTGGTTAAGTCAACGGCATTTGTAGTGGTAGTCATTACTACATGCATTCATCGTGGAGTCTAAAATTGTTAATGAACTCTCTCCTAATTGACTATATTGTGTCACAAATGTGCTGGTTGTATTAGATTGCTTTTTTTTTTTGGTTTTATAAACTTTGTGTTTCATTAAAAGTGCTTGAAAAATCCTTCATAATTTTATACCAAATATATAACATTTTTTTATTACAAACAAAACAAATAAGTAATTGAAGTCTAATCATTACAGTGTAGTGAACAACAAACGGGTCAAATTCCGTTTGAAAGTGGGAAATAATTGCGGTAAGTAAGAAGGAGTTAATTCACGTTTAACATTGAATGCTCTTTGCTTGCATTTTGTTTTGTTTTTCTTGAGGGTCGGTAACATAAAGAAGTTAAGAAGGCCACATGCTGCCCGCGTTATGATTGTTGTCGACCCCAATAATGATAATACCGTTAAAACATATGAAATGTCTAAACTAGACTTTCCGGTGACATAGTTTTTCGTCAAATACAGGTCAAAAAAAAAAAAGGTGTCCACTTGACCCACATAAGTGTCCTCGATTAGGTCCTAGTCAAACAGATGTCTGTCCTTCAATCGTTTAGGTCAATGCTTGTAGAACAAAAAGGGCTTCGAGAGCCACCATCTACATGACACAGATATAAGTCAACGGGGTCAAGTTGGGGCGTTGGTTGGTACTGAGCTAAGAGAAGGGGGGGGGAGGCGGTGGTGATCTTGTACTCAAAGATACTAAAATATAAAGTGTCTTCCTAATCTACTTCAAAGAGAAATGGAAGAGCACAAAAAGTGTGGATTTAAATCAGCTGACCGATTCTTTGACCTTAATTTTCTAGTGTGTTTTTTTCTAAAGGGAGATTACATTTCAAGGTATTTGTTTCTGATTAGACAGGGGCGGCCTACTTCCAGTGAGCTCTCCCCAACCCAGTACTGACGTCCCCCCCCCCCCCCCAACCCAACCAACCATTTTTCCCATGGTTCGGTCGATATCTTTTAAGGTCACTCAAAAAAACCGTTTTTTTTTTTTATGTTCCAGGCCTCTTAATAATAATGGGGTCAAATGAATGTGTAGGTCACGATGGTCCTGGTCTGGGAGGGAGAGGAAGAGGCTCAGTTAAATCTGCATCGATTTCCCCACTGATGCTGATTGGTGCTTCATATCTGATTGGGAGTCATGTGATCCAGACAAGGCAGGTTTTAATGATGGTTACATTTGTACACCGTGGACGTTCGGCTTGATCGAGAATGTCAACTTATTGCATCTTTCCTATAAGTATGTCTAGTATATATAGGTCATCGATGGTGCTTGCACCCCATGAAGGACATACGGTGGCAAGACCGCCCAAAAAAACAGCAATGTCCTTGCGAACGCCGGTATGGACAGTATAGAGGGACTTCTTATGCTCCGACAGTTACGCCTGTCAGGGCACGTATCCCGTATGGGGAAAGAACGAATGCCAAAAGGCAATCTTCTTTGGTAAGCTTAAGGGTAGTTAACGTAACAGAGGATCCCCACGAAAACGCTTTAAAGACTAACTTAGGCGACAACTTGTCTTAGCTAACATAGACGAGAACACCTGGTTGCATGCAGCCTCAGAACGAGACAGCTGGGGGTCACTCACAAAGGCCGCGGCATACATATTGGAGACCAAAAGAAAATCCGCTTCCGAAGACAGACGCAGAGGGCTTGCAATGGACGTGGCAAAATATGTAGGTTAAAATATGTAGGTCACAGTTCCGGTAACGTGGCCATTTGAAATATTGAATGCCTCATTAATCTTCGGACTCGAAGAGAGGCCTTATTAGGTCGCATTACGAGTGCACGACTTTAAATAGCAATTGTTACATTTAATTATAGTATTTAATTGTGAATGGTACATTATTTAAATTGTTACAATGAATGTAAACGATAGGATGTATTATGAGTGTAAAAAAAACCCCACACAGTAATGGATAAACGCTATAGATTCTAGATCTACATCTAGTTTCAGTAGTTACCTCCCAGTATCAAAGACGTAAACAATTTGGTCTTCAGTTATAAATTCTGAACCGTTGACGCAATGGTGTATATATTTTACATGAATGCCAAACATTTTTGGCTCTCTCCCCGTTTAAGTACTAATTTACAGGTGTTTAACCTTGTCATGAAATGCGACCACAGCTTATCATCTCCTTCTCTTATATGCTTACACTTCTTGATAACATGACAGGGGTTCGTCGTTTCCTTTATCTCTGGTAGATAATAGCTTTATAGTACCCGGCGCAAGTCATCGAAACTAAGAGAAATTCTCCAGTCTTTCTTTATCTCGAGACTCCTTGACACCAGAGGCGGCCTTAGCAGTGCGCGGGGCCCTGGGCGAATGACGTATGCGGGGCCCTGAGCCGTAAGGAAGACTATATATAAATATATATATATATATATATATATATATATATATATCGTACCACATCATGCATACGATAACAAGGAATCTCCAATCGCGGGCCCCCTCTCAGACGCGGGGCCTGGGGCGGTTACCCCATTTGCCACCCCCTAAGGCCGCTACTGCTTGACACATTTGTTTTTCATGTTCAATCTTTTTAGGACTTTAATTATTCTTGACAACGCGAGCCCACAAGCGGCCTTCATATTTTGTTATAACTCACTCAGACAAAGCCGTTGTTATATGTTTTAAGGGTTTGGAGTTCTCTTTTTGTCTTAAAAATAGCACCTTCAGAATCTGCGTTGTAAGTAATACCAATAGTCTTATGAAATAATTAGGAATCATTGAAGCCACGTTCAATGTGCTAACGATTCTCAAGTCTTAAGTTAGGAAAGTCAGACAGGCCTGAGGACTCTAGGATTAGTAATGCAATATTATTAGATGATATTACAATATATACATTTCAAAACCAATTTATTATTTTGGGTCTATAAAATTTCGACTTATAATTAAAAAAAAACCTATTGTTTCGTTATACAGGTGCTAGCCGTTAGCGATGACGTCATTAATAAAAACCGTTTACTTTTTTTTTTTAAACCAGAAGTGTATTGCATTTATTACAATACTGTTGGACATGAACTATGTGTAAAGACGGACACAAAACATGTCGAAGTTTAAATTGTCTTTACATTTCCCAATTTTTCTTGTTCAATTTCTTTCAACCTGTCAATCTACGTTCCTGGCCACCCCACTGCCCTCTCCACAAATGCACCCACCCCCTCCCCCGTTTTCCTATAACTTGATCATGGCCAGATCAAAACAGACTTTTTAAAAAACGAAAATAGAATAGAAGGCAATCTTTCCATAAATAGAACACATTTAGAAGGGCGATAACCAGCTCCTTGGTGGCTTTGCAATCATTTTTTTTTTTAGTTTCCTCATATTGACATGCAGTATTGCAGATCTTCCAATATTGTCTGGAATTGTTCTCTTTGTTATCCAGCCTTCTGTTTCCTGTTTCATGCCTTCTCCTTTTGATCCATACTGGCCAAAGAGACTTGGGTTTTGAGAAACATTGCTTTAGTTTTGGCCACAGGCGGCTTTATCAACTCGATTAGGTTTAAGCATTTGGGGCAAACACACACACACACACTCTCACACACACACATCAATTCAATCTCACACGCTCTCATCAGCAACGAAAAAGGCAAATTAGGCCAACCACATTTTTAAAAATTATATAAAAGAATATTGCAGACGAGCTTTAAAAAAAAAACTGGCTTTACATTTTCAGCATGGACCTTTTTTTTTTGGCGGGAAAGGAGGCAGCGAATAATAAACAACTTTATTATTTATGTACTAGGGCCAGTTCATTTTTCTGTTTTGTTACTTCGGTCCGCCTATGGGAAATATTCTTTTTTTTTCTCCTGCATTGTATTCATCCCCCTGGACAGATCTTGAAAGGCTAACATGCCTTAGGACCACGTCAGGGCAGGCCGAGATAGGAACACGAGGCGTGAGCTCTACAATTCAGACTTGAACGCATCATCTGAGCACATGACAACCGAAAGCACGAATTGGGGCACAGGGGCGGAGATTCCCTGAAGACAATTTCATTACAGGAAAAAAAAAAGAAATGAGAGTGAAAGTGTAAGAGTGTTTGCACGAGTGTGTGTGGGTGTGTGGGAATGTGTGTGTGTGATAATATGATAGCGTGTGAGTGGAGGGGGGAGGGTAAAAAGGGGGAGGGGGTACATTGTGGGGACTGGAATTGCAGATTTTATTAGAAGACATGAGTGAAACGCAAGTAGGAACAAAAATGTTGAGGAAAAATAATTTATGGACATGTTGGATTTTGTTTTTGATGGCTTTGAGGGGGGGGGGAGGATTCATGTCTGTTTCACATCGCTGGCTAGTTATTTGGTCACGTGGTTAGCGTGTTTTATATTGTACACAAAGTGGCTGAGTTCGAATCCCGTAGCCTTTCTGAAAAACTGGAGTAGACGAAGTTGTCCGTAGTGCCACTGCGCCCATTTAATCACGTTATGTGGAATATATTGATGCTTTTAATTTATGTGGAAACACAAACTGTCTTTGTAACCTTGTTTTTAATGCCATTTCGTTAATTTTTTTTTAAATCAAAAGATTCTTTGTAATCACAAAAGAAAAAAAAATAATTAAAATAAGCATTAATATAGCAATTTTAGTCTTTATCACCCAGAGGGCTGAGGGTTTGACCTTTCTGTGCATGGTATGTTACTAGTTCCTCTTTGAATAGCCTCGTATTAGTCGTGTTCATCTGCTGCTGAAGTATATGTCACTTTCTCTGAATAGCCTTATCTTCTCTGAGAGAGACATTCACATCAATATGATAATTCCCATTGTGCTTTTTAGACGATGTAATTAAGTTAAGCCAACATCTCAATCCTACGGTGTTTTGTGTTTGAAAGTAGAACCTCCAGAGGTACCGAAGTACATAACATCTCAGAATAGACATATGATGTACTTGAAAACCAGTTCCGCCTAATGTGCACCAACTAATTCCAATCACGTAAATACACTAAATGTTTAAATGTTCTACACCTGTTTTAGAACTCTTATTATTTATTTCTATATGCCTAAAAAATATATACATTTTCAAGGCATGGTAATTTTCAAATTTGATTATGTGAGTAATGATTATTAAAAATATATCTGTGATTAGGACAATGTTGCGAACACTAATTCATGTCGATAATGTGATAGTTCTTACCAATTTATTGTTACTTAGTAGTTGTCTAAATTCACTAAGCTCTTCATTAAATTAAGTACTTCAATCACAGATTCGCGCATTTGTAAAAACAAAATTGCATGTAAGGTCACAACAAAAAAAAAAAACCTAAACAATGAACGAATTGAATGACATAATGATTCAAATGTTGTTTTTAAAAATTATAATACAAAAAATCATTTAGTTGTATAAAGCAGGATGTGGGGATTACGACGATAACAAGATTGTCTTGTATGTCAAATGGGAAATAAATTAGGACTTTAATGTATGCGTTTCAAATTCACCGCTTTACGTTGCATGCTAAAACTAAAATTGTAATGAAATAAAAAAAAATGCAGAGAATTAGAACATAACAATTCAAGAACATTATTTTTATAATTATATCTATATGTAAACAAGGAACTTCTTTCTGTGCCATATAGGGGCTGAGCTACGGCGTGTTATGCTTATGAAGCTGGACTAAAGAAAATGTCTGACAAACTGTGTTTGAAAATTGAATTGAAGTGTCTTTAATTGTTCATAAACTCTGCAACTATGACCGATAGCAGCTTGAAGTTTGTAATTTATTTACAGAGAGGGAAAGAGAGAAGGGGAAAAGAGAGGAGGAAAGTAAGAAAGAGGGAGAAAGAGAGGATGTAGCCTAAAACTTAGGGCATGATTATGATCGTGCTACCACCTCTAGTAAGTAAAGTAAAGTTCCCCTTTCAGACCATGTGGTCTATAGGGCAGATGATGTAAAGGTCATCTGATTCTGTGGCCTACGGTTAACGAGGGTGTCATGTGGCCAGTACAACGACCAACCGCCTTTACTTTTCCCCAACTAATGTCAGGTACCCATTAGAGCTGGGTGGACTCAGAGGCGCCCAAGGATCCCGAAAATAAAAATCCCAGTCTTCACCAGGATTCGAACCTGTGACCCCCGGTTCATAAGCCAAGCGCTTTACCGCTCAGCCACCGCGCCTCCACCACCTCTAGGAGGCGCGGTAAATCACTTGGCTTCTGAACCGGTGTTCCCGAGTTCTAATCCTGGTGAAGGCTGAAATTCTTAATTTAGGGATCCTTGGGTGCCTCTGAGTCCACCCAGCTCTAATGGATACCTGACATTATTTGGGTAAAAGTAAAGGCGGTTGGTCGTTGTGCTGGTCACATGACACCCTCGTTGACCGTAGGCCTTAGAAACTGATGACTTTTACATCATCTGCCCTATTGACCACAAGGTCTGAAAGGGGACCTTTTTTTTTTACTCTACCACTTCTATTCACATAAATCACCTCTTTCACTCTTTAACATTCGACGAGTGTTTGCTAAGGGCATTAACTCTAATTTTTTTTCTTGAACCAAACGGAAACTACAATAAAGATTTATGATTTGAAAAATTAGGTCAATCAAGAGCTCGTGCCCCGTATTCCAACTCTGTCACATCATATCTTATTTGATGCAGTCAATCAAGTTCGCTCTCCCCCTCCCCTTCACCACATTTATTTATTCTTCTCTTTACTTTACAACACTTATGATTACGTCCCCTGCCTACATTTATTATTTCAATAAATAGTTTTCGATCATACAGACTTTCGTCAATAGCTATCTAGCGCCCCTTTCTTGGTACCTCTCCCCCCCCCTCATTTAAGCTCACCTCTATACCTTTAACTCTCGGAACGCCGCCCCTCCCCATCTGATTTAACAGAAATGTATCCACTCTAAAACAAAGAACTAAGACTTCAAACTCCGCCAGACCAACCCCATTGTTGTTTGTTTTGTATTCTCATATTTTTCCCCACATTATTTAGTCCCCCCCCCCTTGTACTCCTCGCGGGGTATATTCAGTCACCGCCATGAGTCCTCATTTCTTTTTCCTCTCTTTCCCTCCCTCTGCTCTCCTCCCTCTCCTCAAGCATTCAAAATGGTCCTCAATTGAGTGTCGATTACCCCACAAAGACAATTTTGAAAAAAAGGATGTGGGAAAAAAATGTTACTCTAGGAAAACAATTTTAGTAGTTTTTATTTGTCATCGTCAGTTGTGACCTCCTTTCACATGGGCGTGAGTAGCCAGACTTTTGGAGTAAGGATCCCCGTGACTCTCGCGTTATTTATTTTAGTTCCCCCGCCTTGATAAGAGAATAAAACTCCGATACAAACAGAAGACTACATCGGCCACTATCAAATGTTATCGAAATCTGGCACGGCCTCATTTCCGTTTGGAGAGAGCATGATGGGGTGGGGGAGGGGTTGATGTGATGGAGGAGATTATGGGCACTTATTGATTGTTAAAGATGATGTCAAAAAAAGACTTAAACAAAAGAATACAAAATATTTGCAATGAACGATCGGTATTTGGATTGGCTTACGTAAAAGGCGCGTTCGTGGTCCTTGTTAAAGTTTCCCACGGCGATATTCTGAGTTGAACACTTTTGGAAATCTTTATTCTCTGGCATATGCTTTGTTTTTTAAAAGTTAAACTCGAAATTAAAGTAAAGATCAAAACTTGTTTTCATTTTATCAAGTTTTTAAAAAGTACCATCAAAAGTCAGTACTATTTTGCTGTTACCTACCACCGCACGCTATGCCTAATATTATGGTATGCACTCTGGACTGTGGCCTAGATGGTCCCGGGTTCAAACCCTGCCCGCCACGCCATCCTTCCTCGTCCTGCAAGAGAGCTGTTGGCTGGGATGTAATAATAATATGGTAGTCTAAATTATAGCCGAAACTTTCAAGAAATCTATTCAGATCGTTGAGATAATCTCCATAGGATAAAATCAAATAGTTGTTTGATGATGTGTCGAAGTTTAAAGTACAAAGAGAAACATAACAATTTGACCATAGAGAAAAATTCCACCCGATTAACCAGCTCATAGCATTCACCCCGAACGGTTCTTATGTTAACGTGCTACATATTTTTACAGTGAGAACAATTGGTCGTAAAATAGGATGAAAACTAAATCACCAAAAGTTCTCGGATTGATCATCTGTAAACAGATCCCCAGCTAAACATACCCGCTAGACTTCTTGGGTAGGAGAGATAAGTATCAATCAAAAAGTATATTAAAAAAATATGATATAGTTTTGAAAGAAACCAACGAAAGTAATGGCTCAATGTTCACAGCTGGACCGGTCCACTGGTCGAAGAGTTGTGGTTCCAAGAGAAATTATTTTTCTCTATAATACGAGAATGATTGGTTAACGCTTGACTTCCGAACCGAGAGGACTTGGATCAAATCCTGGTGAAGACTATGGTTTTTAAATTTCAAGATCTTTTTGGCACCTCTGAGTCCAGCCAGCTCTAATGAGTGCCTGACATTAGTTGGGGGAAAGTAAAGGCGGTTGTTCGTTGTACAGGCCACATGATACCCTCGTTAGCAGTGGGCCACAATAGCTTATGACTTTTACTTCATCTACCATATAGATTGCATTTACATAATAAATCTGTTTTCAAGAACGTTTACATTACAAATTGTGATTTATGTGAGCAGTGATGTTTTTATCTTAACATACATCATTTTTAAAGACTCACACTACTCCCATATCTCCGTCACTGTTAATTTAATATTCCTCATTATCCCCAGAGTAAATGGAAAGTAGTTTTATATCTTTGTGTTTTATCTAAATTTTCAACAGGATGCAAATTTTACACTTGTATGTGTAAAAAACATGGTCTACCAATGAGTTACCTTCTTATAAAAATTAAGTCACCCAATAAATGGAATCGAATGATGTAGCAATACAGAGTGATATCTTATTTATCTTTTAGTTTTAACTGGTATTTTTAAATTAGTAAACTCTATATTAAATATTCTGTTATTAATTTTCAGATCACATTACTTCGTCTGAGTGGACGAGTGTTTGGTTCTAAATTAGATTTTATATTATTTCCCGCGCAAAAAAAAAAAAATTGTTGGCCATATTTGTTTACACATGGCAACCTGATCCAAGCTATAATAAGTTCGTTATACATTTTTATTAGTTATATGATCCATTCATTTGTCTGTACGCCTCAGATCAACACAGATTTGTACGTGCTTATCTGATAGCACTATTTGAAACATTAGCCAGGCAACACCAGAGAATAGTCTATTAATTCTGTAGACACCGAACATAACAACAATCGTGAAACCAGGTCAAACAAAAGGAGAATAATAAAAAATGGGAATAACATAAAACAGTGGTGGCCAACCTTTTTGGGGCCTCGGGGCGATATAAATACCAGAAAAGCCTGTCAAGGGCCAATGACAGAGTATAAAATCGTTAAGTCTAATGGAGCCGATCCTCTGTGGCTATGTAACATGCTGTTGACTCAAATATGGTACGGTGAAAAGATTATGGACATGATATGACCCGCGGGCAGTGTGCTGGGCATCACTGGCGTAACGCAATTGAAACAGTAACCTGTTACATTGAAAGGGTTAAAACTTTGAAAAGAAAAGATTGCAATTGAAACAGTAACCTGTAACATTGAAAGGGTTAAAACTTTGAAAAAAAGATTGCTTAGTATTATATTCCCTCAATTTTTATTTGCGATTAGTTCGTGAGTGAGTCATTTGTAATGTCCAGACAACTTTTTAAGGGTTGAAAAAGGACTGTGCCAGAAACATTAGACATTAATTCTAGGCATACATATTTTTTATAAGTTTTCTATTATTTCATTTGTTTAAAATACTATTTTTTTTTGGCCAGAAATTTATCTAGATTGGAAATTGTTTTGTTAGTTGTTCGCATTCTTTGTCATGCTATTTTTTGAATTTGGTGGAGTTCTATAATTCCAGGTGAAATATTACTCATGTTTTTCAAGTAGATTTACTTATTGCAACAGAATTTCTTGCTGGCAGATAGTAGAGATTTATACTGCAACAGAATTTCTTGCTGGCAGGTAGTAGAAATTTATACTGCAACAGAACTTCATGCTGGAATAAACTAAACTTTGTTAGGGTCAAGGTGACTATTGTAGTATTAACTTTTGTTGATACTTTTAAAAAAAAAAAAAACTTTATAAAACTAAAACACGTTTTGATCTTTATTTTAATTTCGATGTTAACTTTAAAAAAACAACAACAAGAAGAAAGTCAGAATATCGCCGTGGAAAACTTTAACATGGAGGACGAAAGTGCGTTTTACATAAGCCAAGCAAAATACCGATTGGTCGTTGCAAATCTTTTTTTTTTTTTTGTTTCGTTTTAGTCTTATTTTTTAACATCATCTTTAACAATCAATAAGTGCCCATATTCTCAAAAATCACACAAAATATGCCATAAAATAATTAGTTGTTTGTTAATTTGTTAACTTTAAAAAAAGTATCACGCGGTTTTTATTGAATCTCTTCTGAGACAATAAAACCAGCAATATCTTCAGAGACAATAAACCAGGAATCTCCTTTTCTGAGCTAGTAAAAGCCAGAATATCTTCTGAGACAATAAAACCCAGAATCTCTTCTGACACAATAAAACTCGGAATCTCTTCTGAGACAGTTGAACCCTGACGTAAACTGACGTATTGTCTTGACTACTGCGTGACTTGTAGATAGCATCATACAACAGATACATGAGAAATAAGGTGTCAGTAAATCCAAGATGGAGATAACTTGTCACACCGAAGTTACAAACGAATGTCGATGTGTCGAAGTAGCCGCAGATTTACTGACACTAGTTTCCCCGCCTTCGTGCCATTACTTTCTGACGGATCTGAAACAATATAGAGAAAAAGAAGAATACTAGAAACAACTAAGTGATTTATAGAGAACGTTTTTTGTTTTTTTGTTGGTTACTTTACTGGATTATCAATCTGTGGAACGCGAATCCCCAGGGGTCCGCAGAAAAATGAACATTGTATACAATTAATATAGCTTCTTCACTAAAATCCAGGTTAAAGCCAGCTTATCCAATCTAATAATAATCAACTCGTCTCTCATTATTGTTTAATATGTCTATTACGTACTAGTCTATGACGACCTAAACCAAGCAGTTAGTTACATTCTTCACTTGGATATACCCGGCTGGGTATTGAGCCCTTTTACACACGGATATACTCAGATCCCAATCACAGATGAATCCATACTAATACAGGATCAGTGTATTGAAATATCCACAAACAAGGAACTTAAACCAATGTTTATACAAGAATACCATAAATTATGGTGACAAAAACATTCTGAATGTATATCTTGCTCTATTGGGTCATTTTACAGGAATTGTTGACTACTTTCCCATCTTCTTATTTGATTCAACGTGGATTCATTGTCATAATAAACGCTATCACAACTAATAGAAACCGACTTGAAATGTGTGCTCGTTGAGCCGGACATAAATACACTCGTAAAATCTCATTAACGTCATCCTAGCTATTAAATTTTTCTTTAATTTAATTATCTTTATATGAAGTATGATTTATAGTATTACCAAACACTTTTTTTACTTACTTATCTAGCTTTTTCACGTAGGTGTCCGTGGCCAAGCTTTGACTATGTAAAGGGATGCCAGGTCACAAAAGGTTGAGAATCGCTGATCCAGATGGCTGATAACTACTATGTTCGATAATTGCCATGTTCGATAACCGTAGGGCAAATATCAAGGGGACTCGAGTTCAAATCCAGAGTTGTGTTCGCTAAACGTCTAAATACTCTTGGGTTCTGTCCCCTGACCAATTCGTAATTTTTTTTTTTTTTTAATGACCATCCAATTGGATTCTGATCAGATCCTGTATGATGGGAATCATTTAGGTTGACCCTACTCGAATTAAATAAATCCGATCCAATCCCGTTGGATTCGATCAGATCTTAACCAATGCGATCTGATTCGATTCGGATTCGATTTTTTGGTCAGATCCGATTCGATTTGGCTTTAACACATAATAGGAATCTTTTAAATGTATATATGCTGTTTCAGCAGTTGGTGGGCTATTTTAGAAAATACTCTCCAACGACTGGTTTAAGAATAACTTGTTTGTAACGAATATAACAATGTAAATCTAATAATATTGGGAACAGTTAAAACAGCGTTCCTTCTCTCCATACTGTCCAATTTTGTAAAAACAAAAACAAACAAAAAATGACCAGGCTGACCATTATTTAACTGTTCGGTAAAATAATCAAAAGTGAACCCAAATGATTTATCGGTCTAGCGATCTTATAGACCACTGGGTCAGAAGTAATTGGTTTTGGGTCAGTACGGCACAGAAAGAGAGATAGGGGTAGAGAGAAAGAGAGAAATAGAGAACGAGAAAAGAGAGAAAGAAAAAGAGGGTGGGGGCTCGTGTAGACATTCGTTGATGGAAATTGAGGACTTAATTGGAAAAAATGGTACCGTGGTTAACGATAAAGAGGCTTTGACGAGGCGTCAAAAGGGAGTCGGTCATGAGAAGAGTGAGGGGGGGTGAGCAACATGAGGAGGTAATCTAGAATGCTAATATGTCGAAAAAGAAAGAACGGAGAGAGAGAGACAGACAGACAGACAGAGGGAGAGAAAACAACGAGTGAACTGAATCTTGGGATAGAAAGAAAATGGAAGGGAGGTAAACGTTGGCAGACGACAAATTGTCCCTAGGAGTAGGACAAGGGGTGAATGTCCTGTGTGCAAGTCATTGGCCAGCTACTGGTACTTTTAGACGGGACTGCTGCTTGGTGGTTATGAGATGGGGTGTGGGCGGCTGAATGAAGGAGTCGTCATCGTAGCGTGACGAGACAATGAAGGCTGTCTCCAAGTCAAGAATTAAATGGAGGCTAGAGTGATGGAAGCACTGGAACTAGATAGATAGATAGATAGATAGATAGATAGATAGATAGATAGATAGATAGATAGAT
>JADKLZ010000687.1:27386627-27409973 GCA_021533235.1 Biomphalaria straminea | reverse complement strand
TCTGTCTTCTCTCTGTTTGAATACTGTCTGTCTTCTCTCTGTTTGAATACTGTCTGTCTTCTCTCTGTTTGAATACTGTCTGTCTTCTCTCTGTTTGAATACTGTCTGTCTTCTCTCTGTTTGAATACTGTCTGTCTTCTCTCTGTTTGAATACTGTCTGTCTTCTCTCTGTTTGAATACTGTCTGTCTTCTAACTTGTGTCTGATACAAACTTTAAACATTTCTCCCACTTCCCATTGTCGTATCAAGTTCAAACTTTGCACAATTATATAAAAAGACTCTCCTTCTCTTTCTCTCTCTCTAATAAACACACACACACACACACACACACACATATATATATATATATATATATATATATATATATATATATATATATATATATTATTCTTTCCCTTAAATCAGACCTTTTTTAAAAAATATTTCTAAAAATATTGCTTGAAATATTAGTACTGCAATGTGAGACCCACTGGTCCACAGGGGACACGACCAACGAATTACTCACTGAATTCTCAAGCTGTCTATATGTGAGCATGTTTGTTTGCTCGGGAGCTTCGTAGTGACCGCACCCCCCATCCCAAAATCTCTACCTTCCCCCCCCCCCCCCCCACTTTCCTCATCCTAATCTGGTTTCTCCCTGAACCAAGATCACACACGGATTCCTTCAAATATGACTTTCTAATTAGGTCATATACCGTAATTCCACCCCACCCCCTTTTTTCCAATCGTACCCCTGATAAAGATTACGTCTTGGGGGGGGGGAGGTTGCTAAAGTAATGCGATGAGGAGCGGTGAAAGCGAGAGGGAACACAGATTTCTTGTATTGTACTCACCTAGACACCATTTTTTTTACGCACTCCTTCCTCAAAAAAGAAGAAAATAAAAGAGGGGGGGGGGGGAGGGAAAAGGGACGATGTTTTCTCTTCCATAGTTTTCGAGATTTTATAATTGGATCGCCAGGAGGGACTGTGCGTATTTTCCCTGGCTTCGTTTCCTGCTAGGACCAAACTCTGTAGGTTTCTTTGCGCCACCAGCTAACGCCCTAACAAGTTAAAAGAGTTAGTAACGCTGGGAGTGGAGACAGTGAGCCTTGATTTAAGAATAGGAAAGATTTCATTGGTTAATCATGTATTTATTATGGCTGAATGAAGAAACTTTCTGTAATCAAAACAATATTTTAGAACTTTTTTGTTTGTTTTGTAATCTATTTTAATTAACACGTACAACAGATTCAGTTTTGAAAATAACATGTCGAAAACAAGGGAGATTATCTGTGTGACGTTTGCTACACTTATAATAAATAGCCCGCCAATCTAAAAATGATTTTTTAAGTACGTAGAGTTGAAGCACTAAAACTAGGTCACATTTATAAATTTTATTCTTACTAGATCTATTACCTTATTATTTTGTCTTAAAAAAGTTTTCCCTTTCAGACCTTGCGATCTATAGGGCAGATTTAGATCATATGTATTTTTAGGCCGACGGTTAAAGAGCAGTGTATGATGTGGCCAGCACAACGACTACCAGCCTTTACATTTTCCCAACTAAAGTCAGGTACCTACTAGAATTGGATGGACTCAGAGGCGCTCTAAAAATCCCGAAATTCAAAATTCCAGTCTTCACCGAGATTTGAAACCAAACCCCCAGGTTCCAAATCCAAGCGCTTATAAAGCACTCAGCCACATCGCCGTCACATCATAACGGAAGCCGCGACTAAAAGAAAGAGTTAGAACGTGTTCTAATGTTTCGGTGTCTCTATAGCAGTGTCGACATCTTGGATCGAAGTTCCATCACATCCAACAACGAAGAAAGTTAAAACAATAAGTAAAGTTCCCCTTTCAGATCTTGTGGTCTATAGGGCAGATGATGTAAAGGTCATCTGATTCTGTGGCCTACGGCTTACGAGGGTGTCATGTGGCCAGCACAACGACCAACCGCCTTTAATTTTCCCCAACTAATGTCAGGTCACCATTAGAGCTGGGTGGACTCAGAGGCGCCCGAAGATTTGTAAGTTAAAAATCCCAGTCTTCACCAGGATTCGAATCCCGGATCCCGGTTCGGAAGTCAAGCGCTTTACCGCTCAGCCACCGCGCATCTTTCAACAACGAAAGCTCATATCCAACAGTTTTCTATGAGAAAACAAAGACAACTATTCTTGATCCTTTTCGTCTAGCTGCCAGTAGCTGGCCCACTCGTCTCTTCTGTTTGGGCGTTTTAGGTATTTCCAGAGTTCCCGCCCCTCGCTCAATGGGATCCAGTATTATAGGCCTACATTTCGGGCTTGTTCATTCACAAAATCTTTGTTCCTGAACTCTCGTGTGTTTGCTTCTCAAACGGTCTGCTTTTTTCTCCCTTTTTATCTGATTGCACAATGAGGTGGAACACACTGATCTGCCTTGTGAAACAATAACATGTGACACAAACTGATTGGTTGTCTAACAAAGGGGATCGAGTTGCAATCTCGATGATGACAAGGCATTTTCATTTGAGGTTTGACTCGAGCTGAGTTTTGCTTCTTTAGCGCCCAAGAATAGGACGGAAAACTCTCAGGTGCTCTCCACACTCCACCGAGGGAACTAATCACTTTGAGGCAGAACTTACCCATGGGCGCCCGCAGGATTTTTTCCAGGGGGGTGCAACTTTCCGTTTACGGAGAACAATCAAGAAAGGAACTGGTTTCCCGCCCCCCATATACGATAATAAGTGACCTGTAAATATTTGTTTTAAATTAAATATTTAACATTTAAACAAACATTTTACTGTACGCGTTTTTAAGCTTATCCATTCTGTGTATGCCTACCTACGGTCGATCTAACAGAAAAGGCTAACAACGAATTGCAATTAACATTGTGACTGGGTTCTTATTTCTCACTCCATAGTGTCTCACACTAAAAGGTAAAAATGAAACTTTTTTTCACCAATCCTTGCCTTAACACATTCTGAAAGCTAGTCATCACGGGGCAGCCATAGCAGTCTTTGCCGAGTACTATATTCATGTCTAGACTGTGCTTAATGTATTCGCTGTCAATGACGTTAGACACAGACTGTGTTTCTCCGAACAAGAACACAACCATAACTTGTTCTCTAATACGATCGCCATCAACAAACAAACCGAAAAGTGACTCAGATATCTGCAGTTTCATCACCAAATATCCAGCAAATGCTGATGCTCGTATTTTTTAATTTTTTGTTTCTTGCTTCTGCCATTGCTCCGTTTATTCAAATTATCGTTTTGCCTAGTTCGATGGCATGTGATGGCATTCATGGCATATCTTTCGACCCAAACATGTCAGCTCTGCAAGGGCCGTTATCTTCAGCTTTAATGATTAGGTCATATCCGACCATGTTTGACTCAGTTTGACGACGGAGTCAACACAAAGCTAGCTATAGCATTTATATTCTCCCGACTTGACTACTGAAACGCCTTGCTAGCAGGTATATCTGATGACAAAATAGTAAAGCTGCAGCGAATTTTGAATAACGCCGCACGAATAGCCCATCGGAAAACAAGACTAGATTCTGCTTTTCTAAAAGCGAAAAATCTAATTTCTTAAATCACTTATGCAAGCAGTTTTTTTCATAAAATACACCACTATTCACTATAAATAGTAACAAACACGGGAAGCTCTTTAGTAAGGGAGGTAATTATTTACCATATTTTGAATACATTTATGCATATAGTTTTTAGACTTTTTGTAGAAAATTATTTTTTTTACATTTATATCGCTACACTATATAAGTTTTATACACTGAATGCAGCACGTATCCAAATATAATGTTTATTTTTTTTAGGAGAAGAAAATCTATTTAATATGCTAATAAGTGGAACATAATTTAAAACAACAATTAATAAGTAGGTATTCATATTATCATGTGAGATACTACGCCGGACGGGTTGATCAACAATGACAAAAGGAATTTTTTTTTTAGAGATTGAAAAAAAAAAAAAAAAAGAGATTGACCCTTACAAACAATTAGATCAATTAGATATTCATTATAAGACATCAGTTAGGCCAGGTTCACATTTGACTCCACATTCACTTTCACATATTCTTTGGTCTACTGGACCACACAAGATCTATCAACCTTCTTTTTCCATTTTTCTCTGTCATTTTTCTTTGAAAGAATTTAATTATGATGTTCTTTCAGAAAATATTGATACATGTCTTTTTAGCTGCATGGGTGGACCACTTCTGGGACCGGTAATGAGTTTGTTTTTTCTCCCAAACTGTCTTTGTAACCTTGTTATGTTTGTAATGTTATCACAGTGCCTTGAGCCTTCAGTGCTCTATAAATTAAACTTTATTATTATTAAGAGCTTTCTTGTATAGTCTGCAATCGTAAACTGGTGGACGTGTTTAACCTGCTATCTAGCGCTAAAATCGACTTTAAATCCACATAACATAAATACATTTACACATATGACTGCACTCCTCATTCTTGTTCAAAGAAACGTTCACATTTATCGTATTGAAATAAAATCAGCAAGGAATTCTTCTCCAAGACAAAGAAAAAAATATTTCTCCGATCCGATTTTAGGCCCTAACTAAATATAATAATAAGTATAATTATGTGCAAGAGATAACAAATTGTCACGACTTACGTGCAATAGAATATTTCAAACTTTTTTAATAGTACACAAATTGCAAGACTATAATAAAGTGTACATGTTCAGCCATCATTACCCGATTATCATATTCTAGTTTATTGAAACAATAGTTTTTTCCTTACAGCTGTACTTCAGTGGAAGCTAAACTTCTTAAATTGCTTCTAAGAAAATAATTTTTATAAAATTTGCAACAAAGTGGCTACTAAAATTTAGAGGGTTGCATGTCGCCATCTATTCTAATTAAGCCTGGATTAGTCAACTCCAACATAACTTATCCATATGATTGTACTACAGTGGAATTACTACTTTCCCAGTGGCTACTAAGAAGTTAATTGATTTAATGATGCAAAAAAATGTATTGTCTACAATTTCGCAACTCAGAATCCAGGGGGGTGCAAGTGCACCCCCTTGCACCCCCCTGCGGGCGCCCATGAACTTACCTTATAATTGTGATAGTAAGTGTATGTGTTTTGAATGGCTAGTAGAGCAGTGTGTGTGCCTGTGTATGAAGTGACCGGTTGACCTTCAGAGTGCATGGTTGAGTGAACAGCATAGAAAGTGTGTAAGTCAGGGCTGTGTATAAGGGAGGTCAGAATGAAGAACAAGATGATAGAGTGAAGTATGGAACACTATAGAAGTGATTAACTGAACTCATTGTGTTTGTCTTATTAATTTAAAGTGTGTCTATTACATGGTGTTAGATGGACCGACTCCATACTCCACAACAACTGGAATTAAATGGCAACGTAGCAGAAAAGTGAAAAAGGTTCAAGCAATCCTTTCAGATCTATACGATAGCAAGTGGACTGGATACAAAAAGCAAAGAAGTACAGTCTATGACATTATTGCATGTGATTGGCCATGAAGCAGTGCAAGTCTATAACACTTTCCAATGGACGGATAATGAGTGTAATGAATGTGAGATTAGCAAGTCCTCACACACACTTCAGTGCATTCTTACTAAGTTCGAGAAGTAGCCTACTGTCTACCAAGAAAAAATGTTACCATTGAAAGACATGCTTTTTTCTAGCGATCTCAACAAGAAGGAGAATCATTTGACAGCTCTGTCACTGACATGTAAGTTTGATTTGCAGATTCCCTAATAAAAGATAGAATAGTTGATGGCATAAAGAATGAAAACACACGAGCAAGACTTTTGAGAGAACCAGATCTAGACCTCAGCAAGGCAGAAAATATATGTCGGGCAGCTGAGGCAACTAAATGGCAGCTTAAGCTCATGAATGAAGAAAGCGGGGTACAAGTTGTGAATACAAATAGCTTAAAAAAAACAAAAGGAAATTTGAGTTGTAGCTATTGTGGCAAAGAACACAAACCACGTCAGTGCCCAGCTTATGGTGAGACATGTCGCAAGTGCCATAAAAAAGGTCATTTCTCGTCAGTGTGAAGATCAAAGCCTGTAAGTATAGTGAAGTCAGAAGGTCAACATGACTCCAATGAGGAAACATTTTTCATCGGCAGTATTGTCTGTCATAGTTTAAGCAATGAATGGAACTCAGTCATTACTGTTGAAAACAAACAAGTCACATTCTTTGAGATAAATCTTGTCCCAACACTAAAATCTTCAGATGTGATCATACATATGAAATCACAATTTGCTCGACATGGTATCCCAAGGGATACCAAGTGACAATAGATAAGGCTATATCTTAGAAATAGACTTGACTAAATAAATAATATTGACTAAATAAAGATGCGAATGATTTAAAGTTACGAGAGCAAAATTAGAACTTGCTGTAGAAATAAAGAAACAATGGCCTTGGTAAAGAATCCTTTAACTAAAAACAAAACATTTCACAATATAATTCAAAAAACATTTTTTCGGCCGTAAGTAAGAAAAAGGAATTGGAAGTTAATAGTGTGAGATTAATGTACATTATACTATTCACACATCATAGATATGTTCTTGAATTTTGCGAATCCCATTCTGAGTCTAGAAATAACAAGAAATAAAATTGAGATACTTTTTAAAAAAAAGCTTATATTAAGCGTAGGCTACTTGTATCAATTACTTTGGATCAGTCATGTAATTAAATTAGAAATAGATATGGACTAAAATTTAAAAAAAAATTTATAAGAATTTTTAAAAAGGGGATACGACTTGAATTTGAGCTCATGTCTCAAGCATTCTCAGGCAGTAGCGGTCTTAGGGGGTGGCAAGTGGGGCAACCGCCCCAGGCCCCGCGCCTGAGGGGGCCCCGCAATCGGGGATTTTAATTGTCACCAACTTCGAAAACCAAATTGTCATAAAACTAGGACTTGTTACTCAATATTTTCCTAGTATCTTTAGTATCAGCACAGGTTGCTGAGGAAAAAAGAACAACGCTGGCGAAAGAAAAACGCCAGAGAAGGAAAGCAAGGCAAACGACACCAGCTCCAGCTGGAATTACCTGCCCAGAGTGCGGCCGAGCATTCCGGGCTCGCATAGGTCTCACCAGCCACATGAGGTTGCACAAAACCCCAGTGCAAAGCCCTCAGCCCACTGGATGATAAAGTGGTCATCATCGAACCACGATGGACGAACTATATATATATATATATATATAGGCCTATAGTATCTTTATGATACCAATTGTCATTTAAGCTTCGAACATACATTTTTACTTTCGAAATACTATTTAATTTTGGGTAAAGACAGCATCTAATGAACTGCTTTTCTAAGAGGCTATCATCGTTTAACAGGTCACAATCAAAACAAGTAGGTGAAATCTACCAATACCAATCGTATACTTCGTATTTAAACATTAACGTGCAAACAAATTTGATTAGGAAAATGCATATTGTTACGGTTTGAACTACTCTTTGAATCATGAAAATTGTATATGAAAGAGTGATATATAACATTTGTAGTAACATACAGGTATGCAGCTTTTGACAAATTGATTTAAAAATGAAAACTAATCAACAAAATACATGTTTTCTGATACCGTTGTAAGACCGCTCGCGAAGGTCAGATTTTAGCGGTATTTAATGTCATATGAGTACACCATTTTTCGGATACACACACACACACACATATATAAATACTGGAGGCAATACAGTAATAAGCCCGCAAATATATATATATATATATATATATTTCTTTAATTCATCGTGGTCCAATGATGAATGATTACCACTTTGTCATCTAGGGGGCTGAGGGCTTTGCACTTGGGTTTTATGCCACCTCATGTGACTGGTGAGACCTATGTGAGACCGGAATGGTCGGCTGCACACTGGGCAGGTTATTCCAGCTGAAGCTAGTGTCATCGCCCTTGCTTTTCTTCTCTGGCTTTTTTCTTCTGCCAGCGTTGTTCTTTTTCCTTCAGCAACCTGTGCGCCAGTTTTCACACCTCGACGCCATGATGCTCTGTCATGTGCCTCTGTTTCCCAGGTGGCTGAGTCTATGCTGAAAGCCTTCAGTGAAGCTTTGAGGGTGTCCCTGAACCGTTTTCATTGACCAACTTGTGAGCGCTTTCCTTCGCTTAATTGGCCATAGAGGAGTCCTTTAAGGATGCGGCGATCTTCTATTCTAAAGACGCGTCCTACTCATCGCAGCTGGAACTGAATCATGATTGTGTGGATGCTTTGCAAACCCACTCTTCAGATATAAACAGTATGACAAAACATCCACAAACACTTAAAACCTCTAGATAACCATTTACCATTTCATTAATAACTTTCACATGCTGTTCCTTTTAAAAACTCAATAAATGTTCAGTAATTTTTTAAAGTGTCATACCGCACTGTTATGTCGCATTACAGTATAGAAAGAATTGGTGCGTATACATTTAATCATAGACATATATAGACTGGAAAAAGGAAGTAACTTTATGTAACTTGAAAAAATGTATATCCATTGTATTCGGATTTCCGAAATCTGACAAGTTGCACGATCTTCAGTCTTAGAGATTAAACAAAACTACACTGCCTCCTCATTTACTCAACATGGTGTGAAAGGAAAATGGTGTATCCAAATCCGCACTATTTTCATTCACAATATAACATAGCATAAATAAGTATAGACTGGAAAAAGGAAGTAATGGATTCAGTCCTTAACTTTGAATTAGTGAAATTAGGGATTTTTTCAGCAGAATGTATAAATAAGCTAAAATTAAAAATCAGTTTCAGAACAAAAAATGAACATTATGACATTACAGTCACGCTAAGAGATAAAAAAAAACACACATTAGTGAAAATATTGTAATACTTATATAGGTTATGGCTGAAATAGATATGAATACTTAACTTTTATACTGCTCATGCTGTATAGTAAAGTACACTAATTTGCAAATCACAAATTTTCCCTTCATAAAACTCTCTTATTGACCAGTCTATATTTATTTATGTCTATGCATTTAATATATTGTTTATTTAGTCTGCAATGGAAAAAAAAAGGGTTGAGGGTGTATGATAAGGTACTGTAACCTAGCCTATAGTGAACCAGGTGATGTGCTTGTACAGTTATTTTGGCCAATCAGCTTCCAGAAAGTTTGGCATAGACGTATTAAGTATTTTTGTTTTCAATAGACTACTTTGGTTAGACATCGTACAGGAGTGGGAAAACCATTGTAATCAGGATAAAAAGTAAACAAAACACGGGAGTATTTTTCAATTAATTTATTTGAAAACCAGTGGTACAACCCTTCCGCAAAAGTCTTCTAAACAGCTTACAGGCGGACATACTGTATTGTTATTGTTACATCGTTAGAGAAGATGAGCCAGTGTGATGAGTTAGTTTACCGTATATATATATAATAGTCCACCTTTACGGCTAATTTAAGGGCCCCGCACTTGACGTTCGCCCAGGGCCCCGCACACAGCTAGGGCCGCCCCTGTTCTCAGGCTTCTCAAGCCAACACGGTAACCACTCTGCTAGTTGAGAGCTTATGGAAGATTGTAGAGTTATCAATTGTTTCTATAGTGTCGAACTATTTCTCAAATTTAAGTTCACTAGGACTGAGACGACGACTTATAAAGGGGACTAATTCAGCTAATAACACCTCTTCATTCAATTACGATTTCTTTCCCTTATTCGAGATACCAAACAAAATAATTAATTACCAATAGTTAATTAACAAAAGAGGCTACTTTTTCGTTTATTGACTCTTGTGTTGTCAGGTAGAAGATATAAGTGTGCACAGCTTGATCTGAAATATGGTGTGGGAGAAATCACGCATAGATACTTTTTACCAGACAGACATACAGACAGACAGAGTGAGTTGATATAAGGTTTGTAATAAAAGAAAAAAAAAAGGAAGAATAACTAATGGCAAGATTCCCCGTGTTCAAACCTTACCCCTGACTCTAGCAGATGTCCTCCCATTCTCGTACTAGTTTAGTCTACAACTTTCTATCGAGATGTTTTCCCTTTCAATAGTAATTTTTGGTCCATCTCTTTTTGTTTTTCTTTTCTCTTTTTTTTTTCTGCCATTCTCTTTTAGTCTCTATATATCCATTTCTTCTTCCAATTCAAATTAGCTTTACCAAACTCTGAGCAGACGACCCCCTGGGAATCAAGTCAAACAACTTTATAGTGACCAGAGTCCAGCTGCCCACACTCAAAACTGCGAGAAAATGATAAAACAAAGTAAGAGAGAGAATTGAGCAAGGAAGTTACGACAGAAAGTTTTACGGCTATCAATGTAGCGTTTCGGCGTCTGGGCATTGACCCGTTTCGAGGCCAATGGTAAAACTCCATTTAATTGCAGCAATTTTTTTTTTCGTTTGACCGACTGACCCAAGCTGGAAGTCACTTGGGGGTTATGAATTAATTGAGAGCGCCATTGGATCCCAACAAGGCGGTAAACGGACAATATAAACGACATTGACTCAACTGCTTCCGGATTAATGGCAACGTAGGAGTCGTCAAGAAGAAATCAATTTCCGGTGGACTCAATAAATTAAGATATTATTGATTCCCATTATGCATTTGATTTTTTTTCTGCAATATTTAATCTATAATATAAGTGTAATCAAGGTTACAAAGACAGTTTGTGTGGAAACACGAACTCAAAATCGGACCCTGAAGTGGTCCACCCAGGCAGGAAAAAATGCAGGTTTCAATATTTTTCAAAAAGAATATCATAATGCAATTCTATCAAAGGCCATTGACAGAGATGATTGGAGAAAGAAGGTTCATATATGCTGTGTGGTGCCCAAAGGTCTACCAGACCAAGAGATAGGTGAAAGTGAATGCGCATTTAGATGTGAACCTGGCCTAACTGACATCTTATAATGACTATCTAATTAATCTAATTGTTTTGTAAAGGGTCAACCTCTTATTCAGAGCCTGAGGATAATGATACTTTCTGTACATAATTTTTTTTAAATACATATGTTTCGTGTACTGTGAATTATCTGTAGTTCAATTGGTAATATGAAAAACGACATATTAATTGTTGTTTTAAATTATGCCTAACTTATTTGCATAATAAATAGATTTTTTCTTTACCAAAAAAATTTTTTTTTGGTAAATGTAGTATTTAGTATGACAGAACTTACATAACTTAGCAATATAGTAGTAAAATAAGTAATTTTTGACCAGCAATCTAAAACCATTTGCATAAATGTGTTTAAAAAATTGTACATAATGATTTCCCTTACTAACAAGCCTAAAATGTATCTTACTATTAATAGAGAATAGCTGTAAAAATGGTGTATTTTTATGAAATACAATACAAGCATGTGCTTAGCCCAGGAGCCTAGGAGGCTTTACAGTTTTACCCACAATGCCTAACGGGTGGTTAGGTTCACTAGGTTTTAAAGTAGGCCTATATAGTATACAGGGCAAGTATTTGGTCCAGTAGACTTACCAGTTTATACATCATGGAACATTTGCTCTATCCTGAAGGCTTATAATTTTCTATAGTAAAATTTGTTATGAATGAGTGGTTCAGAAGTATTACTGACCACAAAACTGTAAATTATTCGGACTATCTGAATGTCGAATTGGGTTACATTTAAAAAGAATATTATAGTAAGACAACGTTCGTTTATTATGTGGCATAGTTAATATACTTTGAGGACCATCTTGAAAAAAAAATTTGGTCGGCTTTCTCAATGGCGATGACTCCAAACTCAATTCCCGAAATGTGATATTTACCAGCGCGTGCCGGGACACCTTTGACCTTATCCAAAGCTGTCAGATCTGGCATGAGTTAATAACTGCGTCCTGACGTCTGCCGTCTCAGCGGTCATCACACGTCATTAGACTCGTTACTGTGGCCATTCATCAGAGAGAAGGGGGTTCGGGTAGGAGCTGTTAGACCTTCATTCACTGCACCCCTTCTGGTCACACACAGTCTTGACTCTCTCTCTCTCTCTCTCTCTCAATCTCCCTCTCTCTTCTCTCTGTCTTTCTCCCTCTCTTTTTTTCTTTTTCTCTTTTATTTAATTTTATTAACATTTGGGATATTCATCTTACCATTTTATAATAACCTCATAAGATCTAATCTAAGATCAGCATACATTTGAGCATGGTACTCATTGTCCTGGGACTTGTGAAGTCAAACTTGTTAAACAATGCTGCCCGTTTGGTTTTGCAATGTTTGATCTTACAAAGACACAAGAAAAAACAGCTTAAAAACAGCTTAAAAACAGCTTTAAAAAAGCTTTAAAAAAGTTAAAAAAAAACAGCTTAAAACAGCTTAAAAACAGCTTTCTATATTGTGTCAACAGCTTTTTTTTTATCTATGTCGTTAATTATTACGACGACAGCTCTGTTTTGCTACTTGAAGTAGTTCTAGGCCAAGTCTTGCCTATCAGCATTGCCTATCATAGTTTTCTAGCTAGCAACCCTACCTGAGGCTTGCAGAGATATCATGCTTGCCTAGTTTTAAGCCCTAGCTATAAAGCTTGCTTAGTTATCAACCCTACCTATTAGGTTTGCCTAGCTAACAATTCTACCTATTAGGTTTGCCTACCTATAAGCCCTGAGCTACAAAGTTACGCATTATAAATGTGTAGTCTCTACCTAGTATCAAGATAAAATGTGTATCACAGTATGTCAAGATTCCCTAAATCTGGCACCACTCATACTCTGACTATTAATATTTTTTTGACAATAAATCTATCCTGTTATTTAAATAATAACGTTCTTTTAAAAGGCTATAACTAACTGCGTCTTGGAGTGAAAATATCTTGTAAGTCTAAATTTAGACTGGTGTTTAAACTTAATAATGTGTAGTGCTATTATCTGTCACTTAATGTAAACATTTATCACCACTTTAAGTGCATTGATTATTTCTTTTCTGAACCGTTATTGTTATTATAAATATAGTATTTGATTTATAGCTTGTTAGTTATTGGAAGGAGTGGAAATTGTTGTTTACATAAAAAAGTACTCAAGGTAGGATGACGTCATTCCAATAGAATAAAATGGTGAGTACAATAAAGTCAAGGTTATTTTCAAATTGTTGCCAAATTCGATCCAGGTTAAAACTACTTTGTCCCAAGGACAAGTCAGAGAACTCGACATGAATGTGCCAAGCTGCATGTGGCTAAGTTCAAGGCAACAAATGTAAAACATGGGAGACTCACCTGGAGCCAAGTCAAATCTTTGTAGTTATTCAAAACTATTTGCATATTTAAAGTATGTGCTTGGATATCAATTACACCTGTCAGGTTAAAATCCCTCATTCCTAGACAATAAATACGTGGGTATTAGATGGCCAACATGTGAACATCATCAGTTCTTACGTTTGCCCAAGTCTGCTGGACTAGTTGCCCGTTTGGTGAACTCTGGGACTTGAGTCGATTCTTCAGATCATATCGCCAGAGTAAAAACTTTATTTATTAATTAAAACTAGAACCCAATGTCACTGTAACCATAGCCGAACAACGGTCTCAGTAAACGCCATTAGATAGCAATGACTTGTCAATATTTGCTCCGAAGCTTTTAGTGGGAAAAAAATGTTAAAAAATTGTTTTTTTTTTAAAGACAATTCCTCCATTTCCAAACTCATCACTTTTTGGAAGAGTGATTTCTTGCCTCTTCATAACAATGAATGAAATATTTAAAAAAACAAAAAAAATATATTTATTAAACAGCTCTACAGACGTGTTCAAGTTATAGATACATAGATCTCCAACCAAATTTAATTTTTATTTTATTATACTTTGAAAAATTAAAACAATCAAATCAGAGTTTTTCCCATATGGCCAATAGACTATTTTTTCGTCAAATATATTTACTTAAAGGGAAACTCTCATATTTTTTCAAATTTTAGTTACCAGGTATTGACATATTTAAATTCTGCGTAAAAAATTGTAATAGTAAACATTATATCATTTGTTATTTAAATGCTTAGAAAATTTTATATTTAATAAATTGGACAGTAAATTTGCCACGCCTCCTAAAAAACGGGGTTCTTTGATATTCTGTTTTTTATCTTAGACATACGTCACTTCCATCAACAATACTGAAAGGGAAACTAGATTTAACCAATCGTATCGCTTCTTTCTTACAGTAGCTGTCAGGCTCTTAGGCTTAGTGACGGTATAGTCCAGAGCTATGCAATAGTTTTATATATAGAGAGAGAGATGTAAAAGCATTATGATAACTCGAGAAAAAAATAACATTTTCATCTAAACCTCTCCCTATCCCAAGAAGTAAATATTTCGTGTGTCTGACTGATTCGAACAAACTGGTCAGTGTAAGGCTAGTCTAGACTACGTGTAGTCGGACAAGACAACCAAGCGATAATGTTTGTTGTGTGTTAAGTGGTCAGGCGAGAAAATGTACACTGCCGTAGTTAGTCAAGCACGTAAATCTCCTTTTAATACGCATTTTGTTCTTTGCTTACAAGATCCTAGATCTAACCGTATAGACGGCGATTTATTTTTTTTAATGGGAATTTGTATCTATGGTCTCACGCTATAAAATGAGTCAATATTAATAGGTTAGTGTGACGTCACATAGAAACCCGGTGAAAGTCTGACTGTTTTGGATGCGCAGAAAAATAACGTCAGAAAAACATCAATTACTAAGTTATTATTTCAAATAAAAAAAAAAAGAATAATATATTCATTATCTGTGAATCAAAACACGTATTATATCAAAAATTGTCAAAACCATCGGAGTTTCCCTTTAAATAACATGTTCACTTAAACCACTAAATTTAGACAATATTCAGGAGAGACTCAAAAATAAAGTAGCAATTGTACCTAAAACATTGAACCATAATCTTCAAATACAAAAACAAAATCTAATAAAATACTCAGGAAGACACATAGATAAATGTACATTCCTCGTCCTATATGCTAGGACAAATTTGTACAAATGCTCTATTTCCTCCCTATCGCTATTAGAGCATGGAATGGGTTGCCTGAGCCAGCCAGGTAAACCAGTGACTTGGCAGAATTTAAGTCGTTGGTCAAGATGCATGGCTAGATGCATAACGCGTAGGACGTAATCATTTTCTTTTTTAAAGTAACGTCTGTATTGTATAAGATAAGATAAGTCGTTTTCCAGATCCGTTTCCAGTTTCCAGGCTTTGTCCATGAAGAATTTGCAAGCTGATAATTGTAAAACTTGCTACAACTAACAAAGCAGAATATGAAGCTCAGTGACCACATCTTATGTATTTATTGAACTAAGTAAATGTAATTTACGAAACGGGGCCGGATTTACGAGAATGAGGAGCCGCACAGAGCCTCACTCGAAAAGTGAACCTCCACCTTTCAAACATACAATCAAATCAAACATTACAGAAACATATTCTAAGCATTTTAATTTCTTTCTATACAACTATGCATTAGATTCATTAATGGTAAGTGGATGTATACTGAAGCTTGATTTTTTTGTTATTCAGCATTTCGAAAAAGTTTTACATCGTCAAAAATAAACAAAACAAATTTCATAGTCTCTCACGACAAGTAAAATGCTACCTCAGAAATTGTTCATAGTACATTTGGTTGTCATATATCCGGCTGTAGACATCATTGGCTATTGTTCTATGCTGTAGACACATGCACGACATCAGGTATTATACATGTCCTCACATGCCAAACGATGAAACAGGGATTCTTCCAAAAGGCAGCCGTCTCCAGTTTCTATGGAAGCCTGGAAGCCGAAGAAATCCCGGGAAATACAAAGCTAAATGTTTTTGTTGGTGCATTTACTAGTTGACAGAGCAGAGGAAATCTTCATATTTTCTAATGTTGTTATGTCCTACACTATATACTTAAAAACTGGGCTAATCTATGCAAACAATGTTCTTGGACATCACTCAGTCATCACGTTGCGGTTGAGGCGTGTGTTCGGCGCCATTGTATATAGGTCCAAAGTAATATTATTAATCTGACCGGTTTTCCACACCACCATCAGAGAAACCTCCACAAGTTGGCAGAAATGCACCGGCTTCCAGATTTAAACCTTTTATCAAATCAAGATTGAAGCCAAACAGCCTTGCAGTGAGCTCATTAGGCATTGGTGGACTAGATATGGGTATGTTATGAATAAAAGAATGTCTGGCGATAATGTTTCCCCAATGAGAACCCGGGACAACTAATCTCCATCAATTGACACCGAGAGTTCTTGAAGTTGTGTTAGAATCACTATAGACTGAGCAGATAAAATACAGCATTGCAATTAGCTCATGAGGGATTTAGTTGACTAGATATAATCTACGTTGATTAGGCTTTCTAGTATGTCTGAAGATCGATGATAGAGATATAGCGTTGAGGTTGTATCTCCTAGACTATCAACTGCAGGGAATTACTTATAATAACTTTATAAGAAGTATAATTGGTTTCAATCATTTCAATAAAAACTAAATAATTTTTATTAAAAATCCATGCACCATACTGGCGTTGATATCAAGATGTAAATATAAATGTACATGCTTTTTTTTAAGGAACAACTTCACAATATTCATCAATGTTTATTGTTTAAACTTCACCCCATTCGCTTTCAATAGCAAGACAGTTTTTGTTTATTTATGTCTGATATATTTGATCTATTTTTTTTACAAAGGATTTTTTAATTATTTTTTTTTTTACGGAAACTTTTCTTCTTGAGGTTTTGAATAAGAGATTGGCCCTTTACAAAATAATTAGATCAATTAGATAATCATTATATGCCATCAGTTAGTCCAGGTTCACCTTCGCTTTCACCTAGCCCTTGGTCTTCTAGACCGTTGGAGCACCACACAAGATCCGTCAACTTTTTTCTCCATTCTTCTTTGTCATTTGCCTTTAAAAAAATTTCATTTTTATACTCTTTCTGAAAATATTGAAACCTGCCTTTTTTACCTGCCTGAGTGGACCACTTCGGAGGCCGATTCTGAGTTTGTGTTTCTTTGTAATCTTTTTTAAGTAACATTCTGAAAATTGGTTGAGTCGTGATAATTCACCAATATACGCGCTATATAGCGATACCCACTATAACATATTAATAATAATATTAATTATTAATTGATTGTAAATTTCTCTATTTTCTTTTTGACATACTGACCTAATTTTAAGTATCGGACTATCAAACACCGCTATCCTGATAATTTAAACACGCTTCCCCACATAAGCAATATAAACATATAGCGTCTTTAAATCCTAGGGCAGGGGTCGGCAACCCGCGGCTCGCGAGCCGCATGCGGCTCTTTGGATGTGAAGTTGCGGCTCTTTGGTTCCATACGCAAATATTATTTATCTTATAGAAAAAAAATAAAAAATTGGAAAAGTTCGAATTGTTAAATTTTCACTAGGCACCGAAAAATCTCTCAGCCACTTGTACTCTCTTTTCACCACACCCCTTCCCCATTACACGCGTTGTCACTGTTGTGATGTTTCTAAGTAGGTTTTAATTCGCTTTCGACGCAAGACGAATTGGCATCTTCAGCACTCGCTTTGGCTGGGAATGGATGTATAGTTTGTTGTTTCAAGTAAATGAGTTAGAAGCGAATTATCTTCTTAAAGTTAGAAGCCTTGTACAAGTAATGCTAATATGGCGGCACGACTAGAAATTGCACAAAACGGCAAACCATTTATAAATGTCACAGACTGCTCCCTTCGTGCATCTGAAGAACTGTTTCGTGATTTCAAAACAAACCAGAAATCTTGAGACAAAAAAACAACAACAAAGATTTGCCACTATCTTCTAAAACAGTACAAGATAGAATAGCTAACATGTCTTCAAATGTAACATATTTGCAGGTGAAAAATGCGGCTCTTTGGATCTGAAGAACTGTTTCGTGATTTCAAAACAAACTAGAAATCTTGAGACAAAAAAAACAACAACAACAACAAAGATTTGCCACTATCTTCTAAAACAGTACAAGATAGAATAGCTAACATATCTTCAAATGTAACATATTTGCAGGTGAAAGATATTCAACTTTCTTCCGTCTTACCACTTACTATAGATGAGCCTTGCGATATAAAGACACGGCACAAGTTGCCCATATGGTCCGTCTTTCCAAAAAAACATTGAAAACATTAAGCTCGTTTTAAATAAAATCGTTTCAATAGCAACTGATGGGGCCACAAGCATGACAGGAACAAGAAAAGGGGCAACAACCATTTTTCTGAGCAAAATAAACCATGAAATTGTTACATTTCATGGAATTATAAACCAAAGCAAGAAGCTCTTTGTGCTATACTGTTCACAATCAAAATACAGAAATCTGGTAATTAAAATTGTTAACAGCATCTTGTAAAAATAATTCTACCATAGTCAGTTAAAATAATTATTAAAGGAAATAGAGACTGTTTCTTCCCAATAAAGTGCAATGGCTTTCCAAAGGTTTAAACCTCTTGCTTTGTGTTTGAATGAAATATATACACTTCATCGCCCTGAATTAGAGAACAACAAATGGTTGCAAGAAAGTTACTTTATGAATCTACAACTGCAAAGAAAATAAAACCCAGTCTATATTTTGATAGAAGAATTCGTTTTGTTTTAAAGAAAAAATATTTTTGCAGAAGATATTCAGAGCGGCAAGGTACTTCATTTACAATGTCTACAATATAATCGCGTTAAAATAAGTGCAACTTTTGACATGAATTACTTCAGCACAGGTGTAATGAATTTCTTGATAGGTTTGAGCAGTGCAAAGCCAACCATTCTAGGATTACAAGTAAATCCTCTCAACACAAATAGTAACAAAATCCACATTGATGATTTTGGAATTGATACTGGATCTCTAAAAAAGCAATTGATCGATTTAAAAAGCTTTGTGGGATGGAAAGTGTAGTGGCTATAAAGTTAAAAATCAAGTTGGAAGAGTTTGGAGGTCCAGAAATGATGTACGTAACAAAAGTGGAGAGCTTTTAAAGGAATGCCGCGAGGTGATGTGTTGATTAGAAATCCAGATTGCTACAGTCTCGTGAAGAAGTTTGTAGTAGGAGTGCCGGCTATCTTTAGATCGACTTATTCGTGCGAGAAAGCGTTCTCCTGCATAAATATAATTAAAAGTAAAATAAGAAGCCAACTAACAAATCAAAATTTAGAGTTGTGTTCGAAACTAAAAACAAGCTATGAGCTAAATGTAGGCCTATCCAAACTTTTTAAAACCGTGCAAAGCCATCGCTTTTATATAATTAGGTTGTCCAATTGTTTGTTATTCAAGTATAAGTTAGTGTTGTGAGTAAAGGTTTAACTGTTTTGTTGTTTCCTAAATTATTTTTTTGGGATGAAAAACACTACTTATATAAACTTTTTTTTTCATTAAAAAGTAAGTACTATTTATAGTTCGCAAGAAAAAAGATGTTGCGGCTCTTTAAAAAATTTTAAATTTGTAAATTGTAATTTTTGGCTCTTTCGATTCAAAAGGTTCCGACCCCTGTCCTAGGGCACCCGTACATTTTTTTACTCCCCCCACCCTTTCCAGCCCTTCTGACCCCTGGCACCCCTCCCTAAACCAACAAGTGTACTTTGTATCACGGCACCTGACTTTATTGTTGCGACGCCACTGGAAGACTGACAAAGCACCAGCGGGTGAGACCGTGAGCGTTTCACACCTGTCGGGGCGCTCACCTCCTAGGCGTGGGCTTCTGTTATTTGTTTGACTGCCGTTTGCAATGGACCAGACGGCTTTGTTCAGTCAATCAGTTAGCAGTGTCGGCAGCCGACAACAGACTTTTTTTTTTGGTGAGAAATAAGGAAACAATCTTCCTTTTTTTCACTGTATTATTTTTATTTGATTTTTTTTTTACTATTTTACATTTATATATATATATATACGTGTCATCGAGAGAAAATAACAAATATAGTAAAAACTTACAAATAGAAAAACAAAACCTAATGAAATAGTCAGAAAGAGGTATGTATCTTATTCCATACGCTAGATCAAATTCATATATGTGCTCCTTCATACCTAGTGCCATTTCAGAATGCAGTGGGTTGCCTGAATCAGCCAAGAAAAGTAACTACTTAAAGTTTAAGTCATTGATTAATATGCATGACTAGATTAACATACGAAATGCTGTGATGATGGCTTGGTTCGGGCTGTGCTGGAGTCAACTTCAATTACTCAGCAGGGGTTTGAGTTTTTGTGTTCGGGTGTATTCAATGCAGTTAAATATCCAATACATTCATGAAACAAGACACATCGATTTAACTAGTGAACAGAAGCGATGAATTCTAATGAACTTTTGAATAATACTTTAATAACGAAATAGGCCACAGTCAATGTTTCAGTAATACTAATAAAAACCACGTCTAAACCCTAAGAGATCCTAGCGCTAACTGATTTCTTAGTCTCTAACACAACATATCCCAAACGTCACTAGTCCCGTTCACTATGCGTCTACTATGGTGCGTCGCTAAATAATTACAATTAAGAATTGAGTACCTAACAATGCGTAGGACGTAGTTATCTTCTTTTTTTAAATAACGTCTATTATATATGAAATAAGATAAGGCTTGTCTTAGTGTCCGAAGATTAATTAGAAATGCAGTATTCCGTTTGGCTAAGCCGCCCTAGTTATGACCTACATATTTTGCCAGACCTAGCAACAAACATATATATTATTATAGTATATACATTTGATTCTTTTTACATGCTTGCCTGTTACATTTGTTTTCCTAAATTTTAGAGATTGTTATGTACATTTATTAAAACATCCCTGTAAAAGCATGAATAAAGTTTTTTTTTAGTAAGTTTTAACAGTTCCCTGTTGGCGTATTTCTGTTCCACTTTACTGTTTCATTCATCTCCCTTTGGTAATTCAATTTTTAAAAAAATCACTTCTTGACTTAACAAGTCAAACTTACGCCTGTTTAATCGTTTGTCCCATCAAAGACGGGTTCTTCTAATTTAGCTACTATCGTTTTTACTGTTGTTGTATATTAGCCATGTGCATTGTCATTATATTTTTCTAAATTAAATTTCTGCTCACCTAGGTCAACCTATTTATACAATTTCCTAATTACAAGTGGACATTAGATGCTGGATTTAAATAAGCTAAAAGAGCTCCCACTTGGGGCCACAATAAAATGGTTTCAGGGATATTTTCAGTCATTTCTAAGACCAAAAGAGAAACTGTCTTTTACCCATCTTTTATCACCCAATTATCTATGCCAATGTTTTTTTTAAATACCAGCATAATTAGCTATCAAGCTATTTTATCTACATGCAAACTAAAAGAATACTTTCACATTGGACCGTCGTCGTGCAAGGATATAATTGAATAAAAAATTTAAAACAATAAAATAAAAACGTTTCGCTCACTGTAGCTTTCTGCTCGGAGGTGAAAGCGTTGGGCTCAACTGAACTCATAACGAGGTCGTTCGCCGGTTGTTAGCCTCTCCTTCCACCCGACATGCATGCGAACACACACACACACACATCGGTCAAGCCAAAAAGGGCAACTAGACCCGTGTCCATCTGCCGTGACCGTCAGGTGGTCAGAAGAGAGAGAGAAAGAGAGAGAGGGAGAGACGAGATACAGAGAGGGAGAGAGAAAATTGGAAACGAGAGGAGTCATTTGATCAAGTCTTTCTCTTGTGATATGATATGGGCAGACAAAAAAAATGTCTCCAATCTGGTCTTTTGTGACACTGTTCGGGAAAAAAAACGGGGGTGGTCAGAGGTGGCTTTATTTACTGTGGATGTGGTGTAACTCTTCCAGATATAAATTAAAATAAATTAAATAGTATTTAAAAATAAAAAAAAAATGTACTTTAAAAAAAAAGTAATATTTAATATTTTGTTTGTTTTTATATCTCGAAGACTTACGCCATATCCACGGTAAATAAATAAATAAATATACAAGAGATAGAACCTCTCAATTGCTGTTATATCTCTTAATACTGTAACTTTTATTCCCACTTTTCTATGAAAAACAAAATTAATTTATTCATTAATCAATAGTCTTTTTTTTTTAAATTGATTCGTGTGTTGCCGACAATGAATAATTGTGCAAAGTTTTAACTTGATCCTGTTATGGCAAGTGGTAGACATAACTTTTAAAAGAATCCTGTCAGACACGTAGAAATATAATCGGAGTTAATGTAAACTTTGTAAAAATATCTGTGGACTTATGACCACATGGGCGATTCATGTATGGCTGCGTCTTACGAATTTGGTATGGCTAGGTCTTACGAATCGCGCTATGAATAAGTCTTACGGATCGCGCTATGGTTAGGTTTTACGAATCAGCTATGGCTAGCTCTAACGATTCAGGTATATCTAGGTCTTTCGAAAGAGCTATGGCTTTGTCTTAGAATCAGCTATGGATAGCTCTTACGAATCAGCTATGGATAGCTCTTACGAATCAGCTATGGATAGGTCTTACGAATCAGCTTTAAAGACCTTAATGAAAATAAGGATAAAGCTAATAAGAAGTTTAATTAACTACAATCAAAGTACATGCACAATAGGATAGCAATGTAATGTTTGAATTTATACCCAGGTAAGGTGCAATACCTATAGAACGCTTTCGGAAACACGTATATAACATGGACAAGTGGATTAAGACAAATACATTGTGTCTACAGACTTCGACAAATTGTGTGACCCAAGAAAAATAATGTGACCTTAGACAAAGAGTGTGACCTTAGACAAATAGTGTGACCTTAAACAACGTGACCTTAAGACAAAAAATGTTACCATAGACAAATAGCGTGACCTTAGACAAATAGCGTGACCTAAGACAAATAATGTGACCTTAAACAAATAGTGTGACCTTAGACAAACAACGTGACCTTAAGACAAAAAAAAATTGACCATAGACAAATAGCGTGACCTTAGACAAATAGCGTGACCTTAGACAAATAGCGTGACCTTAAATCTAATAGCGTGACCTAAGACAAATAGTTTGACCTTAGACAAATAGTATCAACTAACAGTATAACATTACTCAAATTAATTAAATCTTGACAGTACATTTCAAAGCGTCTACAACGACGTTTTAAGTTCAATAACCTTCATAAGTCCGCTCCCTTACTTCATTGCATAAGTTTAGATGACACAAACTGTTCTATGTAGTAGCGTGTGCTTGGGGGGGGGGGAGGTAAATATGCGAGCAGACTTCAAGATATAGAATTATGAATTCGGTACCAGGTGTCAGGCTGGCGGAGACCATGTCACAGTGACCTAACCATCTATTTAGCTATTTCGTCTCTCGAACTTTTAGACAACTTTATTTCAGTACATAATTTAATGTCATGCTGGCACTGTAGATAGTGGTGGATATAGAAACGTGTTGCTTAATATATATATATAGGCTAGTAATAAACATACAAAAGTCAACTTTATGATAATCTAAATTTGGTTCCGGCCGAAAAAAAAACAAATAAC
>JADKLZ010000687.1:27343736-27363223 GCA_021533235.1 Biomphalaria straminea | reverse complement strand
ATATCTCCACCACATTTCTTTATATCTCCACCACATTTCTTTATATCGATTTATCATCTTTTTTTTCTCATTGTATTTTATATTTTTAAATAAAAGTAAATCGTATCTTTAAGGTTTTGAAGGTTACAAATATCATATTTCTGTGATTAAGATTTACTGTGAAATTCTCTGATTAATATTTAGTATAGTCAACTAGGCAAACGAAATATAAAAAAGTATTTTATTAAAATAATAAAGCTTATCTAAGGAAAACTAATTCCGCACTTTCAACTATATTTCTCAATATTTCGAAGCTTATTTACATTATTCGGTATAAAAATTATTAATTACCAATAATCAATTAATTAATTAGTTAATTTCTTAGTTGATTCATGTTTTGTTTCAGGTAGAAGTAATTAATTGTTCAAAGTATCAGCCCTAAAATCGGTGTGGGAGAAATAATGTGTTCAGTTATCTAAGGGGGACGAAACCCTACATATTTGGTTTTATCCGTGAATCTTCCTAGTAGGTATAAAGAAAAAATAATAACCAGTAATAAATTGACTAATTATTTTTTTTTTATTTTCTTGATTGTTGTTTTTGTCCATGCCATTGAATAATTGTGTACAGTTTCGACATGATTCAAAAATGGGTCTGGGACGGACTATAAGAGAAACTAAGATGACATAAGCTTTGCAAGAAAAAAAATACTACAAATGAACAAACTTAAAGATACTTCAGGACAGAAATACATATATATATACATATATATATATATATAAAAACAACACCACAACAATACCTAAAACACTGAATCATATCTTGCAAATAAAATAACACACACTATAGTACCGAGAAGAAGAAAAAAAGATGACTAGATCATGTACATGAGGACATGGATACGTGAAGGAAGTACTCATCTTCTGTTTTAACTCTTTCTCTCCTAACTGACGATACCAACGTTGATTCCACCAGAATGTGGTAAATAATTACGGAGAGAAAGAGTTAAAGGAAAGTTTGTAATGCATAAGATAAGAAAAAAAAATGTATTGCTTAAATGTATTGTCCAACAGTATATAAACAAATTTTATCGCGAAGTAAGTTAACAAAGCATTGACCAACACTGTTATGTTCTATAGTACATACTTTCGAGCAACACGAATCCTTGAGACTTTGTAACTTTGGTTGGAGGACATACATGTCTCTTTAGTACAAAATATTGACATTTCTTAAAACTACTATAATCACAGTTATTCAATATACAAACAGACAGATTGGTATAGAGTGCATCGCACTATTTACGACAAATATAAATATACAGAATAGCAAACAATGCATGTTAAATAGGCGCAGACCTTCATGCATAAAACTACAGAAACACGAAAACATAAACACGTTATACTCGTTTTTCTTCGATGCTTTTCGTAAACACAGTAAACAATAACAAGGAAATTCCCTTGACCACGTAGAAAAGGTCATGTCACGGAAGGTCACGGGGTTAAAGGGTCACATTAGCAAAGATAGCCCAGGCTATCGTGGTCTGTGTTTTTTTTTTTTAAAGTGCCGTACAGGCCAGTTCGCAGCTCGTCTATCATCCTTTGGAAAGGAGGGGGGATAGAGGGGTAAAGAAGAGGCCAGGGGGCAAATGTAACAAGACCAACCAACAGGATCATTTTATCAAAGTTGCTGCCCTTTCCTCCATTGGTCCACGGTGTCCAGCGAGACCCTCGTTAGATAAGATTGAAACTGAATGAGAAATTGGGGGAGGGAGGATTTAGGAAGAGGAAAGCCAGAGACAGGGAGGAGGAGGGAGGTAGTCAGACGCTACGTGCAGCCTGGCTGGTGCAGTCCGTTGTTGTTGGTCATTTCTTTTTGTTGGTAAATTAGAATTCATCGCGAATTTAGTCTGACACAGTGACACTGGTCTGAGATGTCTAGGTACGTTTAAGGTCACTGGCACCGAATAACCTTATCAGGTATGATGTAGCCACAAATCGAATGCATTATCATATCAACTTTTCAAATTTATATAAATATGCTGACACACTGTGGCATCTCTTAGGCAAGAAAAGATCATCTCTCATCATATGGAAATGAAATAAATGCTTGGCATTAGCTATGGTCAAGATCAGCGATGCTCAACCTAATTCGAACTGCGGGCCATTTTAACTTCCGACACTCGTGTCGCGGGCCACATCAACAAAAAAGTACAAAATATGAAATCAAAATTCACCTGAAACTATTTGATCTAGTACATACATTATTTAATAGGATATTTAAATTCTAGCATTTTTTACGCGTCTAAAAATTGCTTCATTTCTCTACTTAAAATTAGAGCATAAATGTAGCTACCATTAGCACCAAATTATTTTCTTGTCTCTTTTCGGTAAATATTCCCATCGATTCTCCAATAGTAGTGTTTAGCATAGTTTAAACAATCTTTTATACGCGGTTCTAAACCAAGAATGCCTCCATATTTGTTTTATAATACTGCTGTATATGTTGCTGTTTTTGAAACAGCCAGACTTTCTTTTAAAAACAAATATGTTGTCTTATTATCATGTTTCAGGAAAAAAATCCATTCACTTTTCATGGTAGATTCAATATTCATAGTTCTATTCACAAACTCATAAACGCGCAATCGTTAAAGGTCATAGTACCAATCCATCAGAGAAAAATTGACTAGCCTAACGAAGGTTATGATGCATTATTACTTTTGAAAAAGAGGGGGGGGGGGAGGATTTTCTACTAATTGTGCCGACTTTTCGGCGGGCCGGATGTAACCACGTCGCGGGCCGGTTCTGGCCTTCGGGACGTACTTTGGGCATCACTGGTCAAGATGAAAATGAATAGTATGTAATTTATGAAATTATACAATACGCATCTATCCTGGAGTAATGTTTGATATATAGACCTTTAAAGTGTTTCAGTTTGATGAAATCAACTGTTCGTACACCGTATGCTGTGTATGGTGATAAGAATTACGAATCTATAATCAAGTAGTAATACACTTGCATTCCTCGGTGTGGGTATCGATAAAGAAATTTTATTTAAAGTATTTTCTTCAATTGTCATTATGCATATTTATGTAACTATATCGATACTGATTTTTTAATACTGCAGAGAGACTTGAGATGAACAAAAAAAAAAAAAAGTCAACTCGCCTTGCGCCGTCTCTTTTTAAAAAAATATCTAATCCTGCTCAACTGTCTCTTGTAAGCTTGATAATAAAACACACGCACACAAAGACACACAAAGACACACACAGACACACAAAGACACACACAACAACTGAAAGCCAGATTTAGCTTCCATAATCTATAAGAAGACATAATGCATCCAAAAATAGAGCGAGAGACAAAAAAAAGCGTAGCTTGCATGTTTCAGATACAGTAAATAAGTCAAGCGGTTCTACAGTAATTGCTTTCTGGCTTCCATGTGTCATATGTTACAATACTTAACTAATATACTATACATTGTTTAAACTACCAGGAAGGTGGTTTGTGTTTTACATTAAATAAAACTATACAACTTTCTCCATGGGTTTGTCATCTTCTCACACTTTGAGCTCTTCTCTCTCTCTCTCTCTCTACTTATTTTCAATCCCTCTGCCCCTCTCGTTTTATCTATCTTTATTACTCTCTTTCACATTTTTTTTCTCTCTCTTTCTTTCTCTCTTTCTCTCTCTCTCTCTCTCTCTCTCTCTCTCTCTCTCTCTCGTTATCTGACCAAAGTACACATGCGAGTAGACATTAAGAATAGTCTCAAGACTATAGAAGCTAAATTTAAACAACAGTAGAATTGTTTGACAACTTTCACTGTGGGATTCAGATCGGATTCATACAGAGTATGTCTTCACTTAACCGAAAATTTGGAAATTTAAATCCACCTGTAGGCATGTTCCAAACTACTGCTAACTCTTTTTCAAATGCCCTAATGCAGGTTTCTATACCTGTGGGTCGATTGACAATATGCCAGGGGTCATTTAAGACAATCGAATATATGTTTTTTTTTTTTTGTCAATTCTAACATGTAAAACTTGACACATACAAAGTTGTTTTTTTTTTCATTAGAATTAACTATTTTTTATTGTTAGATGTTGCAGACAAAGAATCAGAATTAAGTTCCAACATTTTAATTGTCGAGTTAGAAATATTTTTAACACTTAAAGTTAATGAGCCTCAACGTATTACATATCGTTATACCTGGTCCTGTTTGTTTAAAGCTCTAGAGTTTAGACTGTCGTCTGTAAGTTCAAGGGTCAGTATTAACTCTTTCTCTCCTAACTGACGATACCAACGTTGATTCCATCAGAATGTTGTAGATAATTACGGAGAGAAAGAGTTAATATTTAGTTGTTTTTTTTTAAGGATACCTCACTTTTTGCTTTAACATCAGTTGTCGAGTTTCCTACATCTACATTAGTGAAAGCACCCTTACTTATTCTCATGAATGAAAATAAATTACTGTTGATATGGGGGGGGGGGGGGGTCGACGTAGTGAAGGATTTTAAAAACGGGTCGCCGAGTAAAAAAAAAAGGCTAAGAAATGCTGCCCTAATGCATCGGACTTAGAGCATGCAAAAATCTATACTTTGATCCAGATCTACCTAATGGTGATGTTCGTTTATTACATAATGGTTTAATGTATACACATTTTTGTAAGCTGTTTGATCATTTTGCTGGGCTATTTATAAACTGTTTACCGCCGGCGGACAACGGCTTTGTCTACACGAGATGCAGAAACATATTCAGTTCGCAACTAGATTGTGTAGCCATGTGTAACACTGCACTCATCGTTAATCTTCAGAATCGAAGACATTGCAATCAATTTTAGTTTTATTTTAAACTGTTTAACAACTCCGTAATGTTATTCTCTCTCTCTCTCACTCCCCCCCTCTCTCTCTCTCACTCCCCCTCTCTCTCTCTCTCTCTCAGTCTCTCTCTCTTTTCGTCCCTCTCTCTATATTTGTAGAAAATCTTTTGGAGCCATAGTTAGATGTGATACAATTTCCAGGAAGACCTATTTCTTACAAGTCGTATCCGGTTTCATTTAGTTTATTTCATTTTATTATTATGGGTGTACAATCACACTGATATTTTATGAGCTACGTAGTTGAAAGTCTTTCCGTTGATGTTAGCAGAACCAGATTTAAGTTTGCAGTATAATCCGTCTATTGTAGGAGATACGAACCCCTTGTATACAACATAAAGCAATGATTCCCCTTAGTTTTTCTTCAAAATATTTTTTGTTAAAATCTGATATAGTAGGGGTCCTAAACTACAGTTGAAATTGCAAATATGTAAATCCAGCACTAGATATAAAAAAAATATGTATGTGGTACTTTTTTTTTTTTTGGGGGGGGGGGGGGAAGGAGGGGTAAATTATGGTTATGACATCCATTTAATAAGGTAGTCTCCCTTGTCTGCTGCTTTGTCTTTCCCTGAAAAAAATTAAAAAGCATTACAAAAAACAAACAACCATTGAGATACACTGTTAAGAATAAAAGCACTAAAGTATCTCTAGAGTGAAAGGACCTTACTCAGCTGTTCTCATTATATCTTTGTAAACACAAAGATAATGTAATAATTACCTGAAGAATGTTTTGATCTAATTTTAACTGTTAGCGTTACGGTTTAAGTTTAATGAAGATGTATCACTATGAATTTTACATTTAATCGCATGACTGTTTTTCTTCTCCTAACAAGGGACGCCTCTGGTCTGAACTCTCTATTTAAACTAAGGCCATGGTCTAATAAATGTACACGTTAGTATTCACAGTAGTGTAAACTGTTTCTAAAGTTGTTGCAATAAGTGTGCCGAGTTGAACAAGCAAATAATAAAGAATAACAACATTTCAAATTTGGGAACTGTTGAAGCAGCTCTGTAGGAACTACGACTCGCATGATATTTCAGAAAGATAGCCTGGGATCCCGTTACAGAGGTCAAGGTCACAAACTGGATCTCTCCACCACCTTTTCTTCCCCTGACCCTAGTATAGTTTTAAATCATTATAATCTACTATTTATTACTGCCTTGAAGTCACAGGTCGAGCGTGACCCCCTCCCCCCCTTTTTCTTTCTTATTTCCCCCCACCGTCTATTTTTAGGTATATTAAGGTCGCGCCAGTTGTAGCCCAGGGATTTGTCCGCGATGACCCCCTGGCCGTCCAGACCAGTGATGGATGCAACTGACCGTCACGTGGTGGCAGTTCAGACATATGAGGCTAATATATAGTACCCCCCCCCCTCCAATATGTGTTTTAAATTTCTCAATGTCACAGTAACCTATCGACAATTGACGACAATGTTGCTCAACTAGTAATATGACCTCCATCCCATTTTTTTAAATTATTATTTATATAAGAGAAAAACAATATTGGTCTCTATTGCAATTAGAACAGTGTTTGACAACCTTCGGGAAACAAACAGTTAACTTTGTTAGCCCTTCTCTTGAAAGCTACGGGATTTGGAGGAGCGCTGTAAACTTGCACAGCTTGGTTCGGTAGGGCGCCCTAAGGCCAAGCGTTTTCTTGTATTCTTCACTGCAGAAATAAATTCTCCTAACATCTACAGCTCATTATTCATCCTATTAAAAAGGGCAGGTAAAATTAAGGAAATGAAGTAAAGGGGGGGGGTATGGACTGATATTGAAGTATAACTGACAATTGAGGCACAAGTAGTGTAAATATATCTTTATTCGGCGTATGTGTCGTAATAGTATCTTCATGTTAAGCGAAATCTCTTGTAGTAGATCTGTCTTGGTCTAAGACACCAACAGAATGGGGTTTAAGCGCTCTTTGGATATTAGGCCGTTTTCACGCGCACAAAATGTCTTATGTCTTTATTAATCTTTTCAATAATGTTATTACTTTAAACTCTAATATGAATCTTAAAAGCCCTAACTACATTGCATTTACAACCTATTTGTTCCTTGAAAAGAAAAGATACCGCATAGATTTTTGAGTCTTTGAGGCTCGCCGCAAAAAAAAAAATGTCTTCGAAAAATAATATTTAAAAAAAGTTCATTCATAAGTGATTGATTTTATTCAATTCGCGTGGTTGTTTCGTTATGTTAATTCAAAGCTGTAAAAAAAAAAGGGGGGCGGAAAAAATGAGTATACCAATTAGATTCTATTATAATTTTTTAATTTTTAGGATTCAACTATAAATTGTGAGATTTAGTACTAAAGTAATTCAATCACATAAAAAAGATCCAATATTGAGTACGTGAACGCGGAAGGCGACTAGGTGGAAACTATATAGGTTCAGATTTCATCTCAGTTGTTATACTTCTACTTATATATGAATTCTAAATATTAAAAAAAAAGTCTTTCTTTACATTATTATGACAAATTCATGCGCATTTATAAAGAGTCATTAACTATTCTGTTTTAAAACGTCATGTTTTTGTCGGAAAAGGAAGGAAGCGGTAGAAAAAAAAAATCATGTAAGAGTTATCTCACTCCTTCTTATAATCATGACATAAATAAATATAGACTGGCCAATAAGACTATTTTATGAAATGAAAATGTGTGAATTGCAATTTTGTGTACTTTATTTATGTCTATGAGTTTTGTTTAATCTCTAAGACTGAAGATCATGCATTTTAAAAAATTTTCATCATTCGGAAATCCGAATACAATAGATATGTTTTCAAGTTATATGAAGTTACTTCCTTTTTCCGGTTTATATTGATATATGTCTATGCTTATAATATATTGCTAATGATTGCGATTCCCCACCGAATCGACCAAGATGGCTGACTGGTCTTTGTCTTGGGTTTGCGCGCTGGACTGTCGTTCGGACTTATCAATGGTCCGGTGTTCAAACCGTGTTCAAACCCTGCCCGCTTTCATTCCCCGTCGTCCTGAGGGAGGTTTGGACTAGGAAGTAAATTATCTTTAACTCTGAAGGAACATCCGAAACATGGAAAACAGCTCACATTTTTACAGATGCCAGAGAGGAGACACATAATATACAAATTATATAGACATTCATCGAGTTTTTTCCCAAATATTATTATTTATACATAAAAATTGGACCCCCCCCCCTTCAAAGGGTTTGGGTGGGGAATAGATGTAATCGTTCCTACCCCCCTCCCACTTGATTCGCCATCTCATATAACCTTCGGCTTTCAAGTAGTGATGCCTTGACAGTTCTTCGAAAGGGTGTTGTGACAGTTGCTGGTCAGCTGCTGTTCTGCAGGGTATACTTAATACGAAGATGGTCCCATTTTGACTGATAAGACAGTGGATTTTAATCGAGGAGATTAACTGTTTATTAAAAAGTAAACAAATAAAAAAACAAACAATCGCAATGTCATTGAAAACGTAGTATTACGATCTCACCACAATTTTTTTTTGTAGAGAAATGATGACTAAGGAAGCTGTATAAAATGAAAATTTATTTCGACCGAGGAAATGATATTTATTGGGATTGTAGATAAATTAGTTCCTAGACATCCCTTCAGAAGATTCTCGTTACCTGTCAGCAGGGACGGTCTTAGGCCACTGCAAACTTTGCTGCCGCAATGGGCCCCGCACTTTCATAAGCCCCGCGCGAATTCTAGGTGTAAATTATTAAAATAAACCATTTTAACTTAATATTGAAGGGTTTCTGGAATTCTGAAATTGTAAAATATACGAAAAAGTCATAAAAACCTCCTGAAATTATAAAAATTTTCTGAAAAATGATGAAAATCTCCTTTAAAACAGACAAAATTTTCATTTCTTGGTTTCATTTAATGTGGAAAACGCCAATCCAACTAGCAATAAAATAAAGACGGCATTGTCAGCTTTCACTTCATACAAATGCAATAATAAGGCGACTTTTAACCAAAACAAGAAGTTCAAATACTTAATTTACGTTAATAGTCACTGGCATCTTTATCGACCTTTTTTTTAAAAAAAAATAAGAAAAAGCGATATTTTGCTTGTCAATAGTAAGTCTAAAAGGCAGATCTGATTATTTATCACCTTTTTGTTAGAAAACTACTATCTACTGTAGATGTCTCGTAAAGCTAATTTGCCAGTGATTTTGTACTTAGTAAAGAATGAATCAAATGCAAAGACGAATTTATTTTCTTATACAAAATCTTAATTTTCACTATTATCCTTATAACAATCCAAAATAGGCTCCGCGCAATCCGTTTCGCACGGGGCGCCGCAATCTGTAGGACCGGCCCTGCCTGTCAGAGACATTACTGCTGCAGACCTTCGAAAACATTCCTTCGTTGACACAGTTAAATAGACTGTAATGAATTTTTGTTTCCCTTTTGTGAATCTTGACCCCTGCAGCGCCGGAGTATGAATATCTTCTCGTTTGTATAATTGTAGTGCATTTGTTAATTTGTCTCCCTTACATCATCTTAATGTAACAAAATTTAGTTTTTTTTTTAAGTTAAATAAAAACGAGTTATCTCCCTTACACCACTGTGCTAGAACAGTTTCCCAAACAGTATTTCGCGTAACCCTAGTGTTTCTTGAGGCCTGTCTTAGTGCTCCACAAACTACGGGAATAATGAACTAGTAGACTGTAATTAAATGAAAATAAAAAAGGAACATCTTGGTAACAAAACTATATTCTAGATCTATAACATCTTTATTAACTTTGAACTATATTCTAAATGGACCTCATTCATCAGTCGTAAATAAACACATTTAGCCACGTCATAATATTGATAATTCAATGAAAAATACATAATACGACAGCCTTTATGGATTACATAATTTGTATAGAAGATATATAGAATCACGTGGCTGAATGTTGTTTGTTTACAATTGGTGAATGATGTCCATTGAAAACTAAGAATACAAAGATACTAAGATCAAACTCGAAGTGATTTCTGGCCATGTTTGTATTTCATACTATTTGAAAGTGGAAGTAAAGACATGCATTTACTTTAGTTCCTGCAGTCTGTTTGTATGCAGCAGGAGATTGTTCTTTTTATGTGACAACAAATGCAAAGACTATAAACTGGCTTGACGCCACATCAGACGTTTGAATACAGATTGTTGACACAATGTCTGATATCATGAAGTTATGCTCTTCCAGGATATAATACCATAATAATATTATAATTATAATACCCTAAAAGTACATATAAAGTTTATTTTTAAAAATGCCCAGATTTAAATATAAAGGCATAATATTTTTTTTTAATTAATCAAATAGAAGAAAATCCAACCAAAAACAAATAAGCAAAGTGTTCTGCTAAATACTTAGAAATGGGCGAAGTTCTCGTCATGGCATTATTCTGGGAAACTCTGTCCTAAAGCTATTCTATCTAGCCTCATGCAACACAGCGGTACAATGAACGTCATATATAGGCTAGAGACGTGTGTGTGAAATTCTATTTAAATGAAATAACACGCTGGTAAGATGCTATATCAATGAAGTAAAACAAAATATTTCAGTTCTATTTCCATTCATCATTGGCCTCCTTCAGTCATGAAACGACTATGGTTCAGCTACAACACTTTTTCATATGGCTGTGGAGCCCTTTTTTTAGAGAGACACTCCCGTCCACATATGTTGCAGGCCAGGGTGGCTTTCGCTTTGGTGGTAGAGGAACTGACCATTTTCAGTGTGGCACGCTTTTCTTCAAGAATCGAGGTCCATGTTTTCTCGCTGTCCATAGCTTTCTTGGTCACCGTCTCTCTCCAACTTGTGCGGTCTAAGGCTCTAAGCCTATGTCTTCCCGTGGTCAGTATCAATGTTTACTGATTTTAAATTCCATTTTTATCACATCAACGTAACGGAGGTGGGGCGACCAGTTTTTCGTACGCCATCCGCAAGTTGCCCGTACAGAATGATTATTGGGATGTGATTGCTCTTCATCCGGCGAACATGTCCGAGCCAGCGCAGGCGGCGTTGCCTGAGGACCGTAAAGAAGGTCAATTCTCGCGAGGATCTCAGTATTACACACTCTTTCTTTCCATGTTATTTTTAGCATCCCTCGAAGGCAGCGTAAGAGGAATGAGTTTAGTTTTCGCTCTTGTTTAGTGTAGGTTGTCCACGACTCGCTGCCGTCAAGTAGAGTGCTAAGAACGCATGCCTTGTAGACCTCCATTATGGTCGCTGTGGTGAGCTTCTTGTTTTCCCTAACTATTGGTCAGAGTCTAACGGAGGTTGATGCGGTCTTCCCTATGCGTTTTTTTTATATCCTCTTCCATTATATGACCGAATATGGGCTTTGTTGTTTTGTTGATCAATATAGTAGAAAAGGTTATCTTTTTATCTTTTTCTGTATTTCTCGATGTCTCTGTCTCTCTTTGTCTCTCTCTCTCTCTCTCTCTTCCTGTCTCTCCTCTTCACTCTGTGTCTCTATCTCTCTTTCTCTCTCTGAATCCTTAACAAAAAACAACAACAAATTCTTGTAAAGCCATTGATAGCGTTAGTCCAATTTCCAAGAAGACTTAATCTTATCCGGTTTCCGTTCAAAAACTTCATTTCCAACACACGTGTTCACTTAAGTTATAATCATTGGTTCATAATTCTCAGTAAATAATTAAATATAGTGAACCCTGCAACTTAAAATCTTACTGGTGACATTAATAAAGAAATTTACCTAATTAAAAGTACGTCTGATGAGTGGACACAATATTGTACTTTAATTGATCATCTGCTCTGTCAATGTATTGGCGTAACGAAATGTTAACAAGTTTGGGGTTTGTACATTGGTTGATAGAAAATATTGCTTTACAATCTTGACTGTTCAGAGGCAGGTTTAATATTAGTGATATCAAAAATGTATTGTAGCACAAACATTAACCAAAACTGGTCTATTTAATAAGAAAATGTAGAAATCAATATATTAAGCTAGTCGATCTTCGCAAGCAGATTTTGAATTTTTATATAATTTTGTAATGCCTCCAAGACTCACTAACTCTTTTGTCCTAGTCACTCTTATAGTTTCAAGTACATTTTATTTCCTTTCTCCCTCTCCTCTCTGTCTTGCTCCACCTTGACTTTCTTCCAGACAAAACTATTGTTTCATTTATCTCCATTTATCTAGTTATCATTTTCAACTCTTCCTAAAGACCTGCTCGTGCAAGTTCAAAAATAGCGTCTGCGAGACACCAGATCGAGGCAAGGTCAACCTAGACGCGCCTTCGTGTCGCAACAAGCAACAAGCCAAGGGGAGGTCAACTGTTGAATAAAAAAAAAATCCTTTGAAACCCTGACAGAGCATTCAGCAACGCGGAACGTAACACCCCCCATTCCCCCTTTCTTTATCTCTCGAATCCCCTCTACCCCCTTTCACCCCCCCCCCCCTTTTCACACCCCCCCCACTACCCATTTTTAGTCTTCTACGTTCCGACATTTAAATTGAGTTCAAATAAAGGGAGATAATATAGAACTATAAATGCTCCTTTCCGAGCAGACGACTTCAATAAGTTCAATATCTTTACAAGATACAAGATTAGCAGAAGATATTCGGAGGGAATTTTCCCTGTGAAATGAACGACACAGTCTAATTCAAAAGTGGCAAAGGTTATGAACGAGACTTTTCGTAGGTCCATTGTCTCCCCTGACAAGTTGACATTTTGTGTGTTGCTAAATAAAGAATAAATTGTTTTGCTGAGTTTTGAAAAAAGGCGACAGTTTGAACTATCAAGAAAAGAAGGAGCGTTTGTATGTGTGTTTTTGTCAGCATATTGATGTTTTGACAATCAAATGTGTAGGTGTGTTTCTAAAGAAAATTTCAACGAAATAAACTTTTTTTTTTTTCAAAGACAATTTTTAAAGTCTCTTAGAGTTTTATTTGGAAGGGCACAATGAATGAGACCTAGATTTGAACCCGGATCAAAAAGATGACAATGCAAATAAACTTTAAACACAGAACGAGGTAACATGATATTTTGAACCCGCAAATAAACAAAAATTAATAAGTTAAATTATGTGTAACATGCATTATTTTTACAAATACATTATAATTCTTGAGGTGTTATCAGTAGGAAACTCCGTTATGGTTTCGATGACACACGATCATCATCATCATCATCAAACTCCATTTGAGTGAGGGCTTGAGAGGCTTAAATCCTCTCTTGCAAAAGCCCTGGACAGAAACCCTGCTGTCTTGCGTAGTGCGTAGGCGTCACCATACAGGTCGAGAAGTTTTGGTTTCCCAGACCTGTCGAGACGGAGATCTGCAAGTCTGGGGCAGTCAAACAGAATATGAGGTACGGTTTCCTTTTCTTCCCCGCAGCGGGGGCACTGTGAGTCAAAATTTGGCCAGATGACACACGATAGACATTTTGACTTTTTGAGCTTTTTATAAAATATTACACACATAATATTTCTACATCTGGAAAAGGTTTAATGCCAACACGTAATGTAGATATTAATGCAAGTCAGCAATATGCAAATGTGAAGCTCACGTGACCACCCTGACAGACTCATCGTGTTGAACCGAGACCAACCGTCATAGCAGACCTGAACACTGACCTGCAACGTCACAACCTTTGGGCAGTTTAGACCAATAGCTCAATGCCACGTCACTGGTCTGTAGGACGTGGCAACGAGCTATTGGTTACTGATGCCTTCTTTAACGAATGGTCTCGCTTGCATTTGTCTTCTGTTTAACACATTCGTGTCTCCAAAGATGAAACTCTCTAAGAACGTTTTCTTTATCATCGACTTTAATCCACTGTTCAGTGTCTAACGAACAAGTCTTTGCTTTTGTTTTAAATAGTAAGCTTTCTCTGAACTATTTTATAGCAAGCAGAAAATCTGAAGTTTGTGGCCGATGACATTCAGACGTGAATATTCTACAAGTACGGCGCCACCAGCTACGAATACCAACACTACCAACCACAATTAAAAATTGACCAGCTGCAAATACAATACCACCAGCTGCAAGTACAATATCACCAGCTGCAAGTACAATACCACCAGCTGCAAGTACAATACCACCAGCTGCAAGTACAATACCACCAGCTGTAAGTATAATACCACCAGCTGCAAGTATAATATCACCAGCTGAAAGTACAATACCACCAGCTGCAAGTACAATACCACCAACTGAAAGTACAATACCACCAGCTGAAAGTACAATACCACCAACTGAAAGTACAATACCACCAACTGAAAGTACAATACCACCAACTGAAAGTACAATACCACCAACTGAAAGTACAATACCACCAGATGGAAGTACAATACCACCAACTGAAAGTACAATACCACCAGCTGAAAGTACAATACCACCAGCTGTAAGTACAATACCACCAGCTGAAAGTGCAATACCACCAGCTGAAAGTACAATACCACCAGCTGTAAGTACAAGTTAGAGATTTTAGGGATTTGAATTTGAGCACACTCAGTTTGGGGACCAAGCTGTTACGTCAGTCTAATCTCATTGAAATATAGGCTATGACATTTAAACAAAAATTTTAAACAGATGCAGCCTTAATATCTGTATACTAGAGGCAATGTCTACGGTTCCGAAGATTAAGGATGAGTACTGTGTTTTACATTACAATGGAAACCCACTAGCAGCATGCATATTTTACAATTAATGATGCAGACAAAGCTGTTATCCACTGGGTTTAATACAACCTTACTAATTACACGATCAAGCTTCAAGTAAATTATTACATGGTCGCCAGCCTTAGACTGTGTTTGAGATAAAATAACAGAAGAAAAAAAAGAGAATAAAAACTTGTTTTTACTATCGTCACGTGTTGTTAACTCTTTCTCTCCTAACTGACGATACCAACGTTGATTCCATCAGAATGTGGTAAATAATTACGGAGAGAAAGAGTTAATAAAGCATGCACTTATTTATAGTAACCCTAGTCTTCTTTGCACACCTTGCCTCTATTCTGTTTTAATGGGCCACTGATAAGGAGAATGTCATGTGGCCAGCAGTATGACCAACCGCTGTTTCTTTTTATATATTTTTAGTTCTTCAATGTTGTCAAGAACTCATCAGAATTGAATGGCTTCTCTCCTACACATTCCAAAGTAAAACGATTGGCTTCCGAACAGCATGAACGACTGCCATTGTAATTTTTTTTTTTCAACTGTGAGAAGTCACAAAAGAAATCCTATTCTTCAGTACCCTACCAAGATGACAGTGTGGTATACGCCCTCTTGTTGGTATTGTAAAGAACTTTTGTGATCAACACTATAAACAAAGCTCTAATATATCTATTAATGTGTTTTCTACTTATTGAGTGGAAAACAACAACAGCTTGCTCAGGGTCATGCAAGTCTGAATCCGTTTCCCGAAATTACAGTTGTATTTTTTTTTAAAATTCGGAGTCGTTCTGACATGTCACCTTTAAGAGCATCAAGTCTTAGGAAATTGTCGTACCGTGTCTATAGAACATTTAGGCGAGGGGCAAAAAGGGGGGGGGTGTTAATTGTAGGTGTTGACAGCGTGGGTTGGTTGTGGGCTGGTTGCGGGTTCTTTATTTTATAATATTTCTTTATTTATAGCGTTGTTTACAAGTCATCTTCTTGAAGCTAATTTTTTTTTTACATTTTATATGAAATTACATTCTGCCACTTCAATTGACGAAAGCTTTGACAAATAACTCTTGAATTGTTGATGCATTTGTGGTTCTGAGTTATGAGCATAAATATCAACTCATCATCATCATCAATCGTCCTTTGACTTAAACCGAAGTGGTGCTGTGACAGTTCACGAAAAAGAGACAGTAATTCACTCTTTTCAAACTGTTTTGTACCTATGTGCACACAATGTGCACACAAGGATGGATGTCTGGTCGTGCGGTTTGCGCGCTGTACTGTCTTTCGGAATTATCGATGGTCCCACGTGCAAACCCTTTCCCATCGTCCAGCGGGATGTTTGGACTAGGAAGTAAAACATTTACAAACAATATGCATTCTTAGGTTTCTTTAGGGCTTGAGTGTGTACATCTGGAACACCTTTATAGAAGCTGTTGAAACTAGGAACACTCGTTGAACTTTTTCAAATATTTGATATTGAGACCAAATGGATTCGCTTTGAGAAGATCAAAATTTACCGTTGCGCCTATTTTTTTTAGGACGATCGATCGAATTTACAAGAGCGTTATTAGTAATTAAGCAATAAACTTAACGGACAACCAGACAGCCTGATAACAAAAATCAGTTTCCTTCTACGAGGAGCTTTTTAAATATATGTCAAAGAAAAAAATGTTTGTATGTATGTATGTATACACAAAGACGCACATGTGTGCATCATTATAGGCTACAAACTCTAAACTTTAATAATGGAACTCCCTGTTTCTCCCGAGCCTAGGGCACGAGGGTCAAGTCGTCATGGGACATTTAAGACTTTAAATGCTTCTCCCAACTCTGAATAGAGCGATGTTCGTATATGACATCTCTATCCTTGCATCCGATAGATTTTCGTATACATTGTTACCATGTATTATGTACGGGTCATTAAGTTCTACTCTTTGTAATAAAATGCACAGAAGTCGACATCTGATACTTGTGCCTTTTTTGTCTGTCTCTGAACGCTAGACTGTTGTCGGAGAGTTTTAAGAGGCTGATACAAAACTTCATCAACCGAAACCTGATCTATTCAAAGGGAGGTAAAACCAAGTAATTTTCTTCAAAGTTGGGTACACAAAAACATCAGTATAATTCAGAGTTTTTGGACAATTAAGGCTTTGGATAGAAGTTGTATTGAATAGGAAATTTTGTATTTGTAGTTGCAGATAGAAATACCATTTTTCTATGACCAAATTTGGACTTAGTAGCTGGTAGACTTGTACTCCTAGCTGGTGCTGTTTTGATGTAAAGCTGGAAAAAGCATGATTAGTAGTATCTGTAGCCGTGAATTGTGAAATTTGTAATGATTCATTAGAAACTCATCAGCCAAGCTGTGAAGTTTTGATGAATGACATAATTTGAAGCCAAACTGCTAAACTACTTGTATATCGAGTTATCCAAGCCTTTGGTCCGTGCACTAAAAAAAAAACCCGCAGACCGTAGCTTTTAAAGAGAAATGTAGCACCACTAAAAGCGTTTAGACCATTGAGCGCATTTATTTTTTTTTTTAGTAGCCGTATGATACACCTACAGAATTACTTTTCCTATCTAGCTTAAAGCTGGGGGGGTAGTGGGTCGTCTGAGCAGGGGGAGTCTGGGATGTGTTGGTACTTATGGTTAGTATTGTTGTTCTTTTGTTGTTCTAGCATTTGTCGTCATGGTGTCATTAGGACTCCATCGTTAAGAGTAAGCCATCTTACATGTCTGACTAAAAGAATCGGAGAATTTGGTTCAGTTAGGTCGAAAAATGTCATTTAAAGCACCCAACACTTGATCGTTACTCTATAGATTGAATTTTTTTTTGTCTTTGACCTTTCTATTCTCCCCCCCCCCTTCTGCAATGACCTTTGTGCAGAATTTTTAAATGGTTACGTGTAAGGAAAGTCCAGTTTGATTTGACCTTGTAAACCGTGTTTTGCGTAACACTAGTGTTCCCCGAGGCCTGAGTATGTGGTTCAAGAACTACTGAAATAATTAATTAGTAGGCCACCACGTGAATGAACCTCCCTAAAAAATACGAAAAGTGTTTCGCTGAGAATGTACGAAGACGAAGTGTTCCATTAAGGACAAAGTTTGAGAAACACTGACCTAATAAATATAAAGGAAATAACAAATCAACTTTATTAAATAAAAACAAAATTTCTACCGAGAGTCGACTAAGTAGAATATGACAGGGCAGTTTATCACTGATAAAGAAATAATTTTTTACCGCCTTCGTTTTCCACTTGCCCATCATACTATGACACGCATACACTATTGCACATAGACACACTATTGCACACAACATTACATAAACACACACACAAACACACATTTAAGTAAGACCATTTTCTTATGCTTTCCTCGAGAAGCAGTAGAGTATTTTATCAGGGCGCCATAAACGTAAAACCCGGCCCTCTTTTTCTTTCGTCTTGCCTGCACGAGATATCAGAATTGGAAAAGGTCGATAATTAGCATGAGATATCAGAATGATTAGCTATTGGTGAAAGTCCGTTCAATGGTTTCAAATATCAATCGACCGATTTTTTGTATGGAAATACAATATATCAATTACTGGCGATACTCCCTCTTATCCCATACAACCTTGTTTTCATTTGCTTTTTCAGTTTCGCAGAGACTCTCAAACGGAAGGAGTAGGATATATAATATTAAATTATCTAAGCAAATTAATCAAACAGGTCCAGACTAGCGGCATGGTAACCAGTCTATTGTAAATTGTAATCAAAGGTCTATAGCACGAGCAAGCCCATACAACGTCTTCAGATTGCGAGTGCAAATTTAGAAACGAAATTTTGCATTGCTAAATGATCTTAGCATTGGTCTTGCGGCATGCGCGCTGGACTGTCGTTCGGTGGTCTGGATGGTCCCTGGTTCATACACTGCAAGTTGCCATCCCACGTCATCCTTCGATCTTCATCAGATTTGGACTAGGAAGTAGGTCATCTTCAACTCTAAGGAAACATCCCAAACACGTACAACAGCTGATTTTGTTTTTCAACATAGCAACAACATGCAATAAAATGTAATCCACCAGCTTCTGACGAGTGTTATTGCCCACTTGTTTATTTTTTAAGTATATTGCTTACACATAAAACTATTGCATGATTTTATGACACCAATTAATATTTTGTTATCAGTTGCCTTTTTTTTTTTTTTTCTCAGAGACATCTTTTATGATGTTTTTGTTCAAAATTAAAGTCAGAAATCTTAGGACTTTTGACATAGAATTAAGTCTCTTATACACGTCCACTAAACTCTCAATAGTATATACTATTAGGCCTGCTAGTATTACATAGTTCTCGCATTAATCATCTAAAATCTACTCATGAACCAAATAATATAATATTAGTCTCTGCGATGTTTGAGGATCCCTGAAAAGTGTTTACTTTCGCGATCCTTTTTGGGTTTTTCCGAAGCTTCTCGGAAACGGACTAGCCCTGATAACATTCCTAAAGAAAAACGTTTTATATAGAAAGGGGTGGCCATATTACAATGCAAGGAATGTAAGACGCGGGACTTGAATGAAAGGTAAGCGATTAGAAACTGTACACATGGTTTCTCATTGGCCAGTCGCTCAGCCAACGAAAAGGAGCGAGCGTATAAAAGACGTTTTTATCAATGAACTACGCCGAAAGAGAAAAAACTTTCTATAGTACGTGGTTCGCAAGCTCCGACTGTTCTATATATGTGTCGTCGTACCTGTCACTAACGATACGTAAATGATAAAATAAACTGAAAGTGGATTTAGAAAAGGTGAAATGAGGTTTGATTATGTGGACATGATAAATGAAAGGCCTTAAAAGTATCCGGGGTGAACAAAGGGTGATTCAATAGTGTGCCTGTTTTCGCTTGTAAATAGATTTATGGGGTTACCTTGTATGCTGTGGGTTGGGATTGGGGTTTGTTTGTATGCTGTGGGTTGGGATTGGTTTTTGTTTGTATGCTGTGGGTTGGGATTGGGGTTTGTATGTATGCTGTGGGTTGGGATTGGGG
>JADKLZ010000687.1:27321702-27334966 GCA_021533235.1 Biomphalaria straminea | reverse complement strand
TGTCTGGTACACATTTTTATCAACTCACTCTGTCTGGTACACATTTTGAAGACGTTTTTTTCTCCTACATCCATTCTCTGATCAAGTTGAAACTTTACACAATTATTTGTTGTGAAACAATGAATAAATAAAAAAGAATTAACCTAGTAGTCATATAATCACTTTTAATTAATTGTTTTCTGTGATGCCAAAAAAAAAAAAGGAAATTAATTCTTCAGTATTAAGATAAATGGCTAAATATCGTGATTTCGTCCTTTTAATTAATTGTACACGCTATGTCTCACACACAAGTTGAAACTATACAAACTTAGAACTATTGTACATAACTGAACATGAATTAGATAAGTCTGTTTTTTTTAAAGTATTTTTATATTTTGCCATTTTTGTTTTCCAGCTATTTATTATCATGTTATAGGTTTCCTATAGTCAGTATAGTTGTCACATATGCCATTCTGGATTTATTTGTATATTTCATATTTAAGAGCTTGTGTGCAAATAGAAATCTAAACCCTTGACTGTGCCTCTGGATTTACCCTACGAGCTTGTGTGAAAATAAAAAAATCTAGATCCTTGACAGTGCCTCAGGATTTACCCGAGACCTAATTATAGCTTGGTGACATAGTTGATGTTTTCAAATCTATTGGTTGGTTTAAAAGAGAGGGATTTTTGTAGGTGGCGCTTGTTAAGAGACGCGCCAGAATCAGTCTGGGTCAGAGTAGTTCTTGTGAAAGGTTGTGTTTCTAATAGTTCTGATTTTACATAAGAAAGAAGCCTTTATATTGTATTTCACCTTATTGAATGTACCTTGTACATAAGCTGTACTTATGTTATATTTAAATAAAGTTTCCTGAGTTTTGTTTTCAACAAAGAATTATTCATTTGTAAATCCTAGATCGTCATTTGTTCAACTGTTTTAATTCAAGATAAATCCCCGGCCATCACTTAATTTTTTGTGACAATAGTCCTATATCTGAGGGTTACTGTCGCTTATACAGCGCAGTGATTTCTAGATCATGCAGCTCGTCATACATTTTCTTCTATAGTGTTCGTGTTTAGTTCGGGCTTCTCGAAGATAATTCATCCTTAGAGGACATGGTCAGCATTCTTTTCTTATATTGCACAAGAGCATGTCTCGCAAGCTCAAAATTATGTGAATACCCTTTTTTTTTTTGTTCATTATTTACTTGTATTTATTAAATATAACGGAACTATCAAATAGATGTGTACTTGCTGCAACTATAAACTAGTCTTAGGCCTAAAACAATGAATTAAATAATGCCAGCATTGAAATGGTTTCAAAAATCCAAACGACGGATCCCAAATTGTAATTGAGAAATGTTCTGCTCTGGAAGGTTTTCAAACAAAGTCACTATCTCTAGTCTCTATTGGGGTCAAATAGTATTAGGATCATAAGGGATAGGTGAGGTATACGTTTGCTCAGAACCAGTTTCAGCGTTGTATAACTAGAATAAACTGGTTTTTTAATGTTTCCATGTCAACTTTAATAATAATGATAAAAAGAAACTAAAAATAACATCATAAGTATTTACGAATCTCGAAAAAAAAACTGTGTTGTGTGTATTGGTGGGAGGAGGTATTATAGTAGTCAAATACTTGCGTATGATTCGGTATTAAAAACTCTTGAAGGTTTGAAATATTTCATATTTAAAAATCATCTAATAGCTAAAAAAATTATAAACATTGTTCTCGTAATCGTCGTAATGTGATGTGTATATAAATGTTACCTTAATGTTTAATGCAATTTTTTTACAAAGCTAATATTAACTCACTCTGTCTGTCTATCTTACAAAAAAAAGTGTGTAAGCCTACATGTCATTTCTTTGACACCCAATCTCAGGTCAAGCTGAACATTTGCCTAATTATTTCTTTTACATGACAAAAAAAAGAATCAATAAATAATTAAACAATTAATTAACTAACTATAAGTAATTAATATTTTATTTGATATATCGAACAAGGGAAAGAACTTGTACTTGGCGGATGTGGTGGTATAAGCTAAATTACCCCCCATTTGTAGGTAGACGCTTTAAAGCAAATTTAAAACAAACAACAAATAACTATACCATCATCTATTTTCATAAGCACCTAATGAGTGTTCGGTTGAGCCATGAGTATTTTGCAGGTCGTTTCCTTTTTCCTTCTTTTTTTTTATATATGATCTTAAAACGCAATTGTAGTAAAATTCACCCAGATATCCATTTCTTTCTCTCCCCCCCCCCCCGAACAAAAAAAAATTAAATTAGAATGTATACTGTTTAAGACAGTAATATCGTTAGGAACAAATTTGTTAAAACTAGATTTCTATTATTAGTGGATGATATTGAGGCAAGTAGAGACCTTGGTCAAGATGGTCATCCTGCATGTTTAGAGGAATACGGACTTGAAAATAATGCACCCATTGTTGTAGGACGAAGTAACGGAGTAGACTTGAACTGGGAAAAAGATAACGGAATCTCAAAGTGAATCTATAGTGCCTCTCCTACCCAGAGAAATAATCGAATTATTCCCTTTTAAAGTATTAAATGTTAAGTATGTTACTGTTACAAGAACGAGCCCTCCCCTTACTGACCAAGTCACAGTCACTATGATGGCAGATTTGGTGGACATTGGAAGAATTATAATAATAAGAGATAGAAGTTCTCATTCCTTGTATTTATACGTACGTATTTAAGCGCTTTCAGGAAATTAGAAGATGCATACATAATTGTTCTGAGCTCTGACAAGACTAAATCTAACAAATCCTAAGTCATTTGTATCTGACCTGAAAAAGAAGACCACGTGCTTTAATAGTACCGCAAACACAAATGGAGGGACTAAGAACCCATGGGGGAGACAATAGGAAATGTTCCAGACGCCAAGAGATTGGGATAGATAACTGAGAAGTAACAGGATGGATAACCCATTCCGTCCTTTCTCCAAGAACTGGGTGGGGTAAGGACTATGTCCACTATGAGGATGGTGGAATAAATAGCGCGCCATCAATTGTCTATAGAATGTAATGGTAGCGACAAACTTTGCTTCGTTGAGGAGATAAGAACTTGATATTTCGTACACTGGTATGCAGAACTGTTAGTAAACTAGTTTGTGTAAATTGATTAAAGACTGTCATGTTTTTGAATAGTCTAAGGCGCCATACGTTTACCACTGCATATGTCTTTTATTTTAACAAAACTTATATCAACTTTGTCTGGTAAAAAGTTTGTACACGTTATTTCTCCTACACGCAATATCGAATCTAGTTGAATTTTCGCACAATTATTGCTGATATAAAATGTTCCAATCAGACAGATTGAGGAAATTAAACCTTTATCAGAAAAAAAAATGTTCTCACTTCAGACCTTGCGATCTAAAGGGCAGATGTCGTAAAGGTTATCTGTTTTTTTTGTGGCCCGTGTTAACGAGGGTGTCATGTGGCCAGTACAACGACAAAACGCTATTACTTTTCCCCAACTAATGTCATGTACCCATTATAGCCGGGTATACTTAGAGGCACCCAAAGATCCCAAAATTAAAAATCACAGTCTTCACCAGGATTCGAACACTGGACCACGGTTCCAGACGCCAAGCGCTCTACCGCTCAGCCACCTCACCTCAAACCTTTATCAAGAACAGACATTTGTTTTTAATAGACATAACTTATAGCCTCATTCAACACTTCATAAAGACAGTCTAACTGAAATAAAGTTGTCAAGTTATAGGCTTATTAATGTCTTTGAAAAAGATTTTGATGCGAGCCTTATGTATTTAGTCATTAAAGTAAATATGAAAGTTTAGTTTCTTGTAGCCTGGGAATAACTCTTTAAATTTTCTTTACTGTATCATTGTTGGCTTTTTCCTTTATTTGCGATGAACAGCCGAGTGATTTCAGGAGTAGACAACTCTCCAGTTCATACTTTAAGATGATCGAAACGACAGCCCAGAGCGCCTACCACACGGCCAGGCAGTCAATTTATGTACAGAAAGACATAAAAAATAGAGGCTCATTTCTTATTCCGTAAGTTAGATCAAATTCGTACAATTGCTTCCTCTTCTTCCCTAGTGCCATTAGAGAATAGAATGGGTTGCCTGAATCAGCCATGAAAACCAACGATTTGGAAGAGTTTAAGTCATTGATTAAAATACATGACTAGATTAACACATGAAAGTAATTATCTCCTTTTTTTTGTTTTGAAGGAACGTCTGCAATAAGCAGGCCGGTCCTAGCAATTGCGGGACCCTATGCGAAACTTATTGCGCGGGGCCTAGTCTGTGTGGGAATAAGGATAATAAGTGGAAATTAAGATTTTGTATAAGAAAAAAAAATCGACTTTACTAAGTTAAAAATTGCGATCTGTACTCTACGAACCTTGTAACCAATGTCATATGTATATGCCAGTGTCAATAAAATTAAATAAACTATTGGAACTTCCGATTAAGGTACAAGTTCACCCCATCATTACATGTTATTACATGAAAGCTGACAATGCCTTTTTTCTTTTATCGCGCGTAGCGTAGCTTTTTCCGCAATAAATGACACCCACAAATTACAATTTTGTCTATTTTTCTGGAGATTTTAAAGAGTTTTCAGGAAATTTTAATAAAGACAGGAGATTTCCAGGAGTTTTTCGTATATATTTTGCATTTTAATAATTACACCCTGAATTAGCGTGGGGCCTATGAAAGCGCGGGGCCCACTGCGACCGCATTGGTTGCAGTGGCCTAAGACCGGCCCTGTCAATAAGATAAGAAACCATTTCAAGAAAGTTTAATTATATAAGACATAACACAATTTAACAAACAAAACGTTTAGTGTTTCTTTAACTAGTAATAATAATTTATTGGACAGAAATAATCACGTGACTTAATGCTCACATGACTTAATGCTCACATGACTTAATGCTCTTCCTTGCTTTTGAAAAAAAAAAAACATTCCAGGAACTGTAAAAACAAAACAAAATAAAATATAACAAAATTTAAAAAAAAAACTTAAATAGCTATCAGAGAAGTCAACCAGTAACCACATAGCGTTGTCAAACTCTTCATATTAAGTTTTTTTTTATTTCTTTAAATGTGTAGCCATTGCTACACTTATACAGCTACATTGTAGGTCAAAATAATACCAAACTCTTCCCCTCCTGTCTCACAGGAAGTAGATAAACATAGTTCTAAGCAATAATAAACCCAATAAAACATATCAATAAACAAATAACAAATGGAAATCAAAGTCGTCTGCTTGGACCGTCTGATATCGACTTCCGGTTCAAGATTCTTGCCCGGCCACGACATTGAAACCATTATCTCTTTTGTCTGACCAGGGCAACGTGTTTTTTTTTTTCTACGTTTTGTCTTTTCCAGTCTGTCTTTTTTGTCTGGGGATCTGTTACAGATGTCTGCCACGATCTTCTTTGATTTTCTCCGTCGCGTGCAATAACAGAGACACGGGAAAAAAGGATTACGATAGGGCCAGCCGACTAAACCAGTGTGTTGTTAGTGGACTTCACAATGCTAAACTATCTATCTATCTATCTATCTATCTATCTATCTATCTATCTATCTATCTATCTATCTCTAGGGATGCATATATATATATATATATATATATATATATATATATATATATATATAGAGAGAGAGAGAGAGAGAGAGAGAGAGAGAAAGAAAGATTTATAGATTTCTGAATAGAAAGAGACAAACGTAAAGAGAGAGGGGGGAGTCTGAGAGAGAGGGAGGAGTTGGGACAAAGAAAAAGAGAGATAGAGGCAGAGGCAGAAAGAGGAGAGAGAAAAAGACGTAATGACCGAAACAGAGAGAAGAGAGAGTGATTCAAGTGATGTTCTTTGTGTCTTACACACACTAACAGATAAATAACAAGGTTTGTCTTCAAGGCCTAAGATCAATGAGGAATGCAGTATTTCCCGTGGTTACAAAGCCCCAGCTGTGACCTACACATTTTGCCAAATCCATTACAATCATAAGCATGCTGGTGCTCTCTTCTATGTCAACTAAGGCCAATGGGCGCCGTAGCTGAATTTTAGAACGTTTCAGTGGGGCAGCTAAACGTTAGCGAAACAGCAGAGGCGGCCTTATTGAATCGAGGCGAGTGTCTTACTTTGGGCCCCGGGGCAGTCTCATTCGCGGACCTCGGAGCTATAAGCGTAGACTAAATATACCGTTCCACATAACGCTAATGGGATCGTTCGTTTCTAATACTGTAGTCCTTATTGTTGTTAAAAAATACCCTAACGCGAGGTAGGCCTTCGGTACTATTAGCTGGTTAGAATACGTTACATAATGTTTTGTAATTATTCTTGTCCCGAGACCTCTAATATTGACGAAGTGGCCTTTAATCAATATAACTAATGATTAAAAAAACAAACGTTGCACGAAAAATTAGCAAACAAAATTTATGCCATCGCGGGGCCCCCTAAGTCGCGGGCGGTTGCCCGACTCGCCACCCCCAAAGGCCGCCTCTTGCAAAAAATTCAACTCATCCCCGCCTTGTTAAGCCCCTCAATGCCCAAGAAAAAGTAGTAGCCATTGCAAGCTTTTTTATTGTATAAATTAGAAAGAAAAAAAAAAAAGAAATCATTGAAACCATGGAGTCTATATAATTTTTTATTTTTGAATCAAATTTTAACATTTCATGTTTAGGGTTTATTATAGATTGTAAAATATTTAAAAAATAATAATAAGACATAGTGTATTATCATTTGTTATAGATCAGAAGTTTAACACTCTCTAATCGATTGATGTGCTAGTACATGAACTTATCATTGATTTACTCAACTCAATATATTTTTTTTTTCCAGTCAAATATATATTCAGCACTGCCTATTTATTTTTTTCTTAGGAAAAGTAATAAGACCAAAAAGTGCAACAACAAATGTGCTATTCAGAGGTGCGAGAAGTTGAACATTACTGAACTTACTGGCTGTTGTTTTTAATCGAAAAAAATGTTACAATTAATGTCCATTATAAACAGAATGCTAGTATACAGGATAAAACAACTAAAATAAACTCTAACACCACTTAATTGTGACCTAATAATTACTCTTCGCTCTTCGAGTCCATAGGAAATGAGAAATGTGCTCATCTTCGAACACGAAGGAGGAGCTATATATACTTTGCTGATTTATTTTATACTTCCGTCAGAAAAGTCAAACACCCACTGAAGAAGCCTCGATCTGAGTATTCAATGCCGCAGCCTTGACCTTATCCAATTATTCAGAACATTAATTACTGACATCCTGACGAGAGTTCTTGGCAAATGCTTCCCGCAGTCTTATGACAGTCTATCTTTCTTCTATAAAAGATAAAGAATGGAAATCCCCGGGATCACCGAGAAATGAGAAGGAGAAATCATTGTTAGATAAATGCCAGCCTGCTGACACGAAGGTACAACGGAGAATTTCCACTTGGGTTTTTCCTCCCATGTTAATGTAAAAGTGAACAATTTCAATTAAGGCCATTTTCTCCAGGCCGCTTTTATGGTGTGTATGTGTGTAAGTAGACTAATGTAATACATTTACTTTTGACTAAAAGGCTATTTCTGCAAAGCTTATATTAATTCACACTTTCTGTTCGTCTGCTAGGTACACATTTTGTAAAAAATAGTTCTCTCTTATCCCATCCTCGGATCAAGATAAAATTTTGCACAATTATCCATTCTTGAAGGCGACACATGAATGAAAAAAGAATTAACCAATTATGTAATTAATTAATGTTAATTAATCAACTTTGTTTTACGTTGAAAAAAATTAGTATAAATATTGCAGCATTTAGAGATATGCAGAGATTATTATATTCTTTTCTTTATACAATATTTTTTTAAAAGATTTTTTCTATATTTTGCTTTTTAGAAGGTTGATCACGTGTCTAAAGGTGAAGAACGTCTGATGAAAGGAAAAAGCAGATGAGATGACGTGTACAAGCAGATTTGAATGAGTACAGAAATAATTCAAAATCCATTAACGTCTTGTGTTTAAATTTGTATTACTGCGTATTATTATGCTAAGATAAAAAGCCTGAAAATAGATATATCATATATTATTATTTTTTTGGTTCATAAAAAAATATTTCAAGCTTTTATTCAAATCAAAGTATGACGTAATGGCGACACCGTTTTTATCGACCTTGTTGTTTAGACGCTAAATGTTTTAGATATGATGCATATGTTTAATTTTATTTGGCGTTTACTTTTTGCTTGTGTGTTGGCGGTTAAGCATATTTTTTTGGGGTAAAGATTAAAAGTTATTTTTTTTCTTCATGTAATTGTGTACTTAAGTTTGTTCTTTAATTATTATTAATGCCACTTAACACTAAACTATTGTTTGGCCTCTAATATTGTCCATAAACTCATAAGGCTTATCATTTATGTGTGTATATTTGTTTAAGTTGAAGTCTTGTACACTTGTGACAAAAAATACACATTCAGAATATTTGAAGCTTCAGCATGTGATCCGGGATCCAAGCATGTTAAATGGTTGACCAATGACATTGGCCTTTCAAATGACCCTAATTTCAAAAACCTCATGTTTGTTTACTCCACGAAGAACATACGCACTTGGTGTGTTGTCTTTCTTCTTATTTACGTACTCATACATTAGATACAGTATGGATGAATTAGGGTTCAGTCACGCACAACTTACCTGATCCATGGCCCACGGGTACCTTGCTACGCTACTGCTCCATTCATACGTTGTGGAAAATTTTGAAGTAGTGGGCATGATTGTAAGTTTGAAAATTTCGAAAGCTAACAGTTAGGTGATAGGGTCACCAATAGAATGCCGCGCTAATAATACGAATGTCGTGGGTTCGATCCCGATTCATGACCAATTTTTTTTTTCAATGAAGATCTGATCCAATTAGATCCGATTCGATCTAGAGAAGATCTGATCCAATTAGTTTCAATCTAGTCCGGATCCAATGCTTTTGTAGCCAGTCAGTTTTTATTTGAACATAAATAAATTAAACGATAATTTTTGTATTACTTCATACTTATTTGTTATTTATTTGTTACTTGGTTGTTATTTATTTGTTATTTATTTGTTATTTAGTTGTTGTTTAGTATTTTTTTCTTCTTTCACTTTTTAAAATCACATTGTTCTTACCGACCCCAAAAACTATTTCTCAAGACATCGATGTTACTGATACATTATTTATGTTAAGCTACATAAAAACATACCTTCAAGCTAAGTCTATGTTTGTCTCTAGAAATCCATTCAGAACATGACTAAGCTTGAGTCTTAACTTCTGTCTAGCATCCTTTTGTCTGTCGCTGTCTGTCGCAGTCAGACTGGTAGATTCCCAGAAAGTATGCAAGTCTCAAGATTCCCTCCGAACTTTAGAAGACATATCGGAGTTTCATCAGACTAGAGTTAATCTTTTGGAATGTCCTACGCAATAAGAAGAATCATCTCTGCCAAATAATGAATATGCCTTTCTTTTGGTTTTGGCACTGGAGACGATTGTAAACAAGGCATTTAGTGTCATCCATGTTCCTTGTCTGTAATTGAGTGATTTAACGGTGCTATGTGCCCACATTTAACGCTTCAGGGTCGTAGCTAGGAATTTTCCATCGTTTGGGGCCCGGAGGGACTGGATATCTTTAGAGCCCCTGCAGTTGCTTAGTATTAAATTATCAATGTAAAAAACACTAATTTGGGGGTCCATCTCAAGTGGGGGCCGGGGGGATTTTCAAAATCTCCCAACCCCTCCCCCCATCCTAGCTACGCCACTGTAAGGCTTAGATTCCATTTTGGATTATAATTTATAAATTTCTTAGTGAAACAAAGACGTTAGATTTCTGTATTTTTTCCAATTATCCGATTCACTTGTATTATTTTGTTGTAAAATTGATTCTTTGTAAAAAAAAAAATCAATGCTTAAATAATGAATAGACTTTATCTCGAAATTAGAAGCTTTTTGCTGTTTTAAAACTTTTTTCTTTTATTGGAGGGCATCAAGACGAACTGTGGCACAGGGCATCAAATACTCTAGCTACGCCACTGGGCTAACAAGTCGCCATGGTGGGTTCAAAGTTCAGACTTAGCAGATTTAAAAAAGTATTTTTGAAAAGGCAGCATGGAAACAGTCTCCCACCCCCCCCCCCCCCCCACACACACACACTGGTCCACAAAAGTGACTAGACCATAGAATAATGAGCATGCAATAAACATTACAGTTGGGTTAAACAAAAACAAAAATAATTTATTAACGACATTAACAACCTACTCTAGAATCTAGATCAATTAAAAAATAATTTAATAAAAGATGCTATTTCATTCAATATAAGTCTTTTTTTTTCCCTTTTTTTTAAAAAAAATTATTGTTTAAAAGTTAACTAATTTTGTCCAATGAAATTCTCTTTGTCTTGCTTTGCTAAAGAACAATATTGATTTGTCTAATTTTCTTGTTCACATTATGCAGCCTTGAGCTACGGTTTGTCATTTTAAAGAATAAAAAAAATGAAGTACATTTGTTTCTTATTCCTCGTTTCTCTTTGTTATGTTGGAGTGTTCAAATAATAACTAGACCAATACATGAGATGGACTACGCAGTGGTTTCAAAATCAGGGAGCTGTCCATATAGTTTTCTTTCGATAACAGGAAGCGTGGTCGAGAGGTTAAGCATTTCTTGGCTACCTATGTAAGGGGCTCAAGGTTCGACACTCGACTTGAGCAGATTTGTGTTTACTGAGCGCCTAAAGGCAGCACGGAAAAACCTTCTCCCATATATCCCCCTCCCCTCAACTGGTCAACAAATGAGATTGGACCATTGCGCTCTGAGCATGCTATAAGCATGAAAGTAGCGCTAAAAAAAGCTATTATTTATTTATTTATATTTATTTTATATAGGGGTGTTTTCGGGCCAGTGTCTTGTTCGGGAAGCCTGATAAAGAATGCAGTTTCTAACGGGAGGCAAATTAAATTTTGGCTTTCCATTACGTCCCTTGGTGTATAAGCTTTCACAGGAAGAAACACGAAGCGTTTAGAACTAAATGTGCAGAAAAATATTCTGTGACAACCTTGACCCGTCCAATCACGTGATGTTATGATATTAGAATAGTAGAAACTTTTTTTTTTTTCTAAAGACCGCACGATCTATGATATAAATAATGGTCATAAAAGAAAATACCGCCCACAAGATGACTGTTCCAGGAGTCCATACGCAAGCTACTTACCTGTCTAAGGTGTCTGGATACCATCAACGCTTATATTTTGTCTAACTAGACTCATGACGTGACTTACAACAGACTATAACTTACCAAATCCCCAACAATGCTGAGACCACCTACTCCTGATTAAACCCAGCTGAACAGGCAGCCAGGTAGGTATTGTTTCACCTGGCAAATGTTTTACCTTTTTGACCTGATGCTTCTTAGTGATATTTTTCATTCTCCTGACATTTGGGCAATTGTTGTGATTTACAGCAGCGACCTAGTTGCACTTAGCTGTGATAGTATTTGTGTGCTTAACTGAGTATGTAGCATTACTTTACGTCATAACATAATACATGTTACATAATACGGTTTTCAGCATTCATTGTACTTGAAGTTCTTGCTACTCTTAGTTTTTAGAAAAATGTATTAACTGCTGTGATTACATTTTTTTTTAAATTTTAATTAGAAACAACAATTCTACGATCTTAAAATTCTGCCACATTTTCTGACACATTCTGCAAAATATTCTATCACATAATTGTTTGCGCATTCTCCAAATGCTTTTCCACAAAAAAAATTTTACACACTCTCCGCACATTTTCTCAAACATTGTTCCCACAATCTCTCACACATTTTCACTTACTTTCACAATTAAAACAAATACTAGTCGACCGGCGGCCTAGCATACGCCGCTATTTTGCAGTGCAGGCCTTAGGCACTGCAACATATGCGACCGCAGTGGGACCTTCTTTGGATCCGTGCTAATTTTAAGGTGTATAAATTATTTAATTAAATCATTTTATAACATATAACAGATTTACCGCGGAATCTTGATTTACCAGGACCTCCTGGAAATCTCCTGAAATTGCAAAATATAGGCCTACGAAAAAGTCCTGGAAATCTCCGCAAATTATTAAAATCTTTTGTAAAGTAAAAGTAAAGTAAAAAAAAAATCCGAAGGGAATTGTGAATGAAAATAGTGCGGTTTTGGATACACCATTTTTCATTCACACCATGCTGCGCCATGGGATCTTCCCGTTTTACTTGTTGCTTGTGTGTTTGAACTTTTGAACTTGTCGACTTTGAGAATTATATATATAGATACTTGAAAACCATTTTGTTTTGTCTACTCGTTATCTCACACATTTTAAAAAATATTCTCTCACACATTTGTTTTAATACTCATTCACACATTTATTTTAATACTCTCTCACACATTTATTTTTAATACTCTCTCACACATTTATTTTTAATACTCTCTCACACATTTGTTTTAATACTCTCTCACACATTTGTTTTGTTTTAATACTCTCTCACACCTTTGTTTTATTACTCTCTCAAACCTTTGTTTTAATACTCTCTCACACGTTTGCCTTACAATTTCTCACATATTCTCTACAAATTCTTCCACATATTTTTTTTTACACATTTTCACACATTCTCGTACCTTCTCTCACATGCGCTCTCAAACATTTTTTTTACAATTCCCACACAAATTATTTGAAATATTCTTCTACACCTTTTCTCACACATTTTCTCACACTTTCCTCCACACTTCACTTACACACACAAACACACATAAACACAACATTAATAAAAGTGTGATGGCTGGGAAAAATTGGGGTTAGTAGGTAAAACCCAGAACTTTGCTCCATATATCCCTAGAAACCCCATGAGACAAAGCGGGAGACGTAAATAGTTGTTACACTTATAAAGAGCTTTGGGATCTAATGAATTCTGACAAGACATCCATTACACATAGTGTTTTATTCTGGTGGTTCTATATTAATAAAAATGCAAATAAACATCCTTACTCTCGGATGCGCAACGGCTCACTTTCTATGTGCACTAATGCACTGCAAACTATATACAGCGCCAAAAACACTTAAATGTATATATGCAAATTGATTTAACTTAGCGTCATATCTACTTATACATAAAAAAAATCTTTGTGTTGATTATAAAACATTTCTCTATAAGACCCTGTGATCTATAAGGCAGATTGTTTGTTATGTGCTTCAGACCACTAGAAGGCCAGATAGCTGCCTGATTGTTTGGTATGTGCTTCAGACCACTAGAAGGCCAGATAGCTGCCTGATCGTT
>JADKLZ010000687.1:27286972-27316514 GCA_021533235.1 Biomphalaria straminea | reverse complement strand
ATCTATCTATCTATCTATCTATCTATCTATCTATCTATCTATCTATCTATCTATCTATCTATCTATCTATCTATATATCGTTAGGGATGGATATAGAAATAGATAAATATTAATGCAAACGCACAAAGCCTATTGTTGTAGATTTATTATTATATACCACTCTATAAATGCAACGTTTTATACTTTCACCAAATATACTTTTTCCACATTATACTTGCATCACACTATACTTTCACCACACTATACTTTCACCAAATATACCTTCACCAAATATACTTTCACCACACAATACTTGCACCACACTATACTTTCACCACACTATACTTTCATTAAATATATTTTCACCACACTATACTTTCACCACACTATAGTTTCACCAAATATACTTTCACAAAATATACTTTCACCACTCTATACTTTCACCACACTATACTTTCAGCAAATATACTTTCACCACACTATACTTGCACAATACTATACTATCGACGAATGTACTACACACTATATTTACACCACACTATACTTTCACCACACTATACTTTCACCACACTATACTGTCATCGAACTATACTTGAACCTAATATATTTGCACCACACTATGGTTACATCACACTATACTTTCACCACACTATACTATCACCAAATATCCTTGCACCAGACTATACTTGCACCATTCACTATACGTTCACCACTTTATACTTGCACCACTTTATAGTTTCACAACACTATACTTTCACCACACTATACTTTCACCACACTCAATTAGCACCACTCTGTACTTACTCCTGTTCAATGGCAAGGACAAACCAGAGTTTCTCTCACTAGACCGACAGGTGTTCCCAAAGGTATACGTACCCGAGCCCGAGACACTCTACAGCGATTAACACGTAGCTCGATGATCAGATGATCAAGCACGTCGTATATTGTTTTGCTAAAAGTACACGATCTCAATTTTTATATTAACCGCTTGATTTTATTGTTGTTTTTGTTTCATTCAGTGCATTGCGAATCATCTATCAACGATTGCTTTCTTTTTTTTTTTTTTATCATGACTGCCAGCCCATTTTAAACACTGTACTTTTGTCCAAGTCAGATCGACCCGCCCAGAGAAAATGAATAAATAGTAAAGAAAAAAAACTGAATGATAGGATCTATTTTATTGTCAATGGGCTGGCAGGGTGTCAGGGTGTTAGGGAGTCAGTAAGTCAGGGAGTCGGGAAGGTAACAAGACGGGGGGGGGGGGAGAGGGGCGCGATGGAATGAATGAAAATTAATGAAAGGAGATTTTAAAGGAGTATTTTTATAATGTGTTCAATTCTCCCCCCCTGTCTTGTGCACCACACCCCACATGACACAAAGCATTGGTAGCGTATCTAGGAAGTGGGCACGTTCAAGGTGTTCGGACATCAAGGGGTGGCTGCTTGTAGTACTATAGATCTACCCAAATCTAAATCATATAATTAGGTTATAGCATCTTTAATTAGTTACATTATTCAATACTCAAGATTAAACTCTAGATTCAATAATTAAGTCACAATTCTAGAATTGGTTAGATTTGTATCTAAATCTACAATTCATTTATGCATTAGTTCAATTGTGACATAAGTATTAACCGCTTGTATGAAATATTTTATAGACTTAAAATTGAAAGGCAGATTTCAATATTTTAATAAAGGATATCAGAAACTATGAACTACAAACTATCAACAACTATAACCCTATCTCCGTCGATACACAAAGAAGAGACGTGCACGTGTTGAAAGTGTTGCCGATATTGTTGTAATGATAGTTCGACTAACGACTTGCTACCACAGGATACTGAGAATCATTAATGATATTAGTATTATATTGTTAATATTAATATGTATTCAATGAGCCTATAGTTATGAAGATATAATTCAACTGATGTTATTGAATGATTATCTAATTGACTTCATTTATTTTGTAAAGGGCCAATGGAATTAAGAAGCTACAGAAGGATCCTAGGCATTTAACGCATCACAAACCAAGGGATAAGAGACAGGGTTACTGCAGCTATTGGCCCCCATGATGTCCTGCTAACTATCGTAAAAAACGCAAGCTAAAAATCTACGGCCATATTACAATTATCGAGACTCGCAAAGACCTTTCTTCAGAGAACAAAGCAGGAAAAAGAAGAATAGGCAGATAAAGAAAGCGATGGAAAGACAACATAAAAGAATGGACGGGCTTGCCATTGAAAAAGGTTCTATATTTAGTGCAAAAGGAGGAATGGAGAAAGACGGTCGACAAGTTTCACGTGGTGCCCCAACGGTCCAACATACTCAGTGTTAGTAACTGAATAGAGCCAAGATCTCATTCAAAACCTCAACAAAAACTATTCTCATAACTTCATAATGTACTTATTTACTTTGGGCATTGCACATTGCATGTATAGTATGAAACACTGCTTATTAATTTGTGTTTTAAATTATATTTGACTTATCCATACTAAATCGATTTTTTTCTTTTAAAACAAAAGTAAAAAAAAAATTATTTAAAACTAAGTAACTAATTTGACAATAATTTTGCAGTTAATTTATCCTTGACAAAACATACAGACCGGTTGTGTACATAAATGTATTTAAAATATGCTAGAGATATTACTGCCCTACAAAATAGTCTCACGTATTCTCATTATCAATAGTGAATAGCTCTAAAAACGGTGCATTTTTAGGACAAACTGCTTGCATAGTGATTTTTAAAAAAAAAATTTTTTGCTTTCAGAAAAGAAAAACGTAGCCATTGAAATTGGAACTTTAAAAGATATAAAATCTTAAGATATCGGATTTTTTGTCTTTTTTTTTTTTTTTTTTGAGATCTAAACGGGTTAGGACTGACGGACAGACCACAAAAAAACTAACATCGCTATTCCTCTTCCGAACGCCGATACAAATTACTAATAATTAGCCACCGGCTTCTTATGTGGATTCTCAGGCTATATATTGTTTATTTAGCTGTGGACCCTTCCATTTTTTCTTAACTATAACAATATAATGATATTAAGTTAAACGCTCCCCCATATATTCCTAGGCCAGCTAATATTAGTATCTTTTAACATTATCTCCCCCGTAACAAATAGGTCCAAGTCTTGTCTACACTGCATGACTATCTCTTCAGCTTTTCAGTTCTTATTCGAAATATTTGATAGACTTTACAGCCTGGGCCCTTTTTTTCTTATCACATCCTGTAAATGCTCACATTATACTTTAGCCATACCCCAACCTTTATTTTTTTGCACTTTCAATAAAACTGCCCGCATTTCAACAACCCTCCCTCCTTTTATGTATTCTACTATATGTTACGTTTAATTGGAGTGGCCCGCATTAGATCACCCTCGCAAACACACTGATGTCTGGGCTGCTGAACTGTATATCCTTTTCCACTAGACCACCCTCCTTAGGTTTTCGTCCCTGACCCTCAAAACACTTGAATTTCAGTTTCTTTTATATCTAATTGACACGGCCCCTGCATCGTAACGCTCCCCCTCCCGAACACATATTTTTTGCCAGATAATTCGTTGACCAGTCTTACTCATATCCCCCCCCCCCACACACACACTGTACGGTCTAGAAAACAATTTACATAAAATGAGTAGTCTTCGATTGTTAAAATATTTGATTGTACTTTGATGCTTCAAGTTTTAAAAAATCATTTAAGATCGAGGTTTTACATTCCGTTTCAACTTTTTTTTATTAACATTAAATTATTCAAAAAGTGTTGTTTTTTTTCAATATATATATGATTTCGAGGTTCTGCTATCTGGACGGACGGACGAACAAACAGACAGACCGCATAAAAAATAGCAGCTTTTCACCTTTCGGTGGCCGCTAAAAATGTGAAAGTATGCTAATAATTAAGAGCTCCTCTTTTGTGATGTAGAATCTGTTCTGTTGTCACAGATTAATAAAATACTGTAGACTTTACAAATTAACAATAAATAATATAACGAGACTGTCTTCATTAAGGTAGACATTAGAGAACTCTTTTATTTCCGCTCTATCTTTTACGTTCACTCAAAAACATAAACAATAAACAATGACGTAATATATTTTATATTAGCACATTCTTCCTTTTAAAGTTCTTAATAGGGCCTACTGATATCTAGAAGGAATCTTAACAACTCGGCCACTTCTGGTTGTTTTGACTGGCACGACAAGTTCTCTAGACGTTGGTCTATAACTGTTTGTTTCGGTTGTTCTAACAGTTTGTTGTTCATTGTCTTCGTCAGTATCATAGTACCCAGAGATGTCTTCATCAAAACTCTTGTTTAAAAACCGTTGGTTTCTTCTGTAGGTTTTTCCATCATTTGTCTTTATGATATAAGATGATATAAGATCTGGGTGATGGATGTTTCTTAATGACGACAGCTTTCTGCCATGTTTGTCCTAGACGCACTCTCACCTTCTCTCCGACAGAATAATCTTTAGGCAGTCTTGCTTTTGCATCGTATTTTACTTTGCTTTTCATCTGTCGTTCGTTGAGTAATTTCTCTGCTTTTTCAGCTATCGATGGTTCAAATAGTTTGGGATCAGTTGGAATTATGTCCCTGAGTCTTCTACTCATCAGCAGTTGTGATGGTGAATACGGCAGTCCACTTATTGGAGTATTTCTGTACTCGAGCATAGCGAGATATGGATCTTTCCCACTTTTGTATGCTTTGTTGAATATCTGCTTTACGATACCAACATACACCTCACTTTGACCATTTGATTGAGGGTATCTGGGACTTGATGTAGTTATCCTGAAATTCCATTCAGAAGCAAACTCTCTATATTGATAACTGTTGAATGGCATTTTGTCGCTCACTATTTCTTCTGGTATGCCATGTCTAGCAAAAATTCCTTTCAGTGCCCTGATAACACATTCTGCTGTTTTGTTCTCCAGTAGTTTGATTTCAGGGTATTTTGAGAAATAGTCCACAACTAGCAAATAATCATTGTTTCGCCATTCAAACAAATCTGTCGCAACCTTTTTCCATGGTCTGTCTGGTACAGCATGAGGTAGCAATTTTTTCTTCACATTGTTTCTTTTGAATAGTTTAACATCAGCCTCAGTTTTGCGACGAATTTCTTTTATCTTCTGATCACTTCCGGGAAACTTTCCTGTTGCGCTATAATTTTTCTTAATCATGTCCTCATCTGGTCTCGATTTCTCTTGAGCACGTAATAGTTTATCATCTTCATGCAATTGAGAACCTGACTTTGGTGTACTAGTTGTTGTTAGTTGATTTCTTGGCATCAACTCTCGTGGAACTTCATTTTGTCGCTTGACATCATGTACCTCGACATTTCTCTTTGCTTCAATTAGTTTCAAAGCAATAGATGTCTTCATACCTAGAACAGGGTTTATTTCTTTCTTGATCACATACAGATCATCTTTGACTTCCACATCGTCGACTTTAAATGTGACCGATGCAACTCCCATCAGTTCTAGTGTTTCATCTCCTAATGCTCGTAGGGTAAAAGATCACAAGATCGGACCCTTCTGACACCATGTTCTGTTGTCACAGATTAATAAAATACTGTAGACTTTACAAATTAACAATAAATAATATAACGAGACTGTCTTCATTAAGGTAGACATTAGAGAACTCTTTTATTTCCGCTCTATCTTTTACGTTCACTCAAAAACATAAACAATAAACAATGACGTAATATATTTTATATTAGCACAGAATCTGGGATTGAAAGCTCATACTTTTTTCTTGCAGGTGAATAGCAAATGTTCACAGAATTCTTGACGGCCGGTTGTTTGTCACCGTCGACCTTGATATTATTTAAAAACGAGCGATTTAAATATCCTTCTTGGCGAGTCTATATGTTTCTATATTTATCAACACTTCAACGAAGTATGGCCTTCAAAATCCCCGTCTTTTGATCTGTATCCTACAAGAAGAAAAAAAGTTTCTTGCTAAAGTGCACAGAACAAAGGGCACGTAATTACCTCACATATAATTATGTCAACATATGTATTTGCCTGTTCTACTTTGCGGTGCCCCTTTACATAACTGCTGTTACAAACTTGTCACCCTGTTCGCTTGACACACTGTGATCATCTCTAATCACGAAGCAGAAACTTCTTTAACTCCCTCCCCACCCCATCTTCCCCCCCCCCCCTCTCCAAAAGAAAACGCGCATCTCACAAGACAAAGCAATCCTGAAAAACACAATCTTATAATATTACTTACTACTGTGCTGGGATGAACCAGTGTTGACTGACAAGATGCTGGATTTTAACCGACCAGATTTAGTATTTAATGGACGTAGACATTGCAATATCACTATCCCATAATAGATGAAGAACAGAAAAAAAAAAACAAAAAAAAAAAACAAATTACGAACACCTAATCCTAGAGATTTAAGCTGCTATGATAGTTATTCGAAAAATAACAATAAACCCTGCTGTTATATCATCCGTAGGGATAACCACAATAGACCTCGAAGACACATTCGAAGTCATATGATTTCCTAAGAAAAGTCTAGTTACCTGTTAGAGGGCATCCTTGCTGCAGACCTGCCACATCATTAGAAAGTTTCTCAATGAAAACTGTTAAGAGGACTACAGTGAATATTGTTTAGCTTTAACGAATCTCTACCCTGACAGTGTCAAGACTATGAAAAATTATTAATTTCCATAATAATCAAATTTCTATTTTAACATTTTTTTTAGGCTCAAGTCGCTGAGAGTCGCGGTGGTCGAATGATTAAGCGCTTGGCTTCTGAACCTGAGGTCCTGGGTTCGAATCTCGGTAAAGACTGGGATTTTGAATTTTCAGGATTTTTAGCGTGCCCCTGAGTCCACCCAACTCTAATGGGTACCTAACTTTAGTTGGGGAAAGTAAAGGAGGCTGGTCGTTGTGCTGGCCACATAACACCCTGCTAGTTAACCGTTGGCCAAATAAACATCATCTGTCTTATAGATCACAAGATCTGAATGGGTTTCTTTTTATAAGTCGCTAAGAGAGTATAAAAGACATAAACGCGAGAAATCTTTTAAATAGGTAAATTTGATGTTCTTCTTTAAAATTTTTGCCTGTCTGGACTTCATTGAGAAAGTTCCGAATCTATGGTCCATGCAATGAAGAAGCTCGCATAGTGCAACTTTTGAGAGTAGAGTCTAATGAACGCAAAACCCAGATAGCTCTCTCCGACCCGTACAGTAATCCCCTCTCTTGTTCATACGTACTGCAGTGTCATCTGCAAGCAATTACATGAACTATATTTTGTCCAAATAATTATGAGCCTTGATGCCTACATGTGTTGCAGCGATAGAGTTTGTCGCCATCAGCTAAAATAAATGTCGTTGAGTTCAGACGTTTAGAAAGAGGAGGTCCAAACAGAAGTCCTGTAAATTGAACTTTTGTAAGAGAGCTATCTCTGTATAACGGTATTGGTAGATTTACTCTGTTTTAAAAGTTTTAAATGTGGCCTTTACTATTGTTCGATGTAAGGTTTTAAAGAATTTGAGACATTTCGAAATAGTTTAATAGTTACCTATTTACCGGTAATTTCTATGTAATTTCTTCTATAAAGAGAAAGGTATGCAAAAAAAAAAAAAGACTGGATTTCAATAACCTGGTGAATTTTCGAGTATATTTATATATATACAAGTGGTTCTAAACCTGTGGGTCGCGACCCCCTTGTGGGTCGATTGACGATTTGCCAGGGGTCGCCTAAGACCATCAAAAATAAGGATTGTTATTGTCTACTCTTCTATTGCTGAATCTGTGTGTGTTGGGGGGTCACGGCAGAGTGGGATATTGTAGAACCGCTGATATAACCTATCAAAATGAGCGTGGTAAGAGGTAATTAAAAAAGCTCATCTATTTCCCTACGTAGCCGCTTTAGTCAGACACTATCAAATATATTTTGAATGAAAATAAAAATTTATCTGCACATCAAAATTTGTATTATAAAATGCATTTTAATTTCTTTGTATTGTTTGTTTATAAAAATCCCCTTATGATTTCTTATTGAGGAAATCTTTATTTCTTAAAGAGAGAAAGTACTCTTCAACTAAGCAAACATTCGTCGGCGTACTTTGGAATTCGGGTCATCAGATTGAACTTCCAGTTGCACATAAACTTATATACATATAGGTCACAACCATAAAAGTGACACAGTTTTCCTTTCTTTCTCCGAATAACCGACAACGAACATACCGCGCCATAATCATTACGTACATCACCCTAACATTATTAGACACATAATTTAATTAAAAAGGAAATAGCTAGTCATGGTATTTTTATTGCATGAGATACTGAAGAAAAGTTTAAGTGGCAATAAAAAAAAAACACATTGCAGTTTTTATGAAAAATAACATTAATTATTACTAAGTGCTTTTGTCTTGCTGACTTCAAAGCGTCCTGAAATGTACTTTAGGCCTACGTACAGAAACACCGTCATACAGGCTCAATAATACGTTGAGGATTGTCGCAATACCATTCAAACAGAGCAGTGTCCACTTTGTCAAATTTTAGATTTTTAATTAAGAGCCTGTTTATATTGTTTTAAGCAAGACAATACAGCAAAATATAAATTATGGAGAAATATGAAGTCGTTATAAAGTAGCACAAAGGAAACCTAAAGAAAACAACATAGTCATTCCAAACACAATGTAGTGAGAAGTCACTACTGTCAACAAAATATAAAGAAAGTTACATGTGCTAAAATCTGATTTCATTTTGCAGCACTAAAATGTGGATAAATATAATCATAAAGATGTTTAAATGATTTTCTTGATTTCGAGTAGCTAACAAAACTATCAACATTGTAAATATATATAAAAAAATAATTTTGGGGCAGTCAGTATATAATTGTACCTCTTTGTATGGTTGAAATACTTTATAAACTCAAAAGAGTTAATGATTTGAAGTTTTTTTTATTTCACTTTTAGATCTTGACATCAACTCTGTTATATTATGTATCCTAGTGAGGCTCGCCCTTCTACAATACTCTAGTCACGCCCCTGACTGAGATTCGAATTATTCGAGTGTCCACAAGTACTGCTAATAATGAGTATGATAATTTACGTCTGTCAGTGTTTGCATTGCCCGATTGGCAAGAGGTTGTCGTTTGTTAAATTAAAAAAACAAATCATCACAGTTTAGCATACAGCCCTAAATCAATGTTATTGGCAAATGGTGGTGATATGTCTCCATGTTGTGTTGATCTACGACTCTGCTAGGAAGTGTTGGTATAGAGGGGAAAATATGGTACATACTATGTATTTTATTTTCAAATGTTTTTCTCCCATGGAGATGGAAAAAATAAGCGCATCCCTCCTCAGCTATCATCCCCCCCTTCCCTCATTCCCTCGATACTTACTTTATCTGATGGCAGACGTCGTCGCAGCCATGCGCTGGGCCCCGAGACGACACCCTCATCAACCACAGCAACAGCTGCCTGACCTTTTCTCCCCCCCCAAAACGATTTCCCTCTCCTCTTCTCATTTTAAAACCCTCGGGTCTTGCCACTAATGGATTAATCACCGTGTCCTTTTAAGCCAGACGTAAGGAAAAAGTACGTTCGTACTCTTCTTGCTCACAGCCTTCTTTAGACTACTCACGTTTTGAATGGGAAACATAAAAATATATGCACAAAATAATAACACAATTTTCTTTTCTAATATATAAAAGGAAAACAAAGGCGTATGTATGGGTGTATGTATGTATGTATGTATGTATGTCCCCGTATAGAAATCAAAACCGTTTCACCGATCCTGACAAAACTTGACAGAAATGTTCCTTGGGTACTAACTTAGACCTGTATGTATGAATTGTAGCCCTAAAACAAAGTTAAAACCCTCAAAAAAAAAATAAAGTTGCCTAACTCTATTAAACTATTGTATCTATAAATGTAGGTCACCATTTCTTCTTGATATGACCGCATCGACACTCTTTTCCATAGCGAGCTAGCGTAGTGATACAAATGAAGTTGACGTCAGAGGTCATAATACCGCGCATTATACAATAAAGGCATATTATTGAACTAATAAACTACGTACATAGGGGGTTTAAAACACTTTACTTTTCCATATGTGTTTTTTAAGCATTTATGCCCACAGCTACCGATTCGGTTTTATTTTAAGTCTTTATTTTCCATTTATTTTTTTCTTTCAGGTTTACTTATGCGCATTTAGACCTTAACACCGTCAAAGTGGGCGTGTAGCTAGATCTAGATCTAGGTCAAAGTCAAAGTGTTTAGTCATTTACTTGGCTCAATGTGTTTAGTTATTGACTAGACTACAATTGCATTCAAGTTTTATTTTTAAATTCTTGATTTATATCTACATAAAATTAATTATTATTGATTATAAATTTATATGTTATCGCTTTTTGTCACCCATTCATGTGTCATGCACATCGCTATGTAAACACACTATGGTTAGAGAGGCCGCGTAGTGATACGAATGAAGTTAACGTCAGGGGTCATAATATCGCGCATTATAAAAGGATATTATTGAACTAATAAACTACTTACATAATGCAATTTACTTTCCAATGTGTTTTGTTTAATCATATAAGCTTACTGTTACCAATTTGGTTTAATTTTAAATCTTTATTTTCAATTTACTTTTTTATTTAAAATTTACTTATGCGCATTTAGACCTGATAACGACGTACGAAATGAATGAATGATGATGAAATGAATGAAATACGGCTAATGTGTCTACATCAACACGCTAAGTGTATCTAGGTCGACAAAAGCACACACTCACAGTATTTATAGTCTTTTACTATAATAACTACTGTGGCATTCAAATTGTTTAGATTTTAGATCTAGAGCTACATACAATTAAACAAACAATGTTATATTAACAATTACATCCACGTCTTCGATTTGATTATAAAAGATATTTTATTGCTTTTTGTCGCTTACAGAATTCACCAAGGCAACGCGTATTGAGGTCATGAACTTTCGGCTGTAAATAAAATTAAAAAACAGATGTTAGCTTTTGACTAATAAATTGAATAAACTCTATTTTGAGTTATTTTTATATTTAGATCATTGACTATGATTGACAGTTCAATATTTTACTCTCTTAAATTTACGTTTGACTATACTCTTAAATAAGAATACACATTTGAAATATATATATCAAACCTACTTTCATTTCTTTGGTCCAATATCTAGGCTGGAACTCTTATATTCTAAAGACACTTTTCAGTTTCAGACGTGAGTTTATTCAATAATTTATGAAACGTAAACAAGACAGCGAGATCTATACTAGATTATATATTTAATAATGGTATACAGTGTACACTTTGCAGACGACTTAGCTCTTCTTTCTCACACACAGCAGCAGATGCAGGAAAAGATAAATGTTGTTGCAGACAATTCAGCTAGAATGGGTTTTACCATAAACAGAGGGAAGAGCAAGGTATTGAAGATAATGGCATCCAACTATTTACATACTACAGTCCAAGGTGAGGCACTGGAAGAGGTGGAAAGCTTCACATATCTCGGCAGTATCATAGATCACCATTAAAGAACAGATGCAGATGTTAGAACCCGCATTGGTAAAGCTCGAGCAGCATTCCATCAGCTGAAGAACACCTGGCAATCTAGGGAAATAAGCACCACCACCAAGCTTAGGCTCTTTAACACCATTGTTAAGCTGATACTACTTTATGGAGCAGAGACCTGGAGAACCACCAACACCGCCATAAAAAAAAATCCAGGTATTCATCAACACCTGCCTGAGGAAAATTCTTATGATCCGAAGACCAGACAAGATCTCAAATGACGAACTGTGGCAATGAACAAAACAGCAGCCCATTGAAATAGATGTCCTTCAAAGACGCTGGAGATGGATAGGTCAGAACCTTCGCAAGCCTGCATCCAACATAACAAGGCAAGTCTTAACCTGTAACCCCACAGGAAAGAGGAAGAGAGGACGGCACAGGAATACATGGCGCTGCGATCTGGAAACAGATGCCAAGCAGATGGGCGAGACATGGGGACAGTTGGAGAGATTCGCCCAGAACCGAGATGCCTGGAGAAAGATGGTTGGTGGCCTATGCCCCAGTAGGGACCACAGGCAGAGATGACATGAGATGATGATATACAGATAGCGATAAACAATCTCTAAATTTTAAAAAAGTTAAACTCTATTAGATGACGTCGAAACAGGAAGATGCAACAACACATAAAAGCTGTATGTTAGATTCTTAGAAAACGATACAATGATCATTTGTGTTTTTTTTTCTTTTTTACTGTTAAATCTCATGAAGCCAAGACGAGGATATCAAATTTAGATCCACTTAGACAAGCTGCTCTGGCATATGTGTATGTTATGTAACAGAACACAAAGTTTTACTTTTGTGTACACATCGTACGGATAGTCTGATTGACTTTATCTGTTGGGACACTTCAGCATAATATGAACCAGGCATTCGATCTGATTACTTAAACACAGTATCAAGCGAAGTTTTTACTACACTGAATAAAGTTTCTTTAACAATGGGAGAAACAGATCTGAACAGAAAGTTAAAATCACCTAACAAAATAAAAGGTTGAAATTTTCGTAGACAATCTATCTTTTTTATTACTAGATGAATCGATTTATTTTTTAAATTATCATCTTTTTTGTTCACGTCATTATTGATTATTCAAACGGACTAAATGCATGATATTTGTAGAAAGAAAAACCCGAGCAAAGCCGGGTAAAATTTAGCTAGTTATACTATAAAGTAGAAAGTAAGGCGTATGTATGTTCCGAATAGAAATCAAAACAGTTTGACCAGTCTTTATGAAACTTGGCATAAATGTTCCTTGGGTACTAACTGGAACCGTGACGAATGTATAGTAGCCCTAAAACAAACTTAAGACCCTCAAAAAAAAAGTTGACCAACTCTATGAAAGTATTACTATTTCAGGATCTAGGCCATGTTTACCATGTTTAGATCGAAACGATCTAGATCTAGATCTAATTTTTAAAACTACACTTAGCACAGATAGTTTTTTTTTTTACTTTGGCACGTGAAAATACAAAATATAGTCTATTGATTTCATTATTTAATAAAATTTACCTTCAAATATGTGTTTCAGAAGCATTTTTACATAAATTCGTTCCTTATATCTGCGAATTTAGAAGTCTTGATATACATTCTTTCATTAGACAAGAACGAAATATTACACATCTCACTATTCCTAGGTCTAATTCAACTCTAAGATGATACAAATTCTCTTCGCCAAGATAGTTTTATACTTTAACACATGAATATACTAACTATACACCATTCATTTCATATTTTAATCAAATTAACATTCAAATTTGTTTTTCTAAAGCATTTTTCATACATTCGTTCGCTATAGCTGCGGGGCCGTATTAACATACATTTTAATAGTTCCATTCATGGGTCGCGTACATCTAACTAGAAAGGTCAGGCATGCGCAGAACGAAGGCTCCACGCACTTGCAGAATGAACTATATCCAAGCCAACATTTAAGTGGAGATTATATTTAACTCTAGATCTAATTTAAAGATGATAGATCTACTTTATACATTAACATTATTTCTAAACTAAAGATCATAAAGATTGATTGGGGCGACCTTCCTTACAGCTTGATAAAGAGTTACGTACATTAAAATCTATATACAACTATATATAGGTCTGTGAATTGAACAATCGCGGATACGGATTTGTTTCTGATTTCCAGTCTAGATATAATATATAGCCTAGGTCTAGGCTCCATTCATACTTTTATTTTTTTACATTCACGCATTCGCTTTACTTACAACACTATTATTTCGTTTAATTGTTTCCTAAAAACTCTCAGTGACTATATCGACAATGATACGCAAATTAACACCTGCGAGCCGCGGGTAACATATGGCTAGTATAAATGTAAAGCGGCCATTATTTTAAATTAATATACTGATATCGTACCTCACATCCCTTCCCCGCCCTCCCCCCAACCCAGCTAGACCAGCATCAACGTAAGGTAGACTTAGGGAGTATGTATGTATAAGTGTGTGTGTGTTTGCAGCTGCGAAATTATGCTTGAAACCTTAATATACATACATATATAGCCATCATCACACAAGGCACTTGTGAAGATCGCTTTATTTTATAGCGCTGGCAACCCCTCGTGATAGATGCTCTTTAACTCCAATGTTTAACTCCTTGTCTTTTACTCCTTGTCAACTTTCTTCAGTTGGACAGAAGAGAGCTATGACAGCAATGACCAAAATGCTAATTAATTTACATAACTATCTAGATACTGTCATGATAAATTCATTCCAAATATTAAAACTGTGGAAATTTATTGGTATGTTTTAATGGTACCTAAAAGGAGAAAAATCGCTATAACTTGTATATATATATATATTAATGTTCCTGTAAAACCAGATACATCAACTACTACAAGTTCAGAGCCAAGAAAATATATAGGTCTGTGGTAACATAATTGACAAAAAAAGTAGGCGTACAGCTACTTGTTGTTCCCAAATGAATTGTTTCAGGTTTTTCTGGTATTTATAACCTCATAATATTATAGTACTCACTACAACAATACATTAATTGAGATTTACATATTAATAATGTCTATTGAATTACTAATTTGTTTATAAAGACTTATATAGATCGTGAGCAGTTATGGTCAGGTTGTGTTCCCCCCACCCTCGTCATTTTGTTCAATGCGAGCAGTCATGTTGGTTAGTTAATGCTGCCCATCCTATTTTACAACTTGAGCAGTCATGGTCAGATTGTCTTGCGCCATTTTCAATGGTCCAGCATGTTGTAATGCTCCTGGTGGGGTCTCATTATCTCTGTGTGTTGTCCGGTTGTGTTCTAATCAGAATTGGTCAGTTTCACTTGGTAGCGAGGTGTCTTGTGGTACGGAAACTTTCAGACCAGGGCCTTTCCATTTAATGCAAATAACCCCAACCTGATGAAAAACAGAAAGACTTTACTTTATAAGCGAATTAAAAATAGACTACATTATTAGACACGCAATATATACAGAAGAAGCCTCCTGTTTGTACTAATTGATATCTTATACACATTTTCTAGGTCAATTTCAATCTTGTCATCACGAATGTCAGCAGGTATGAATTACAAACTCTCGATCATGCTTTCTGCTTACACTCTGACAGGTTGGACGTGTGCGGGTCGGTGCAGTAGCCAACTTGATTGTTGAATTTCTTTATCGTTGATGTCCATATGATTTAGAATATAGGCATAGTACGACATGGTTGACTTTCCAATATTAAAATCAAGCAGATAGAACTATAACAAATGCAGAGTTTAGGACTGGTAAAACAAGTCAATAAAATACTTTATAACAAGATTACAAAGAGAGTTTGTGTGATACACAAACTCAGAGGCGGCCCCCGTCGAAGTCGGATCCCTGTCAGATCCGCCTATTCGCAAGATGTTTCGGATGTTCCTTCTAAGTCCCTGGCTCAATCTCAATTCCTGTATGCTCCCATCCTTAAACTATCGCAATATTTCTGAAAGAACAGTAAAGGTTAAATCATATTTTCAAAAGCCTTTAGTGTTTTTTTCTAACCGTGACGGACAGACCAACCAACAGATAAAACGCACAAAAATATGCTTGTTTCATTCTAATGGGGGCACTAAACAATTTTTTTTTAAAAAATCAGATTTTTAAAAAAATTTAAGAAATTAGTTTAGAATCAAGTCATTTCCGGGCTTTACGCTAGTACACGAAAGCCGCTTCTAAAAGTTCATTTTAGAAAATGTGCGTGATATCCGTGTGTACAGAGCATTTCTTATAGTAACATTTCCTCCCTTAGATTTACGTAATTGTTTCAGAATTGGTGTTTTGTTATTAAAAAATCACTTGCATAATTAATTTTATAAATTAAACGGTTTGCTTTTAGAAAACTAAAAGTAGCAATTGCAATTTAACTTTTCAAGCCGCATTTAATGGTGAAAAAATATTTTTCGTATCTCTTCTAGTTTTGGCGCTCTGAGTCTGACAGACGGACAGACGGACAGACAGACAGAAAGTCATTTTAAAAAATGTGCGTGATATCTACATGCCAAGAGCATTTTTTCTAGTAACATTTCCTCCCTTAGATTTACGTAATTGCTTCACAATTGGTGTTTTATTATTAAAAAATCGCTTGCATAATAATTTTTATAAATTAAACGGTTTGCTTTTAGAAAACTAAAAGTAGCCGTTGCACCTAAACTTTTCAAGCCGCATTTAATAGTGAAAAAAATATTTTTCGTATCTCTTCTAGTTTTGGCGCCCTGAGTGTGACAGACGGACAGACGGACAGACGGACACTTTGCACAAACCTAATAGCGGCTTTTTCCCCTTACGGGAGCCGCTAAAAATGAAGTTGTTATTGATTAAAATTGCTTCAATTATTTTAAATCAATCACGAAATTAATTTTTTTAATTGATCTAGGTCTAGGATACCGGTATCAATAATAATTGTGTGCGATTGGAAATATTGTTAAGTCAATTTCATTGGACAAGTTGGTGGAGGGGGGGGGGAGGTAATCTGGGAGAAGGTTTCCGTGACGTTTTTTTCTAAAGGAATTTTTTTTTTAAATAGTGGTGTAGCTAGGGAGGCGGAGGAGAGGGGAAAATTTGAAAATTCCCCCGGGCCCCCACTTGAGGGGGGCCCCAAAATGAGTGTTTTTTTTTACATTAAAAATTAAGTATTAAGCAAAATGTATGGCCCCTCAAGGGGTCTTTCCCCCCGGGCCCCCAAACGATGGCCCCTGAGTAGCTCGAGTTTTGAGCCTCCATGATAGATAGTCGAGGCATTAGCCACTAAGCTTTACTAGTATTTATAATTATAGAATTTTGTTTAGTCTTAAAAAGTCTCTAGTTTAAAATATTTAGAGAACGACGTAATTCTGTACAAAAAGACTTTTCTCCACCTTTAATTAGCACATTTCCATATTTAACACACACACACACAAAAAAGATAAATTGGGATTAACACATTTTTTTTTATTGATACAAATATTGTTATGGACAACGAATAATTGTGGCAAAGTTTCAACTTCTGAATAAGAATTGGGAGAAATAACGTGAATAAGATTCCGTCCTGACAGACAGAGTGAGTTGATAGAAGCTTTCTATATAAAATAAATTTTAAAAAACTTGAAAACATTACAAAATTTGGAATTTGGATGTTAACAGGTTTAGCATTTCAGTTCGACAGTCCCCTTCCACCATCATTAGCAGTGAAAGAAAATGTGTATGAATATTTGGCATGGCCCTTGTTACGTGGCTGGCACGTCATACATCGAAAGAATTTTTACATGTCAAACTACACCGACACAAAACGAAATACAAGATCTAATATTGACAATATTTCTATTAAATCTTGCATTATTAAAAGGACATAGGAGCTGAATTTTTCTTTAGGGAAAAATAAACGTGTTATAAGACCTAGCAATCGTTCATTAACTGTCCGTTAGCATGTTGAGCCCTTGGGTCTCCTCCACAGATAGGCTCGTCCACAGTGGCGTAGCTACGGTGGGGAGAGAATATGAAAATCCCCTCGGGACCCCACTTTAGAGGGGCCCCCAAATGAGTGTTTTTTGCATTGAAAAAATTTAATATTAAGCAAAGGCAGGGGCCCCCAAAGAGGTCAAGCCCCCGGGCCCCCAAACAATGGGAAATTCCTAGCTACGCCCCAGCTCGTCCATGCCTTGATATTGTCATCCTATTTTTTCGTTTGTCATAAGTCTAACTCTCCATGTCTCTTGTTTCCTGTCGAAGAATCTTTTTGAGCCCCAAGGATTCTAAAATAAATTGTTAGTCTATCCGAATAATAATCAATAGATGTCTAGTAATTGTCTACATACTTAGACCAGGGGTCGGCAACCTTTTGAGTCAAAAGAGCCAAAAATTACAATTTACAAATTTAAAATTTTTTAAAGAGCCGCAACATCTTTTTTCTTGTCAACTATAAATAGTACTTACTTTTTAATGAAAAAAAAAAGTTTTATTCCTATATAAGTAGTGTTTTTCACCCAAAAAAAATAATTTAGGAAACAAAAAAAACAGTTAAACCTTTACTCACAACACTAACTTATACTTGAATAACAAACAATTGGACAAACTAATTGTATAAGAGCGATAGCTTTGCACGGTTTTAGAAAGTTTGGATACATTTAGCTCATAGCTTGTTTTTAGTTTCGAACACAACTCTAAATTTTGATTTGTTAGTTGGCTTCTTACTTTACTTTTAATTAAATGTATGTATGTGAACGCTTTCTCGCACGAATATGTCGATCTAAAGATAGCCAGCACTCCTACTACAAACTTCTTCACTAGACTGTAGCAATCTGGATTTCTATTCAACACATCACCTCGCGGCATTCCTTTAAAAGCTCTCCACTTTTGTTACGTACATCATTTCTGGACCTCCAAACTCTTCCAACTTGATTTTTAACTCCATACTCTGTGCACCCCACAAAACTTTTTAAATCGATCAATTGCATTTCTGGAGATCCAGTATCAATTCCAAAATCATCTATGTGGATTTTGTTACTATTTGTGTTGAGAGGATTTACTTGGAATCCTAGAATGGTTGGCTTTGCACTGCTCAAACCTATCAAGAAATTCATCTTATATATTTTTTTACACCTGTGCTGAAGTAATTCATGTTAAAAGTTGCACTTATTTTAACGCGATTATATTGTAGACATTGAAAATGAAGTACCTTGCCGCTCTGAATATCTTCTGCAAAAATATTTTTTCTTTAAAACAAAACGATTTTTCTATCAAAATATAGACTGGGTTTTATTTTCTTTGCAGTTGTAGATTCAGCTCATTTAATTTCGTTTTTATATCCATCATAAAGTAACTTTCTTGCAACCATTTGTTGTTCTCTAATTCAGGGCGATGAAGTGTATATATTTCATTGAAGCACAAAGCAAAAAGTTTAAACCTTTGGAAAGCCATTGCACTTTATTGGAAAGAAACAGTCTCTATTTCCTTTAATAATTATTTTAACTGACTAGAATGCTTTTGAAAATATGCTGTTAACATTCTTGATTACCAGATTTCTGTATCTTTGTTAATCCGGATTTGTAGCACAACGTGCTTCTTGCTTTGGTTTATTATTCATTGAAATGTAACAATTTCATAGTTTATTTTGCTCAGAAAAATGGTTGTTGCCCCTTTATTTGTTCCTGTCATGCTTGTGGCCCCATCAGTTGCTATTGAAACGATTTTATTTAAAACGAGCTTAATGTTTTCAAGGTTTTTTTGGAAAGACTGACCATATGGGCAACTTGTGCGGTGTCTTTATATCACAAGGCTTATCTATAGTAAGTGATAAGACGGAAGAAAGTTGAATATCTTTCACCTGCAAATAAGTTACATTTGAAGATATGTTAGCTATTCTATCTTGTACTGTTTTAGAAGATAGTAGTAAATCTTTGTTGTTGTTTTTTTTTTTTTGTCTCAAGATTACTGGTTTGTTTTGAAATCCCGAAACAGTTCTTCAGATGCATGAAGGGAGCAGTATTTGACGTTTATAAATGGTTTGCCTTTTTATGCAGTTTCTAGTCGTACCGCCATATTAGCATTACTTGTACATAGCTTCTAACTTTAAGAAGATAATTCGCTTCTAACTCATTTACTTGAAACGACATTCAAACGTTCATTCCCAGCCAAAGCGAGTGCTGAGGATGCCAATTCGTCTTGCGTCGAAAGCGAATTAAAACCTACTTAGAAACATCCGCAACTACCGAGAGTTTCAAATGGGCTGACAACAGTGACAACGCGTGTAATGGGGAAGGGGTGTGGAGAAAAGAGAGTACAAGTGGCTGATAGATTTTTCTGTGCCTAGTGCAAATTTAACAATTCGAACTTTTTCAATTTTTATTTCTTTTCTATAAGATAAATAATATTTGCGTATGGAACTAAAGAGCCGCAACTTTACATCCAAAGAGCCGCATGCGGCTCGCGAGTAGCGGGTTGCCGACCCCTGACTTAGACTATCAAACAATGTTTGGAACAGACGTGGTATCACCACAAACACAAAGCTTGGGGTCTACCGAGCCGTCATCCTACCTACATTGCTCTATGCCTCAGAAACATGGACAGTATACAGACGACATGCCAAAGAAACTAAATCACTTTCACATGACATGTCTGAGAAAAATACTAAATGTCAAATGGCAGGACAGAATGCCAGATACTGAAGTCCTTCAAAGAGCGGGTCTGCAAAGCATCCACACAATCCTGATGCAGTCCCAGCTGCGATGGGCAGGACACGTGTGCAGAATGGAGGACCACCGCATCCCAAAACGTCTCATGTATGGCCAATTAAGAGAAGGAAAACGCTCGCAAGGTGGTTAAAGAAAGCGCTTCAAGGACACCCTCAAAGCTTCTCTAAAGAATTTCAACATTGACCCAGCCACCTGGGAGACAGAGGCACATGACAGAGTATCATGGCGTCGCGCTGTGAGATCCGGCGCACAGGTTGCCGAGGAAAAAAGAACAACGCTGGCGAAAGAAAAACGCCAGAGAAGGAAAGCAAGGCAAACGACACTAGCTCCAGCTGGAATTACCTGCCCAGAGTGCGGCCGAACATTCCGGGTTCGCATAGGTCTCACCAGACACATGAGGAGGCACAAAATCCCAGTGCAAAGCCCTCAGCCCCCTGGATGACAAAGTGGTCATCATCGAACCACGATGGACGAACTATATATATATATATATATATATATATATATATATATATATACATACTTAGAACCCACTCTCTCTGTCCATCTATAAAGAGATGCAACTGACTTCTAGATTACAATGTCAAACTTAATTTGTCTTCTCTAGCTGCATGACTCAGTGTTGTTGTTTCCCCTTACTCTGATAGTCAAAACATATATACAAGTACAGCAATGTTAAATAGCTGGCCAGTTCTCATGGAACATGTTGCAGCTTTATCGCATCTGTAAAGACCGCTACATGCTTAGTGTCGACATGACATGGAGTCTGCAGTGCAATCCCCCCCACCATCCCAACATCTGAGTTCTAGAACGAAATTATAACGAAATTATATTTTCAAAAACATATGCATACAATTTTTAAAAACATTTTTTAAACGTTTTATTTTTTTTTTTAAGAGTAATTTTAAAAGCTTTTGATTTTCACACACCCACCTCCCTCAAACCATTAAATTGTTCTGGATTCGCCCTTGAGTTAAGCAGTGTCGTAGCTAGGGTGAGGGGAGGAGGGGGAAATTCAAAATTCCCCTGGCCCCCCCCCCAAATAAATGTTTTTTACATTAAAAATGTAATATTACCCAAAATGCTTGGGCCCTTAAAGAGGTCAAGCCCCCCGGGCCCCAAACTATGTATAATTCCTAGCTACGCCCCTGGAGCTTAGCGAGACGTACACATACATCTTAGCCAATCAACCTTAGTCTCATCCTATTATAGTCCTTTCCTATACTTTTGGTATTGATTCGAATGTTTACACTAGTTTTGAAGTGCATCTTTGCTCACTTAACACTTCTTAAAAGCTTCACAGTTCGGTAGTTAGTTCATGCTCAAGTCTGGCCTAATGTAGCGTTGTAATCCTGTTTCAAACTTATCTTGATTCTGTATTGATACAGTTCATTCCGGTAAATAGGAACACCGGTTAATCGGACTAGCTGCCAATTCAAACCTAAAAGCGCCGAAATAATCTCGTAACACAGAACTTCATGTCAACTGAACGTCAATTATAAGGACCTACAGTGACACCTTGTAGTCGGATTAAAGGGAATCGAGAGCATCTGGATGTGTACAGATCTACAGCACTGCAGTCTCTCTTCTCGTTGATACAGACAAATTGAAAGGAAACCAAAATAGAATAATTATTGTCAGACAGTTGTTTTTTCGCGCCCACGTGCAGCCTTGACAAATGAGCACTGAGTTATGTTTTCGACTCAATTTTGGTTTTATTCTGTTCTTTAACTTTTTACAAATACCATTCAGGACATGGGCTTGTGGGATACGCGCTGGCTGAGTGGTCAAGAGCTCGGCTTCCGAACTGAGGCTTTCGGGTTCGACTTCAGGTGAAGACTGGGATTTTGAATTTCGGGATTTTAGCACGCCACTGAGCCCATCAGCTCTAATGGGTACCTGACATTAGTTGAGGGAAAGTATAGGCGGTTGTTTGTTGTGCAAGTCACATGAAACTCTCGTTAACCGTGGTCAACAGAAACAGATGACCCATAGATCACAAGGTCTGAAAAGGGAACTTTCCTTCTTTTGCATGGACTTGAAAGTTTTAATAATAAAACGGAAATGATTTGAAGTTACAGATTTATTTTTTTTTTGGTGACTATTTACGATGACCAGATATAGCATGGTGAAATTTTTTTTACAGCCTCAACGTTGCATCCAGCTGTAAAACTGGACATCCATATAGGGCAACAATAATATCCCAAGTACTGTGCCATACGACCCGAGTTCATAAAGGATATTAGTATAAACCAAAATGTTGTTGTTTTTTTTTCAAGTAATTTTTTCTACAACAGCATCCCACTCCGGGAAGTTTGGGTCTAAGAAAAAAACAAGCAAAAGACACACACACACTAAAATACTGTAAAAAGTGCTTATATTAAGAGCATCAATTAATTAGGATCAATCTTGTAATTAAATTTGTAATATATCTAGGAGGAGAAAGAAGGGAAGAAGAGAGAGGGAGGGAAAGAAAAGGAGAGAAGGGGAGAGAAAGATGCCATAGAAAATGATGAATTACTAGTAATTAATTAACTAATTGGTTCATTTGTTTATTGATTCTTGTGTTGTCAGTTAAAAGAAATGATAGTGCGAAATTTTAGCCTCATCTGAGATAGGGTGTGGGAGAAATAGCGTGTACAAACTTTTACCAGACAGATAGACAAAGTGAGCTGATATAAGCTTTGTAAAATGAAGTGGTCTCAATAAGAGTCTCTCTATCTGACATCGCTATGTAATTCCGAGTGCCTTAATGAATCTTCGTTTAATAACAAAGTTAATTAAAAGGTCATTTCTGTATTAATTCTGCAACTTATTCGACGGGTATGGCACTATATTATTAAAAAAATGGAATTATAGTTTAACAAGGTGTACAACGATAGCATATAACAAGATTGTTAACATAGGCTAGCGAACGTCAAAGATAAGCGCCCTTCTTCACTTGGATTCTAGCGCCAAGGCCAACAATGACATTCATCCACAATGTACATCAGCACTAACGATACACTATTGCCAAAAGGGAGGTCCAGCGAAACCTGAGACACATGAAGGAGTCATGGTATAACAAAAACGCAGAAGAAATCCAGTCCTATGCTGACAGTAAAAATGCAAAAATGTTTTTCAATTCAATAAAAGCTCTTTATGGCCCTCAGCAAACTGGCTCATCCCCCATACTCAGTGCTGATGAAAACAAACTCCTCACAGACAAAGAGAACATACTTGTTCGCTGGGCTGAACACTTCAGTACAGTCCTTAACTGTCCATCAAGCATTAGTGCCGAAGCAATCGCACGACTGGAACAAATCCCTTAAACCACTCACTCGCTGACCCTCCCCGGCTATGAAGTAACGGCAGCAAAATCAAATCTCTCAATGGATAAGGCACCTGGGTTAGACTCTATCCGTGCTGAAATTTACTCACTTGGCAGCTCAGAGCTTACTGCTAAACTAACAGATATCTACCAGATAATGTGGAAACAAAAGAAACTACCACAAGAATTCAAAGACGCCTCCATCATCCACCTCTACAAGAGAAACGGTAATAGGCAGTCTTGCGATAACCACCGTGGCATATCCCTCCTATGCATTGCTGGCAAAATTCTGGTTAGGGTGCTACTAAACAGATTACAACACCACCTAGAAACTGGCCTACTTCCGGAAAGTCAATGCGGCTTCAGGCAGGGTAGAGGCACGATTGGTATGATCTTTGCAGTCCGCCAACTCCAAGAGAAATGTAGAGAACAAAACTCAAATCTCTATACTGCTTTTATAGACCTGACTAAAGCTTTTAATAATGTCAGTCGTGAAGGCCTTTGGCAAATTATGTCCGAATTCGGCTGCCCTGACCAATTCATAACAATGGTATTCCAATTCCATGATAACATGCAAGCAAGAGTTCAAGACTACGGAGACTACTCCAAGCCTTTTCCTGTCTCAAATGGCGTGAAGCAGGGCTGTTTGCTTGCTCCAACACTTTTCAGCATATGGAATGTTATTGTCCACTCTTCTATTGCTGTATGCGTGTGTGGTAGGAGGGGTCGCTGCAGAGTGGGGGATTTTAAAAAGGCATCGCGGAGCAGCTAAAAAGGTTGAGAACCGCTGTTCTAAACCAATTCCCAGCTCTAGGCCCAAAACTAGTTCTCTGTTAACCAGCGACGCTAAAAATAAAGCAGAAAAAAAAGGTCAATTACCTACTCTACAAAGGGCAGCTCGACACCCTAAGACACAGAGGCGTAGTTAGACATTTTCCATCGTTTGGGAGCCCGGGGGGACTGACCACTTTGGGGCCCCTACATTTTGCGTAATACTTAATTTTTTATGTAAAAAAACACTCATTTGGGGACCCCGATCAAGTGGGGGCCGGGGGGATTTTCAAATTCAAAGGCCGATTTGACTGATTTTCAATATTGGGCCCAACGCAATTTTAAATTTAGCATATCGCTATCAGTCATGTGTCTTGACAAAGGCCAAGATGTAGGACTTAAAGGGTTAACATATTTAGTGTATTGACATAGTTTTAGTGCTTCCTATGCATGTTATAATTAAATGTTTTATAATGATCTAATCAACACTAATGGTTGTTGCTGTAAAAAAAAAAAAAAGTAAGGGCCTCGCAAACATCCATTAAATTGGGTCCCGCAATTCGTAAGGCCGGCCCTGCGCAATGACCTAAACACACAGACCTAACGCAGACCACAACACTTACTGACCTCAGCCACACTGACCTAAAATACGCCCTTAAATAATAAGCACCACAGCACCAGCATAATCTCACTGTCCTAAACATTTACTGACCTAAAGACATTATTGCCTAGACATTCTTAGATTGGCTACATTAATTTTTTTTGTTAAAAGCTTTAAAATAGAAGTAGGTCAAGGACGTTTTTTTTTCGTGATATTTTTTTCTCTTTTGGAATTCCGGTTGACGTGACCTAATTAATGTGTATCACTGTGGGAATAAGTTCATTATCTCCACCGGACTACAGTTATTGTTAACTCCGGTGGAAAACCGTCCGGTAAAAAGAAAACAAAATGGAGTGCTAACCAGAGGTTTGACCTAATGACTTAGCAAGAAAAGACAAACCAAACAACAGAAAAAAAAAGAGAGGAATAAAGAGATGGGTTTGGTGAGTCATTAATGGAACCAGCGTAATTTAACATAGTTCAAGTTCCATTGGGGAATTTTCACGTTCAATTGACTTTTCATTTTTAAGATTATTTGTATAAGTTTTAAAACAGTAACCGTTTCTTTCTTAAGGTCTTCTTTCCAGCTGTACCGTTACAGTCTATATAAAGCAAAGTATTATTATAGCTTTAATATATAGCGCTACTTTCAATCTTATAGCGTGCTCAGATCGCTTTGGTCCTATCTCATTTGATGAATCCGTGGAGGGAGGGGGTATCTAGGAGTTGGTTTTCCGTGCTGCCTTTAGGCGCTCAGTAAACACAACTCTGCACGAGTCGGTGTCGAACCTCGAGCCCCCATCTTGGTAGCCAAGTCAAGCCATGTTCAAGTGCACTTAGCCTCTCGACCACGCTTCCCACGCTAGTATGACTTTAACCATGCACAAGTTCTTTCTCTTTAAATTGGGTCACTTGCCAAACACTGAGAGACAATAAGATCTAACGTATTCTCGTCCTTTCTGCAGAGGTAGCATTGCCAAAGTTCTTACTTAAGGTACGCTGTTATAGGACAGTGATCCACTGGACTAGGTCTGCCCCCCTTGCGTCCTGAAGGTCAGTTCCTCTTAACTCCTACCAAAAATGTTCTTCCATTTTACAATTGTTTCCAGCCATCCATCCATCCATCCCAGTGGCGCTACAGCCCTTGAAGGGCTCTGGCCTGCTTGCACACATCTTTCCATTCAGATCTCTCCTGGGCTTTTCGTCTCCGCGCCCTAACCACAAGTTGTTGCAGATCTGCTTCCACATCATCAATCCAACGCATTCGGGGTCTGCCTTTGGGTCGCCTACCTTTTGGTTTTTGTCGGTATACGATTTTCGCACCTCTGTTGCTTGTCTTTCTTTCAGGGTGATCTGCTCAGCGTAGTCTGTTCTTTTTTATTTCGGCCACTATTGGGGGTATCCAGCCATCGAATGAAAATTTCGTCCCAGCTGGTTTAACAGTGGTTCCGAAAGGTTATTGCCGGAAGTTGTAATGGATGTCAAGTATCAAGAAGTCATGACAAATCTTCAAACTCATCAGGAGTAGAATCCATCAGTTTTGAGTAATCGTTTGACAGTCAGGGTCCGACGTCTCACGTTGAACATATCAACATGAGATTGAGATTATTTATTTCCTGCCAAGTTTCGAAATAATTAGCATGCTATTTTTAGAACAAGGACTGTCACTGTGTTGAGTTATTGTTAGCTATTAGGTATTTTCCTCACGGATGTTATTTTTATTCAAAGATGTTATATGTGAGCTAACTGATTAACGACGTGGGCACCGGGAGGGGGGATGGGTCAGAATCAAAACTCAGACACATTACGAAGTGACTGATTGATTGCAGAGGCCTGCTAAGTGGAAGGTGAAGGTCACTGCCATATCAAGGTTATTTTTGGCTTGCGTCTACTACTTTGGATATCATTACCATCCTTTCCTCATTTAATTATTGACTTTAAGAAAGGTCATATACTAAATATTGATGTTGCATAATAAAACAAGCCTCTGTAAAAATAGAGGACGCGGTGGCTGAGCAGTAAAGCCATTGGCTTCCGTACCGGAGGTCCCGGGTTCGAATTTGGTGAAGACTGGGATTTTTAATTTCGGAATTTTCGGGCGCCCTTGAGTCCTCCCAGCTCTGTTGGGTACCTGACATTATTTGGGGAAAAGTAAAGGCGGTTGGTCGTTGTGCTGGCCACATAACACCCTCGTTAACCGTGGGCCACAGAATTAGATGACGTTTACATTATCTGCCCTATAGACCACAAGTTCTGAAAGGGGGAACTTTACCCTTTTTTTTTACTGTAAAAATAAAATGCATGGCTAAGTGAGCATTCTGACAAAACTCATCTCAACGTAAAGCAGTTAATGGCTCAGAAATATGTGGGGAAAAACCTGAGAAAGAGAGTCAGAGACAGACAGAGACAGACAGTATATTGAGAGAAGGACACACACACACACAAACCAAGGTAGGCAGTGATGCCAAAATGGTGACTTGAGCCTGTTAATGTTGCATTAGACCTCGGTGAACAGGCACCACTAACATTACAAAAGGATTCTATTTCTTTCAAGAAGATGCAGCAACTCTGATTACTTTTTTTTTTAAATTGATCTTCCAAAATACTGTAACTCAAAGGCCATAGAATTTTAAGCTTTCTAAAAAGTCATCTATATCCCCCCTCTCTCCTTCTCTCTCTCTTGTGTGTATGTGTATTTTATGGATACAGTAGTGAACACATTTTAGTTTTAAAATACTGAGTGTGTGTAATTTAAATCGTTTGCAAAATTTAATTTTATAAAGTAAAGATTTTTTTTTTACAAAAGTAGCTGTTGCATCTTTTTCGGTGATAAAATCGAATGTCATATAAGCGTGACAGACGGACAGACAGACGGACAGCACAAAACCAATATCGGCTTTTCCCTTAAAGGCAGCTAAAAAAAAGAAATATAAAAGTATTCTTTTGTGTAGATTTATTACTAAAAACTGGTTAAGTTCTAGTTTAAAGATATGACTACAGTAACTATTAATTAGAAATCATGCCCCATGAAAAGCAACACAATAACCTCGAAAGCTGACAGGTTATTGCGCTGATCTCAGCACTCTCTTGGCGTCACAGGGAGACAATGCGCACCAGAATAGCAACAATAACATAGCTTTGTCTCAGATAACATCATTGCTGTAAATTATAGTGCCTCGACTGTATGAACCTGGCGTCAGAGGCATGACTTTTGGAGGCTTGCCATTCATCAGCGATTAGAGAGTTGATATCAGTAGAACGAAGAGTGGCTAATTGTACTCACGCACTAACACACTGGTACATTAACAAACACAAGCGACTACACAAGGGGAGGTGATATATTTTCAGTACCATAGAACCATCTTAATACTATCAAACTAGAGGTAATGATATGATGATGTGTTCCGAGTTTATATGCTCCGTTTTTTTTTAAACGGTATTTTTTAAATCATATAGTTGTCTTCGTTGCATTTTGGTTTACAAGATTTGCATAATTATTTCTAAGTTAAAAAAGCCACAAGTGTTAGCACAAAAAAGTTATAGTGCCATAAATAAAATAATTATTTCTAAGAAAATAAATAAATAAGCGTAAATAGCAATAACGCATACACAAAAGTAAATTTGTATTTAAAAATATGTTGGTTTGCCTCCCTTAGACCACTTAGCGGGTGCAACTCCATTCTGTAGTGACGTCAACAAAATCTGCCATGTGGATTACTTATTTTGGAAGAGATCACAAGTACAAAATAAATAATACAAATTGGGATCCGGGATTGTTATTATTTTATTATTATTATTATTATTATTATTACTACTACTACTATTAAATACATTGAAAATTAACATTCAGATATTTTTTTAATTGTTTAATGGTTAGATCTCCTTCGCCCGTTTTATAAAATCCCGAAGTCTGACGCGAACCCCCCCCACACACACACACACATAGCAATAGAAGAATGAACAATAACAATTTATATTTTAGATTGTCTTAGGCGACCCCTGGCAAATGGTCAATCGACCCCCAAGAGATCGCGAACCACAGGTTGAGAACCCTTGGGTTAGATGAAGATCACATAAAGGAAATCTTTCGACAACTCCATACAGATAAATTATTATGTACACCCCAGTTTAAACTTTCACGCAGACGACACTGGAATACAGCTAATAGGAGTGCATATTTTAGAGCCATACACTCATTCAGCTAAAGTGGTTATACTATTTATAGTTCTGCACACTGACCAATTGAGTGTTATTTTTAATGAACCATTGCCATGCATTTTATGAGTATAATTTAGCTATATTTTTGAACACCATCATACACTCAAACTATTTCATGCCACTAATGCAGTATGTCTCAACTAAAGCGCAGTAAAACCCTTTTCTTTATGAAATGGCATTGAATCTTTTTTTTGTTTTTTTTCTGTTTGACCGCCACGTCGAAACATACATAGAAGGTTGATGATAAAATAACTACGAAAATCAGACTTCGTTATCGGTAGATGGCGGATGAAGTTGAATCGTTGTTATTTTGTTTCCTAATTGACTTGCACATCTATACAACCAGCCGCTACTTTCTAATCATCTATAACTCGTTTGTCTTTAGCTGCGTTTCTGTTTTATGTATCTCTTAGTCTCTCTCTCTCTCTCTCTCTCTCTC
>JADKLZ010000687.1:27260211-27286962 GCA_021533235.1 Biomphalaria straminea | reverse complement strand
TTTTTTTGTTTTTCATCTCGTATCAAGGCCTTCGAGTCAATATTACGTGGGCGTCAGGTCAGTGCAGCCTTCTGCATGGCCATTAACGATTGACTCGATAGGCTGGGCGGGTTGGGAGAGCCAGGGATACGAAAGAGAGTTTTGCAGAGGGGAGTTTAAAGAGGGGGAGGGGAGAATTAAGGTTAAGGGTTGAAAGTAGGTCAGCCAAAGAAGCACCTGCATTGTGAGCTAATTAGCTCGATGCAACCATTAAGGAATCGATGAGAACAAGAACGGGATGGGGAGGGGTCGTGACAGGGGGGAGGGGGTCGATGCTGAGGCGTTTGAAGTAGAGAATCGGATTTGTAGAGATGTTGTCCTGAAGGAGGGGGGATGGGAGGGAGCACTCCCTTGAAATAATGGTGAGATACAAGTGATGCACTCTGGAACCGTGTGGCGTTAAGAAAGGGGGCTCGGGGGGTGGGGCGTGACGTATTTCTCTAGAGGAATGCGTGTCGAAGTCCATCTTTAAAACTTGGATAATTAAGGCTATTATATGATGACGGAATACTTTGTCGCTTTTTAAATTTTTTTTTAATTCAACTAATGCATCACTTTCTTCCAAGAAAAATGAAGAATTTAAAAACATGATCAGGAAGAGAGAGATGGGGGGGGGGAGAGCCTCATTAAAGCTTTAGAAATAGTTTTGAATGTGTCTGTTAGACGTTCAATGGTTCTCAAGCAAATTGGAACACCCACGGAGCAGCACTTCACCATAAGCTTCTTAGCTCGCTCCAACATCTTAATTACATTTCAAGTTTTTTTTTTCTTTTTTTTTTTTAATTAGAGAATGCGATGTAAAATAATTTACATAATACAATACATGAAACCCAAACATTCTAACATAATACACAACACCAAAGACCATTATACAAAAAAAAGGAATAAAAATATCCAATATAATACAGGAAATCCTAAACATCTAATGCAATACACAAGGCCTAAACATCTAAAACAATACATTAAATTTACAACCTCTATTACAATACATCAAATCCAAAACATCTATTACAATACATCAAATCAAAAGCACCGAATACAATACATCAAATCCAAAACATCTATTACAATACGCGAAGCCCAAAAATCAAATACAGTATATCGAATCCAAAACTTCTAATACAAAACATCAAATACAAAACATCTAATACCATTCAACAATCGGAAACATCTATTACAATACATCAAATCCATAACATGTACTAAAACGCCTCCAATCCAAATGGCTCTATTACTATTGATGTTGGGGGTAGCTCCTGATAGCTTATCATATCTCCCTTTGTAGGAGTTTGGACAACGCGAGACAAATCGTCACTGAATGACACACAAATATGAATTGGGGCTGGAAATCAATTTTTACACACAAAAATAAATACAACACAATTTTGTGGGCGAATATCGACAGGCTCTCATTGTGGAAATATACAAAACAAAATACAAATGAAATGCCAAGATGCTTAGAATGAACTCGCTCTGATCTACTTGATTTCGCCAGTCTTCATGCGTATTTCCTCTTTTAGTAGCCCCCCCCCCCTCCGTTCAAAATATGGCTCCTCCAGTTGTACTAAGTAACTGAATAAAAAAAAACCTATTCTCTAAAGAAGCTCAACACCAGTTCCTGTATCGTGCAGTAACATTTCTGCACTAGTGGCCGATACTTTGTGAACTAGAAAGAATTAGAAATGAGAACCATTTTTTTATCACAAAGACGAATACAAATTGAATATCAGGAGAGTCGAAAAAAACTTAATTGTCTAGTGTGTGAGGGTCTAGGTGAACATGTGTGTGTGTTTATGTGAACCAAGTTTGAGTGTGACCTTGAACGTGAGTACCATCATTGTTTAGTCGTACCAAGGTACCTCTGGCCACTCTCTCTCTGTCACTGACGCAAATGATGTGTCATAAGCTAGTGAGTAACCTGGCGTATTTATACTCATCTTTTTTTTTTCTTTAGTGTTTTAATTGATTAATGTGTCGGGAATGGGTGCGGTTTCTTTTCGGTATTAGGGCAGAGAAATATTAAAAAAGAGACAAGGATAACTAAATTAAGTTTTCATGTTGACTTACATTAACACCTCTATATATAAGATACTTCATTGTAATGTCTATTTTTCGGAGATTATATGCTTTCTGAATAGCATTAACTGTATACATAGTTTGTTGTAGAACTATTAGGCATATATATGTATGGGTATCTACTTTTAAAAAAATATAACGGTCAAATTAGAGTTTAGTCAACAAGCTAATAATCATTTTCCCTACGCTATAGATCAACAATCAAATTTCTTAGTGATCGTCAGAGCCGCTGTTAAATATAAATAACTAGTCGACCGGCGGCATAGCATACGCCGCTATTTACCAGGGCAGGCCTTAGGCACTGCAACATATGCGACCGCAGTGGGTCCCGCACTTTCATTGGACTCGTGCTAATTTTTTAGGTGTAAAAATTATTAAATCAAGTTACATGAACTTAATTCCTTTTTCTAGTCTATATTTATCTATGTCTATGCTATTTTGTGAATGAAAATAGTGCGGATTTGGATACACCATTTCCATTCACTCCATGCTGCGCCATGGGATCTTCCCATTTACTTGTTATAAGTGAATTCATGAATAATAAATACTATGAATGGAGCTAGAGTATAGCTAATTGACCTTAATTTACGCGATATTAAGAATAGAGTTGCACTCTTGTAACAATGCCATAGAAAAACATTTGAATGTTAATTTGATTACATGGACTATAATTAGTATGTTCATGTGCTAAAGCATAAAACTATCTCTGCGAAGAGAAGTTCTATAATCTTAGAGTTGAATTCGAGTTTTAGATCTAGATCTAGGAATAGAGAGATGAGTTACCTTTCGTAATCATGTCTAATGAACGAATGTGCGTAATTTTGTGATATTAATTAAAGTACTTCTAAAGTTAAACCTGAGAGTATACTCTATCTGTGTATTGTTGTTCTAGTTTCAATAGTCTTACGACACAATAATCTGGAAATACTTTTAATATTATGACAAAAATTGAGAAGAAGAGAATTATATAAACACAACTTTCATTCACAAAATAGTGCGGATTGGGATGCACCAATTTCCATTCACACCGTACTGCGCCATGGGATCTTCCCATTTACTTGTTGTTGTTATTGCTTGCTTACTTGTGTGTTTGAACTTTTGAACTTGTCTTTTGAGAAAGATATATATAGATAGTAAATAAAAAAAAAACTAATTATATTTATAAAAAAAGGTAATACTGGTACTTCCTTTATACTGTACACACCCGTATACACCTTATAGAATGATTATTTCGCTCATAATATCTATGAATATTAGATTTTAAAAAATTGAACTTCTGTTGTGTGGTATGAAACGTTATAACGGTCAAACTAGAGTTGACCAGTATGGCTTACGAGCTAGTGATTCTTTTTCCAAAGATATACATCAACTATCAAATTTCTCGTAAAATTATTAGAGTCGTTTTCGAGAACAGTGTCAACCAGGTTTTGGCTTTCGCCGACCCATTTGGAATAAAGATATTCTTAAAATGATCAATTGTTTCACGAGTGTCTGACAACGACCAATCCCTTGTTTTTCTCTAAAAGTGCAAACTATAATAAAACTAGCTTCACAGACAAGCCAAATATTAGCTTGCGAACCTTGACCGCTGGCCGCATTGAAACAATGGATTCACAAGTATATTTGATTCTGTCGGACAGACGAAAATACTGATGTGCTATATTTAGATGGAGGTCAGTTTTTTTTGTGTGACTTCACGTGGCTGAATCTCTTGGCTAACATTGGCACCCTCCTAACCCCTCCACCCCCTCTAAAGAACATTATTTTTAAAGTGAGGATTTGTTTTTAAAAAATGTTATAATCACTTGAATAGTTGTAACAAGTTCAAACGATGTCCGAATCTCTAAGCCACAGACTGAGATTAAAAGCTGTGGGTGCTGGCAGAAATGGTGAGGTGAAAGCTTCTCGACTGATTGACCAGACCTGAAAAAAAAAAGAGAAATCATAACTCAGAAAACAAAATAAACTTTTCACAAAGTGTTTATCAAATCACTCCGTCTGTTTGTCTGTCAGGTGCAAATTTCGTACACGTTATATCTCCAAGTTTTTATTCTCAGATCAAATGTGTGTGTGTGTGTGTGCAGTTTTTGACACAATAAAAACCACTGTTTGAAAGACCAGCAGATTTGAATATTTGCTTAGAAAAAGTGAATTTTTAATAGCGTCCGTGACATTGGCAACTTTGTTTTTTTTATGTCGAAATCTCTCCCGATCCTCCTTTTGTTTTTAAGGACCAGTTTCTTACGCTTTTCTCTAGTTTCCATTACATCGTTCCCACATTTCTTCATATCTTTCTCTTATTTGAATGTAACCAGATCTTAAAATTCAAAAACAATTACAAGAGAATCGAAGACTGGTTAAAATTGATCTTGAAAATTCCAAATGACAACCGAAGCATTTTAATTTTGAGACACAGAAAAAGGACATTGCCTTTCAAAAAAAAAAAAAGAAAATGCCGACACTAAAATGGCCGAGCAGAGCAGTGTGTTACTAAACTAACATATTTAATGTGTCCGCACCAGGCAGCACGAGCCAGACGTCTGTGGGCCTCGTGGGCCCGTTTTTTGAGCTGTAAAAACCGAAAATACTAATGCTCCATTAGACGCCTGAGAAATGCTAACAGGGGGTTAGTATCTAGACCACGGTCTGTCTGCCATGCTGTTTGTCTGTTCGTCTGTAACTTTTATGTATCAAGAAGTGTCTAGACATTTTATGTCAAATCACAAGGCCGGCGTTAACTTGAAGGAGGAGGGGAGGGGCGGCTGACCACTACAGCAACGGGGATACAGTCATGAACATATACGCAAACACAACAATAGTTTCAGATAAGGACTAATACTTTTAGGCTAGAAATGTTCCTTGTGAAACACTATTATACTACTTCTACATGAGAGGTTGATGTAAGTGACAAGGTGTGTGATCAAATAAAACGAGAGTCCATATTTGTGGCTATTTCATTAATACCATCATTCCATCTTATTCGTGAATCTTCCTCTTATCTTATTCGTGAATCTTTCTCTTATCTTATCGTATCTTAATTTGCCTTGTATAAAAAAGACTGGTGACTATATACCCGCTTGGTCCGACGGATATTCTTGCAAGACCAATATGGAATTGAGATGCTACAGAAGGATCCTTGGCATTACATTTAAAGACCGCATCACAAACCAAGAGATTAGAGACAGGGTTACTTCAGCGATCGGACCCTATGATGACCTGCTAACTACTGTGAAGAAACGAAAGCTTAAAATGTATGGCCATATAACAAGAACTTCGGGACTCGCAAAGACCTTCCTCCAGGGAATGGTACCAGGAAAAAGAAGAAGAGGCAGACAGAGAAAGCGGTGGGAAGACAACATCAAAGAATGGACGGGCCTACCATTGAAAGAGGTTTTAAACAGGGCAAAGGATAGAGAGGAATAGAGAAAGACGGTCTACAAGTCTTGCTTGGTGCCCCAAAGGTCCACCAGACTAAGGGATGGGTAACAGGTAGGTAACTGTGGCCAACGAAACCATTTGGATGAACTCATGCATTTGGTTATTGTTTTGGTACCAACGAAGGCCGGATTAAAGTAAGTGAAAGCCCTGTGTAGGATTTTATAAAGGTCTCTATAAAGCTTCTTTTTATACTTCAATGCAAATTTGATTTAATAAATATTAATAAATCTAAAAATATTTCTGAAGTAAGAGCGAGTACTAGTAAATGTAATCTTATTTTATGTAGCTTAATATAAATAATATTTAGTGGTTTTTACATCCTCATTTAAATCAATTTTCGCCACTGAGTGGTCGCTGCGGTCTTGTCGCCGATGACTTATCAGCCCTGACTTGTCGCTGCGGTCTTGTCGCCGATGACTTATCAGCCCTGACTTGTCGCTGCGGTCTTGTCGCCGATGACTTATCAGCACTGACTTGTCGCTGCGGTCTTGTCGCCGATGACTTATCAGCACTGACTTGTCGCTGCTATCTTGTCGTGAATATTAAATACTCTATTTTTACTTGTCGCCAGTTACTAATTGACACCGATTATGGACATCGACTTTTCGCTACTGACTCTCACTATCATGTCGCTTGGCTCCTGTTGCCATCATCTTATCGAGACTGCCTTGTCGCCATTGACTTATCCCACAACCGACTTTGTGCTATTGACATGTCGCTACTGGTTTGTTGCTACTGGCTTGTAGCCACTAATTTGTCGTTGCGATCTTGTCGCCATTCTTTTGTCGTCAGACTTGTCTCCATTGAGTTATTACCAATGCCGAGTCGCCACTGGCCTGTCCCCACTGACATATGTATTTTGTCTTTCTATTGTGTGACCGATTTTTTGATGTCTAATAACAAACGATCTCGTGACACTGACCAGATCTGCGTCCTAACTTCCTATGTTGCACAACTGTTGGCCATTACTCACACACATACGTAACATACTCTTAGACAAACTGCGCTGTTGTGTTTCTATATTTGGACATCGATTGATTCTGCTCGTCCAGGGCATCCACCTCTTTTATTCTTTAAACTTTTCCCTTTAATTCCTTCCAACTTTCATCCTTCACCTTCTCCATTTTTTTTTTTTTTTTTTTTTTTTTTTAACATCTTTCAGACTTTGGCCATCATTCCCCTCCCCACCCAACAAACGCTGTCCCCTTATTTCATCAATTACGAGGTTGTATTTTTCCCCCTTTCTATTCTCCATTTCCTTTCCAGATTGGCAAGACAGACCCCCCCCTCCTGCTCCCACACCCTCTTCTAATCTCTCCCCCCTCCTCACTCCACAACCTGGTTCTAATAGCCAGGCCTGCTCTTGACTAGTTGATGAAATCCTAATTAAAGCAGCGGTTTTGGAGAAACAAAGTTAATTAAATGGGAACTTTTTTCCTCTTGAATTTAAATAATATACTGTACATTGATCCAGCAAACCATTTTATACATTCTACATATTAGACATATTTCTACATCGGACTGAAACTGAGGCAGAATTTCATTATATCATTAGTTCGTCTAGATTGTCTTGAAAATTATTGTTTACTAATTAGAGAATATATATAATAGCTTATATAAGGGAAAAAATTGCTTTTTTAACCCATATTTCTCAATACTGTAATATTAATATCCCTTTTCCACGTTAAACAAAAGTAATTAACTACCAATAATTGATCCGAGAATGGGAAGTGGTGGAAATAATGTGAAAAAACTTTGTATCAGACAGACAGACAGACAAACATATTTAATGGATATAAGATTGTAATAAAATTCATAAATCTGATTTTACATTTCCGTTATTTAACTATTGCTCTCTTTTTCTCTCTCCCTCTCTCTCTCTCTTTTATTCTCTCTCACTAGCTTTCCTTTAATGTGCAATTTCAGGATCTAATTCTATTGAACAAATATGATCTATTTTTAACTTGCCCCGTCACCACGAGAGGTGTGAACCAAGGCAATAGTTCCATAGACATCGAGCCGCTGGTCGATATACTACGCAGGTTTGTAGTTCCAGAGGTCGATGACGCTGCAATGGGCTGGGCAGAGGAGAGAGGGGGGGGGGCAATGTTTTTGAAGTGCCAGCCACTACCTGAGACCAACCGTTCCACCACAGCCCCGTTTTTTATGGAGACCTCAAGTACATCCGTTGCTACGGGCTTATGCGTGTGTGTGTGTGAATCTGTGTGAGGGTGTGTTTAGGGAGAAATACGGTCAGGTGTTGGTGACCTTACATTAACTGACCTACAGGCTTGACACAGATTCGTAATCTGTTGATTAAATAAAGAAAGAAAGAAATCACGATAAGAATGGCTGAGAGAAACAAGAAGAAATGGTGAACATGTATGTGCATAAAAAAATTAAAAGATCCATGGGGGGGGGGGGGGTGAAAAAAAATGACAATGCCTCGTGTTTACCAAAACTAATTTCTATTTCAATTAAAATAATGTTCTTAGCAATAACAAGTTACAACGTGAGAGAAAAAAACAAGTACTGTTACTCTGTCATGCAAATAATATAGATATGTATTCCATTAGCATAGAGCAGCACAGTCTATCAAAACAAACCATCCATCATGGTGCCACTAGACCGGAGGTTGCCTCTCATTCACATGCCCCCCGGTCACAGTGCACCATTCTTATTCATTACGTCCACAGTACGTCCTCGGTACTACGCACTTCTTTCAAGAGTTATGTGTGTGTGTGTGAGAGAGATGGAGGGGGGGGGTAACAGGGAGAGCGATGGACAAAATCATAACTGGGCCGTCGTACTTGACCCCTAGCATGGGATCGATGGGATTATTATGACGGAATGACTGGCGGTCAATCTGATTTGTCTGAGACTTTTTTTCTTCGTCCACTTGGTAACAGAACACAAACTTTGGTGTTCTATAATCTACAAATTTAGGTGTTCTATAATTTACAAACTTGGTTGTTCTATAATCTACAAACTTTGGTGTTTTATAACCTACAAACTTCGGTGTTTTAAAACCTATAAACTTGAGTGTTATATAATCTACAATGTGGTTTATGATTTTTAATGGTTTATATGTATTTGCATAGAATATACACAAATAACCAAAAAGGCGAGATTTAAAAAGACCAAAACAAAACAAACAAAAAAAACCAACAAACAAACAACAAAAAAACAAAAAAAACAAAAAAAAACAACAAACAAACAAACAAAAAAGCACGAGAAATTATAAAATCAGATTATTTTAGCCCACACACAGAGTGATGTTTAACGTTGAAAGTAGAAGTACAACATTCTAAATGTATCAACAGTGGCAGTGATAAACAAAAAATTTCATGTAATGTATTCAATGTACCTATACACTAAATGACTAAAACCATCGCGGTGTTCAAATAGAAAGTGTTTACTACTGAGGCGCATGCGCAGTAGGGTGTCTGGGTTGATAGAGTGCCAATTAGCATGTATATTCCTGAGCTAATCCGTTACAATACAGTTAAATCGGCTGTCTGCAAATCGAGGTTAATTATTCTTGCGAGTAAAAGTCCAAGCACGTCATTTGCTTAAAGACTGAGAAAAAAATATAGCAGCCCCTGATAAGAGGATAAACTACTCATTTTTTTGTGTGTGTTTGTAGTATTTTTATCAATGTATACTAATTAAAATCTGATTTTATCATATTTTGCAAATTGCAAAGTTTAGGTGCAACGACTACTTTTTGTCTGACTTAAGCGAATTTTTTTCTTTAAAAATTTAATTATGCAAACTTTTTTTTTTTATAAAAATGCTTCTTTTTTTTAAATAATATTTTGGGATATCGATCATGCAATCCATTTTTCTCAATCAGAAATGACTGTATGGAAAGAGGTTATAGTTGTTTTTTTTTAAATTGTCGTTGACCCTAAAGCTACTGATATTCTTGCTGAAAATGTAGAAACTTGTCTATCCCTGGATTGCGGACCCCATGAACAGATCTGTCCGTGACAGAGTGAGTTTGTGTGATAACACAAACTCTTTTTGTTATCTTGTTGAAACCTGCTTTGATACAGCGGGTCTTTAGTAGACTCACTTTTACGTTTTTAATTGACATTAGACTATTCGGTTCTCACTCTTTACTACATCACACAAACATCTTCTGGAAATCTCACCCAACAGACCTGGCTAATTTACCTAAGGATAATTTCTTCCCAGAGACGTCGCTAGTTGGTGTCACGTGGTGCGATAAGCTTGAGATGTACCCCATCCCCCTTTTTAAAACATCCCTATCCCCATCCCTTTTCTCAAAACAAAAAAAAACAACTTTTGCTTTAATTTGGCGAACAAAAATAAAAGATATATTGACCTACATTTATACATTGGTACACAAATAATGTACGTAACTATGTAATATTTTATTACTAGTGTCAACCCCTAATATGTGCCACTCTATGCGGACCGCAGCTGCGGGCACACACCTGGCGACGCCACTGTTCCCCCCCCCCCCCCCCGTGGTTTTACGAAATATCTATCTTTTTTTTTTTTTTTGCATCAATTTAAACGTCCACACAACAGTGGCCGGTAACACTTTCAGTTACTCTGAGTCATTTACCCGCTGATGATTATACAAGTGTTTAGCACTACAGCTAATGGCGTCAGGTGTTTAACTGAAGTGTGGACGAGACTATCAAAGCGGAGGGTGGATCTCTAGACCGTGTGTTCAACCATTTGAAATGACCCTTAAAGTTTTCATTCATCGGAACCTTCATTTCAATCTCATTAAACAAGTGTATGTACTTTCATTGGCCCAAGTGACTCAATGCTTTATGCTGGTCACTCGTTTCTTCATCGCCACTCTTGGGTCTTAGAAACCAGGAACTACGCAGTGTGGTCGCTTTTCGGATCAGACAAAACACCTAGTTATCCTTCCATGTTCAACACGGCATCTTCCAGGAACATCGACCCCCCATCCCTTCCTCCCTGACCTACCCCCCCCCTTTCCTCACTGAGACTTCCCCCCTTCCCTCCCTAGCCGAATTAAACCCGATGTAATCTAAGAAGATAGGGAAAGGCGAAGTGGTGTGTGTGTGTGTATGTGTGTGTGTGTGTGTAATGTGGGTATGTATGTTTAAAAAAAAAAAGAATAAAAAAACAAAAAGGACGGTGGCGGTGGTCGATGGCTATCAGTTATTGATTTCTGACCCCATTTGTTTCTCCCCCCCCCCCTTAAAACTGGTTGTTGTTGTTATTTGGTTCGATCACGAACTAATCTCTCAGACCGGTCATAGTGGCCGTGGGAGGGGGGTGGGTCTACAGGAGTTCAAAGAGTAAGGCTATTGCATTGATTGTTGGAGGCAGAGTACAGGTGACAATACCAAACAGGTAACGGATATCTTTTGTTGGATTGGTTAAAAAGTTTCGGACGTTCTTGCAGGGAGGAAACTTATGACATTCTAGCCAAACACCTTCTGCAGAACTGCAAGGGATGACAACAGGTGGGGGTTCGAGTCCGGGACTATCAATATCCCAGCTTAAAACGCATACTTTCAGGCTTCAAAATTTTTCTGCAATCAGCTTATTGTTTTGACGCAAGGATATTTTCTTGCAATACTATTCTTTTTACACCATGTTTTCCTAATTACCTCTAAGTTCTACATAAAAAAAAATAAAGTAACTTTTTTCCGACCTTGCTGTTGAAGTGCAGATGTAAAGGTCGTCTATTTCTGCTGCCCACAATTACCTGTTGGTGTCATGTTGTCAGCTCGACGACCAACCGCCTTTACTCTTCCCCAACTAATGTCATGTACCAATTAGAGTTGGGTGGACTTAGGGGCGCCATGAAAATCCTGAAATTCAAAACCAAGTCATCAAGAAATTCAAACCAGACACCTCCCGGTTTGGAATTAAAGCGAACGACCACTCAGCCACCTCGCCTGTAGTTCCAGCTGTGATGGTTTTAAAGTGTTTTTGAAATGACAACAATTATAAGATTTGGATGTAATAACACTCAGGAGCAAATATCGATTAAAACTTTTCCAAGCAAAAAACAAACAAACAAAAAAAAAAAACACAAAAAAAAACGCTCTCATATTCAGAAAATATTTCTTACACTACATCAAGAGCGTATTTTCCCGAAGAGTCACGGAAGTCACCGATACCCGACGTGACTTGAATGAACAAAACAAACACAAGATTAATAAGTTGTAGATAAAAGGGTAGATAAAAATATAGATGATTAAAAATAAAAAAAAAAAGAAAAACAGAAAATAAAAAAAAATTGGTACGTGCTCTCGTTTCATAAGTGCGTTTGGGGCGCACTGATGTAAGGGCGGTTGGGGCGCATTTATGTAAGACCTAATTGAACCGCCTTTGAGTGAAGTGATAATCTAGCGAGAGCAATGTCCTCTGACGAGACATTTTGTTTCAATGTTTTCCGATGTCGTCTGCTCAGTGTCTTGGAGATGCCCTCCTTTTTCCTACCCCATCCCCGATTCCAAGCCCAGCCTTGTCGTCAGCATGTGCACGTGCCGCGGGGTACAAACAGTGAATTAAAATGCATGAGGTTCTGCCTGGTGAATTAAGTTGTCTTCAGTCAGGATTTAGATATCTGGGTCAGCTGGCTGAGATCTGAAAAGACAGAGCTGACCTATTTAAAGATGTTTTTTTTTCCAGGTCACGTGGTTGATGCAGGAAGTCTGAGAGAGTTCTGCTTTCATTCCCGTTTTTTTTTTTCCTCCAATTTTATTAAATTCTTATCGATTAGTACGTACGTACGGTCTGACAAACATAAAACACAAAAACAAAAACTCTATCAGTGTCTTGGAGAAATGAATGTTTATTTTAAAATAGAAATCAGAAGCTAATACATCTGTTTAATTTAGTCTTAACCCCCCAGCCCAATTAACATATCCTCACGGCAAACTTCAAAGAAATGTTCTTATGAAATTTCTTCAAAATCGGTCTAGCTGGAACTGGTTTTGATAAATAACATGCATAAGCACAGACCCCTTACAATATCCTACAGATATATTACATCGTAAAACAGCAAGTGCAAAAATTAATAAATTAATAAAATTAATAAAATAAGCCTAGAAATGAAATGTTTACTTTTTTTTTTGAAATAACGGGATTTATATTTAAATTTATAATTTTTAAAAAATATTTTATACAGTGTATCTATAACTATTTCTATGGAATCTATGAAACAAAAAAGCGTGTTTCTAAAATAGAGTTGGAAGTGTTACGCGAACTGACGTCTCTCATATTTATAAAGGCAATTTGTGCCTATTAAAAAAACAACTATCCTTTATCTTGTTAAAGAGTATTAAACACCTCAAATATTTTACAAGCCTCGTCTCAGTTTCAACTTGTTTCCTAACATTGAAGAAAGAAGTCTATAATGTTAACTTTTAAAAAGGAAATTAACTTAAATAACGGTGGGGGGTATAACGAGAAGACACAATTATGTATATGAGTTCTAAAGATTGGAGGCCTCAGTGGTAATGCGCTTGGCTTCCGAGCTGGAGACTTGGGTTTGAATCTCGAAGAAGACTTGGGTTTTAAATTACGAGATCGCTAGGACGCCTCTAAGTACGAGATCGCTAGGACGCCTCTAAGTACGAGATCGCTAGGACGCCTCTAAGTCCACCCAGCATTTATAGTTTTTCATTAAAAGCATTTCTTACCTGTATACACTGACATTGGAGATTTGTATTAATGATGGATGGGGGTGCGGTACCTGAACGCTAAAGGGCTTTGCTTTCAAACCGTGGACCCTAGGTTCGAATCTCGGTGAAGACTGGGATTTTGAATATCTGAATCTTTAGGGCGCCTCTGCGTCCAACCAGCTCTAATGGGTACCTGACATTAGTTGGAGAAAAAGTAAAGGTCATTGTGATGACCTGGTTAACGGTGGGACACAGAAACAGATGGCCTATATATCATCTGCAATATATCGCCAGTTCTGAAAGGGCAACTTTAGTTCTAAGGATTATTGCATCACGCCCCCTCCCCCACCCCATCTCTCGCTCCGCTCTTTCTTTGATGACAAGCTTCCCCAAGCTCTAAAGAGATGTATTCATGCTAATAAAGTCTGATGGATGTGAGTCATGATAACGAGTGCAATGACTGAGCTGTACTCACCTACAGACATCGTTATAGAAGTATGGACAGTTAGAGGAGTAAGGTATGCACTAAACAAAAAGAAGAAAAGAAATCAATATCTTTTTTTTTTTCTCTACAACCTTTTTTTCTTCCATCCCCCCCCCACCCACACACACCTGTTGGAATCTAACTATTGAATCGCGCTACATTGTGTTCAGCGTAGACAAAAACAAAACCGCGTCTTCGAAATGTCAATGTGTCATTTAAAAAACATTTACGCATATATGACATCATAAGAAACGTTGAGTCGATGAAAACAAACCAGCCCTGAGAGTCTCGATTTCATCTCGTTCTCGTATGGAAACCTCGTTTTCATTTCAATATCCTTCTCTTCATTAACATTTTTAAAAATAATTTTTATTATAGCACGAGAATGTTTTTTTTCTCTGCGAGAAAAGATTCTAAGAAAATTGAAATGACATGTAGAACAGTTGAAGTTGTTACGTTATATAGATCTAGCTATTTTTTTAAAACTGGTATTGACTGACGTAAAAGGTTAATTCATCCAGTAAACTTTTACAAAATGTCAAATACATTTTTTTTATGTCAAGTGAGGTTTTGTGTTTATGATATTCTAAAGTCCACAAAATGGAGGATTAGTGTATTCAATAGTATTTGCTGCAGAAGTTATTTAGTCTTATTAAAACTTAAAGAGATAGTAGCAGATATAGAGGATTTGAAATAGCTACCCTGTTTTTTTGTTTGTTATGAAACTAACGGGATTTATTTGGTATTATACCTATAGTGATGGAATTTGATATACTAGAAGTAGAAAAAATTGTAAGTTTGAAAAAAGGTGAAAAGGTGTATGCATACGAATTATGCAGTGTTAATTACTCTTGTCTGATTCAATTAACCTAGATCTAGAATCTAGATCTTCCATAAAGTTAAACAGAAATTGGATTTCATGATTAGAACTTTTGATGACATCATTTCTTTCTCAAAAAACTTTGACATACACGGTTCTCGGCAGCGACAGCATTACATACCTCCGCCTTTTCATATTGGGTCCACTTGATCAATGGTTGATAACTACAATGTCTGTTTTTCACTAAATGATACAAATAATTCAATGCTTTAAAAATATATCTTTCTTTCTACATCTACGCTCATTTTTTTTCGTTTTACCACTTTTTATTTCTTTCTGTCACTCCTTTCTTCTTTTTCTTTGATCTTTGTTCTCTTTAGCCCTCTTTCTCCATGCGTTTCTCTACATCTTTCTCTTCTATCTCTTTCTCTCCTTTTGTCACTTTCTTTTTGTCACTCTCCTTTTGTCACTCTCTTTTTTTCTCTCTTTTTCTTTCTCTTTCTCTCACCTCTTTTGTCTCCTCATTAATAACCGAGACACCAGTGGTGTAGCTAGGGTGGGTGGAGGAGGTGGGGAAGAATTTGAAAATCCCCCTGGGCCCCCATTTGAGGAAGGCCCCAAATTAGTGTTTTTTTTTATTAAAAATTAAATATTACGCAAAATGCAGGGGCCCGAAAAGACGTCAAGCATCCCGGGTCCCCAAACGATGAAAAATTTCTAGCTACGCCCCTGCAAGACATGATACGCAATTACAAGTACTGAAATAATGCTATAATATCTACTTTAAGCTCTAGGGCAGTGGTTTTCCTAGTGTTCAGCGAGCCCCTTGAATAAGTGTTCCACAAACTACTGAAATAATTAACTAGTAGACCACCACATGAATGAACCTCTCTAAACAAATAAGTAAAGTGATCTGCCAAAAAAAACCAGAATGCGCAGAGTGTTCCGTAAAACAAAAAGTTTGGGAACCACTGTTGTAGGGTAATGAGAAAGATGGTACTTTCGATCATTGATCTAGTTACTTTATCCCTTCCCAGCATCTAGCTCCCACAGCAGCTTGCCCTTTCTCCACGTGACCACAACTAAAGTACTTTGATGCAAATGTCCTCCCAAAGGAGGACTTCAAATAGTACATTTTTTTTTAGCCGGAGTCCGTACCATCCTTTCTCCTCACATTGGATGCTAATTTACACACAAGCGCACGTGCGCTGAACACGCGGACACAGACCCACGGTTTTTTGACATGATTATAAATGCCGTGACCTTTTTTAATCAATCGACTTAATTCAGTTTAATTCACTTGGAGCAGTATCATTTAGCACCGCCTACAACTCTCGTGTTTCAATGATCCGTTCTTACTCCGTGGTGAAGACGCATTTAATGGTGATGTGGGGAGAAATGTGGGAGAAATGTGGGAGAACATGACGAGAGGAGGAGATTATAAAGAATAGGAGAAAAGGGCGCATCCTCTGCGTAGAACAAATACAGCCATCTATAAAATGGAAGTAATAAGTAGAATCATATTCTCATACCGCTACATCTCATTGTTCTACTTTTTCATCATTTAGCCAGCTTTTTTTTACAAAGCATCTACCAACTTGGTCAGTCTGTCTGTCTGTCTGTCTGTCTGGCTGGTACAATGTATGGTACACGTCATTTCTCCCCTAAGTTGAAACTTTGTACACTTTGTACACGTATCCATTGTCGATGATAACACGGTAATCAAGCAAAATGGTAATTTATTTATTCTGTTTTAAAAAGGAAAAAGGGAAAAAATCTTGCATTATTGAGAGATATTGCAGTAAATGTGCAGTTCTTTCTCTTATATAAGCTTTGTTTTTAGACAAGTATTATTTATTTCGCTACTGAGCTTTAGTCTCTTTTGCAGTTTGGGACTATAAACGGGCGCTGCTCTTTTCGGTTGTCCTGCATTGCCAAACAGAGTGTTTGTTCTTCTGGGTCGGTGTGGTGATAGGGTCCCAATATCAAACAAATTAATTAATTTCCAATAATTTATTTACTAATTGGTTAATGTTTTAATGGATTCATATTTTGTCAAGTACAAGAAATATTTTGTTTAAGTTTCAACCTGATTCAAAGAATAAGTGCGGGAGAAATATTGTGCACATTTTTAAGGGGAGCGAAACCAGACACACGTGTAAATATTCAAGGATACGTTTCCTTTGTTGGTATTAAAAAAAAATTAAGAATTAATTACCAATATATTAATTTAATTTTTCTTTAAACGCTTCATGTCAAGTCTTGGCCAATGAATAATTGTGCAACGTTTCAACTTGATCTGAGGGTGTGGGAGAAAAAACGTTTTCAAACTTTTTACTAGACAGACAAAAAAGACAGACAAACAGAATTGATATAAGCTTAAAAAAAAAAGATAAGGAAGAGAGAGAGAGAGAGACAGAGAGAGAGAGAGAGAGACAGAGAGAGACAGAGAGAGACAGAGAGAGAGACAGAGAGAGACAGAGAGAGAGAGACAGAGAGAGAGAGAGAGAGACAGAGAGAGAGAGAGAGAGAGAGACAGAGAGAGAGAGAGAGACAGAGAGAGAGAGAGAGAGAGAGAGAGAGCGTAAGGTAGTGGGAGAAGAAGAGTGAAAAAAAGAAAGTTTCAATTAAAGTTTCAGAGTTCAACGGGATACGAACATAAAACCTTCGTTTCTGAAGTTTAACACTGTACCACACGTCCAGATATTATATAAACAAATTCGAAATGTCTCTATGAACCGAACATAATCTGTTAAATTGTCTCCTCTAATAAAAAAAAGGCCAGGTCAGACAACTCTTGTGAAACTCAAGCTTTTTGACCCATGGACAAAGATCAGGCACGAAGGCAGAGGTCAGTGAGTCTAATTCAAACTTTTAACAAAATAATAAGAAAAAAAAAAAGAAAGATTTGAACTAGATACGCTTTGCATGTTTTAAACCACTCAATCTTCACTTGTGCCTTTGTCTGATGGACCGTTGGGGCACAACACAAGATTTGTCGACCGTCTTTCTCCATTCCTCTCTGTCTTTTGCAATGGATAGAGCCTCTTGTGATGGCAGGCCCGACCATTCTTTTATGTTTTTTGTAAAATGTTTTACATGTTTCGGATGTTCTTTCAGAGTTGAAGATAGTTACATCCTGGTCCAAACCTCCCGCAGGACGACGGGGGATGGGAGCGGGCAGGGTTTGAACTCGGGACCATCGATAAATCGAAGCGACAGTCCATAGTGCAAACCGCTCGACCAGGCAGCTATCAAATAGTTCACTGCTACCGATATTTAACATTCATCATGGACAAGTAGAATGAAATGGAGAAGGGTGGTCAGGTGTATGCATACAAATTAGGCAGTGCTAATTACCTTTGTCTGGTACAATTAACCTAGATCTTCCATAAAGGTCAAAAAAACAAAGTTTAGATTTCAGGATTAGGACTTTGATGAAATCATTTGTTGCTCAAAACACTCAGACACCCACGGTTACTTTAACCACGGTCCTCGGTAGCATTAGGACAGTGTGTAGTTATTTATACCTAAACATTAACTCTAAACACAAGCGATGAAGTTTAGCTGACTGATTGGCCCACAACTTTTAGTCGAACACATGGTATTAACATAGAATCGTCAAAAATGGTAATGTCTGGGTCGTTGAACTGAATCTGGTAGATACTAATTGTGTGTGTGTGTGTTTTTGTTCTATTCACAATTACAAACATTTCAGTACCACCAATAGATTCTGAGTTAGCAACAGTACAAAGGCCTTCCTCACCTACTCTGTTATTTCCGTCCTCTCTGGCAACAGAGTCCACTATGCCTAATTTGCACATTCTCTTCATTCTTCCGACTGTTTTTCGGAATATATATATATATATATTAGGGACCTGCGAATATTCGATATTCGATTCGAATTTCGAATATTAAAAGAATATTCGAATTCGATTCGAAATTATTTTAAATTTTCGAATGTTCGAATATTTTCAAAAAAAGTAATGCTTTTTTTTGTGGATAATTCAAGCTCGGTTTTGGTGTGCAACTTTCAATCAATGCTGCTTTAGATGCTCAAAAAATCATTCAGAACCTAATCAGTCATGTTCACAGGATTGCTGGCTTTTTTTCATTCATCAACTGTTGCTCAAACTATGTTGTCCAAATATCAAACTGATCAAGGAATAAAGGAATCAAAGCCTCCTTTAGATGTTATTACTAGATTCAATAGTACATATTTATTACATATATATCAGATTTTCTGATAGGAAGAGAACAAACTGTAATAATAGATGGTTCTAAATCAACACCAATAACAGTAAACTCAGGTGTACCACAAGGAACAGTCTTAGGTCCACTACTATTTCTAATTTACATAAACGATTTACCAAATTGCATTAGTTCAGGAACAAAAGTTAGATTATTTGCAGATGATTGCATAATATATAGGACAATAAAAACAACACAAGACACAGAAATTTTACAAAAAGAATTAGATAAATTACAGAAATGGGAATCAAATTGGAGCATGTCTTTCCACCCAGAAAAATGTCAGTTATTAAGAGTAACAAAAAAACTAAAACAAATTAATTCCACTTATCTTATTCATGGTAAACCAGTAACACAGACTAAAAACGCAAAATACCTAGGTGTTATAATAAATGAAAAACTGTCATGGAATCCCCATATTGATGAAACTATAAAAAAATCAAACAAAGCATTAGGGTTTATTAAAAGAAATTTCTATAAATCAAAAAAGGACATAAAACTAAAATGCTATTTAACCTTGGTTAGGCCAATAATAGAATATGCATCCTCTGTTTGGGACCCCTCAACTCAAGAAAACATTAAGAAACTAGAACAGACACAAAATAGAGCAGTACGATTCATAACAAACGAATATTCACATTTCACTAGAGTAACACCTTTAGTAAAATCACTAAATTTAGAAAGCCTTCAGGATAGAAGACTTAAGAGTAAAGTAGCAATTATACACAAAACACTGAACCATAATCTCCAAATACAAAAACAAAACTTAATAAAATACTCAGAAAGACACAAAGATAAAGGCACATTCCTCATCCCATATGCTAGGACAAATCTGTACAAATGCTCTTTCTTCCCTAGTGCCATTAGAGCATGGAATGGTTTGCCTGAGCTAGCCAGGAAAACCAGTGACTTGGCAGAATTTAAGTCACTGGTAAATATGCATGACTGAATGCATGACGCGTAGGACGTAATCATCTTCTTTTTTGAAGTAACGTCTGTATTATATAAGATAAGAAGATAAGATAAGATATTATTTGCTGGAATGGATTGACCAAAACTCTGTTCCTGTCTCTCTTGCACGTGTAGAATGTGGTGTTAAAAAGAAATGTGCAAGAAATCCACCAAAACCATTAACACAAACTTTACAAGATACTCTGAAAGCTTCTCTTTCAATTCTAAGACCAACAGCAGAAGCAACAACAGTTTTGAGTGCTGATTCCAATGTCAGCATAAGTTTGATCTATCCTTGCATTTTTACATTGAAGGAAGAGTTAGTGTCCAAATCACCAACAGGTCTCCAACAATTTCGAGATGAGCTATTGAAACAACTTGGAGCAAGATTTGATTTGACAATGGATCATCTCCTGGCAGCCACATTCATTGATCCAAGATTTAAACACTACTTATTTTCAGAAGCTGAAACTAAAAAAAGCTGTCTTATTTGTAGAGACAATATTGGCTAACTCTGACGGAAGCAAAATTGGCAAAAATTCTGATGAATTGCCACGTGAAAGTCTTGTTCAAGACAGGAATAGGGGAAGCCTTATGGATTCAATGTTCAAGAAAGTGCATGATGCTCAAGGAGATACCAGAATCAACAAAATTTCCACCATTTCTGAGCAAATTAAGGATGAAGTCAGTTTGTATTCGAAGCAAGCAGTTGTAAATCGAAACATTTTAAAAGTATTAATATTTTTCCACTTTTGGCCAGAGCAGCTAGGAATTTGCTTGTAATTCAGGCAACAAATTGTTCATAAGAAAGAGTTAATTCAGTAGGAGGACAAATTATTACTGACCATCGTCACAATCTCTCGGAAAATAATGCTGAAACTTTGATTTGGGCCAAAATAAATAAAGATCTACTTTTTTTAAAACGCGAGGGCGCGGTGGTTGAGCGGTAAAGCGTTTGGCTTCCGTACTGGAGGTCCCGGGTTCGAATCCTGGTGAAGACTGAGATTTTTATTTCGGGATTTTCGGGCGCCCTTGAGTCTACCCAGCTCTAACGGGTACCTGACATTAGTTGGGGAAAAGTAAAGGTGGTTGGTCGTTGTGCTGGCCACATGACACCCTCGTTAGCCGTAGACCTTTACATCATCTGCCCTATAGACCACAAGGTCTGAAAAGGGGAACTTTTTTTTAAAACGCCTGCTTTGCAATTTAATTATTGCTAACATTTTAATGTGTTTCAGTATAAATAAACATAATATAATAAAAATTTTGAAGTTCAAGTTTTATATTACACTTGTTGGTTGTCAAGTTTTTTCAAGAATATTCGATTCGAATTCGATTCGAAATTCGAATATTTTCTGATATTCGATTCGATATTCGATTCGAAAAAAATTTCCTGATTCGCAGGTCCCTAATATATATATATATATATATATATATATATATATATATATATATATATCGGCTCTAAATGTGTAATTTATCTATCTATCTCTCTGTTTGTCTCTCTCTCCCCCTCTCACTGCAGGGTTCGAACCCTAGATCAACGTGCCGACTGTTAGCGCGGCCAGGCAGCCGTTGTTCGCATTCATTTGTCACTGAAAGTTGTTTGACCCTCTGTTCTTGTGGCATAGGGGCTGATTCTTTTATAATTTTAACCTGGGAAAGAAAAACAAATGTGAGGAAATGATTGATTTATAAATACAGAATAAAATGTTTGTAAATAATGTTTTACATGTTTGAGATGTTCCTTCAGAGTTAAAGATAGTTTACTTCCTAGTCCAAACCTCTCACAGGACGACGAGGGATGGCAGTTGCCAGGGTAGGAATCCGGGGACATCAATGAGTCCGAACGACAGTCTAGCGCGCATACCGCACAACTAGATGTGTTGCCTGAATTAGGAAAACGACTTAACAGAATTGAAGTCACTGATTAATACGAATGACTGGATTGACACGTGAAATGAGTAGGACGTAATTATCTTCTCTTTTGAAGTAACTTCTGTAATCTATGAGATAGCATAAGTACACATGTGATCAGCACGAGAGACTTTACGCAAAACTATCGAAGTTTTTGGGGGGAAGAGAAAGGAGGTTACGCAAGGTGGCGCTAAGTATGTCGTCATGCCAATGTGAAGGTCATCTCTCTACAACCATCTTCCCTCTTCCATTTCCATCTCCTATCCAACATATCAACAGACAGTCTGACAGTAATATTACTTCTCAAAGAACGAAAGAGTTTTTTTTTTTTTTTTTTGGCCTTCTTTCGTCTTTTCTTCTCCCCTTGGTCAAAGTGTGAAAACTAAGTCCTGCACAAGTGGCTACTCTGGCCGGTCAATCTAATAAGGCCGACGGCCAGACGGTCTATTTTGGGCTCACCACAAACAGAACGGCAATATTCTATCTTGGGCGTGATCCCCGGGGCTATTTCAAAGGGGGTGGGTGAAGACAGGACGTCTGAACGCAGACGTGTCCGGGGGGGAAGATATTTGGCGTACTGCGAGGGGTCACTGAGTTAGTTGACCGAAAGTGACCTCTATATGATCTAATTTGACAATATCAGTACTGTCTTTTATGAATAAAGAAGATCTATTGCCTACATGGCGATAAGACGTTACACTATAAACTTTTCTTGTCAGCCTGTAACACTTAACTTAAAAATTCAAGATTGTTGAGTGGTATACGCTTCACACTGCCATCTCTACGGTCCTGAATTCAAACCTTATCAGCTTCCATTTCCAGTCGTCAGCAGGATGTTAGGAACAGGACGCAATTACCTTTAGTTTTGAATGAAGCTTGGAATAAAAAGAAACTTCATCGACATGCCCCTCGCGCCTCCGTAAACAACAATAAAAAAGAGAATCTCGTAATAAGTAGCATGTCATCTTTGAAGGGAGCATTCTCCACTTCTCGGAAATATGATTTGCTGGCGCGCCATCTGATATCATTTCGAGATGTATAGTAGAGTCTTATATATGGCACACCGACTTTGGGAACTAGGTCAAATTTTAATTTAATTTTTTTATTTGGTGAAGGTTTAGCTTACAAAAAAACAAAAAAAAACAACGGAAAGCAGATTCTTATTATGCGACTAAAGGACTATAAAAATAGCTGTGTTTCTTTGAATTACCACTCATAGTCAAGATTTTATTTTAAAATAAAATAGGTCACTTCATGCTCTTATACGGAGCGCAGTTTTTGTGCTTTCTCCTTTAGCGCATACCGAGCACCGTCAGTAAACACCACTATGTAATTGCTAATAAATTACATCTTTATTAATTACAAATTATTTAGATTGTATTAAAAGAAGTAGAATCACTTATGCAATAGGTAATTTATAGTCTTTTGCCTCATATTGCCTCTCTCTCTCTCTCTCTCTCTCTCTCTCTCTCTACATATATATATACATATCGTTTATAGTTTATTTATTTATATACCTATGTAATCTATGTGTAGCAACAGACAGAAATAAATTTCTATTATATGGATTATTGATCTAGACATTAATTATTATAATTTAATAAACATATTTGATATTTTCTCCTCCCTCCCATAGATGCTTATAATTCTTTTCATGACTCTCCCCACTTCCCCCCGCTGCCTGTTTGATAGGTTGTGACACTACATGCTCACCTGGGGTGATCCCCTGCAGTGGGCATGGTCTCTGGCTTCAAATTAGCAGCCCTCACTTTTTCTTTCATTCGTAAATTATATATTCTAGATATCTTGATCTAGGTCATGTTTATTAATTGAAAAAAATCATAGATTTATTAATCCCAATAATATTTCTTATTATGATTTTACCTTGTGCACTATAGGAGAATGTGTAAAATTCATTATTATTGATGAAACACCCCCTTTTTAAAATTTTATTTAACAGCTAACAGTATTAATGTGTTTGGAATGTCTTTCTAAAGATGTTTGGAAGCTTATTTTGATATATCCATCAGCCTACGATCATTTAGGCTCATAATATAGCCTTCCTCCCTTATATGGGTATGAATTGCCGGGGGAGGTTAAAACAGCTTTACATACATGGTTTCCGAGAATCTCAATAACTGCCCTTTGCTTTGGAAAAGCGGAACAAAAATACAGGAACTTATCTAAAATTGGACATGCGCAGTCCTGAAACGTCGTTTTTAGCTCCAAACATAAAAACAAATGAATTATAAACAAAAAAAAGCGAGTGTTTACTGAAGGGGAATCGGATGAGGTGTGCCATTTATAAGACTCTACTATATGTCCGAGCCCCGTTTCTGTGCCAATCGCGCGAAAAGTGATTTTCTGGGCGCTCATAAATATTTCGTTTTAAAAGTTATTTTTATCTTTTTCTCTAAAAATGTTAATCGACACTGCTAACATCTGTGTTGTACAGAAGGAGTACCGTTCCTTAGCAAGCGCATTTCAGAGGTGCCATGTATACAAGGAGAACAATGTCTTAGAAACGTTATCATTAAATAATTGTTTGATTTCCAGAAGCGCTATTAATTTTTAGACCTCTAACCTGAAGGACAGACAGACAACATAAAACCTATCGCGTTTTTTTTTTCGTTTTTTGTTCCTAAGCCCAGGGCTTTACACCCCTAATGCAATTATGTTATCAGTTACAGGGAACATGGATGTTGCTGTTTAACGAAAGCATATCGTCTTCACATGTTTCGTCTTGACTGCTACAGCAGCAACTAATTGACTTGGTAATCACCACACATCAAGTGACCCAATATCCCTGCAAGTTCCCCCCCCCTCTTTATTTTTCGTTTTTTGATGTTAGGAGAAAGCAGAAAAAAAAAAGACTGCCAACGTTTTCTTGAATAAAAAATGGTCGTAATGTGTCCAATATATCTAAGGTTTTCTTGAATAAAAAATGGTCGTAATGTGTCCAATATATATATAGATCTAGATCTACTTGATACACACAAACAAAAAAATAAATAAAAAAAAAAATAAAGAGAACAAGGGAATATCCTTGTGGTGCTCAATACTGACTCCAACTATCTATCGTTAAATTTTGTGCAATACTGGTAGTTATTATTAAATTTGTAAAAAGAATTAATCATTAGGATTGTCAGAGTGCTTATTGGGACTTTATCGGATGATACTATGGGAGTCAGAATAATACGTTAAACTGTAAAGAAATGTAAAATTGATAATTCATTGCAGTAATAAAAAAATAGCTGAAAATGTATTCTGAAGGAAAAGAAATGCTTGATCAGAGAAAATTGAAGCACATAAGTCTATATTATTATTATTATTTTTATGTTAGAAACGAACGTGCATTCTCTGGCGCTGCCAGGGTCGAGTTTTTTTAAACAAAATTCCTTGTAGTCCCTTTATCAGTGTCCAATGAGAAATTTTCTGATGATGAGGCAGGCCTAAGGCGGTACCGCCTCTGACAGGCAACCATAATCTTCTTATTACAGATGTTAAGGGCCTTGAAGGTACCTGTGAAGTCAGTTGTTATTATCCATACTCTTTATATTATATTATATTATATTATATTATATTATATTATATTATATTATTTAATTCATAATACTGTGTCTTCAAAAAAAAAATAAAATTGAGTTGTAAAAAAAATATATAGATTTTGTTTTCTAAATTTAAATCTGAAGGTTTATACTCCCGAAAAGTGGACTCGGCTATGAGCTGAGATTTAGCAGACGACCGAAGCCAGACATAAACATTGGGCTACTGATAATATAGATCAAGTTTTTAGGTTGAACCAGACGACACCCGTGACGTCATGATGCTCTGCACTCATTAACTTTGGTTGCCTGTGTTGTATTCCTTTTTAAAAAACTCATCTTTTGTGAGTCTGATGGTGAGGTCTCAGACCGTGCCCTGCGTTTGGTGCGCGTGCGTGTGTTTGTTAGCGTGAGCTTTGGGCCAATGACCGGATACTGTGAAGCGTGCGACATGACGCATGACTTTGTCTTACTATTAACAATTATTTTAAAAAATATGATTAATATTATTCTATATTGATAGAAAAAAAAGTAAATGATATTTAATGTACAGGTACATCGTACTCTACTAACTACGTATCTCGCTTTAGAAGTATGACATCTTAAATATACTTATTTTATTTAGTGCACTTTTATGCACCTCCATCTTCACCTATCTCTTAGTCTGTTGGACCATTTGGTCACCACATATGATCTGTTCTAGTAACAGTTTCCAACGAGCGTTGGCGTCATATAAGTGATGTTATATGGCCGCACAAAATTTCAAGTTTGGAGGGACAAAAAAAAGCAAGAACCAATTGAGTTATAAATCGGAATACCCGAAATGGAGTTGGTTTGCGCAAATATTGCGAAAAGCAGAAACCATTGCAAGTCTCTAGACAGGACCTCGCGGGGGAAGAAAAAGGCCGGAAGACCAAAACAAACATGAAGAAGATCGGTAGACCAAGAAGCAAAGACGGCAGGAAGGACATGGTCTTAGCTGAGAGGAATTGCCCATAGTCCGATGGTGAAGTGTTGTAGCGGCCCTATACTCCACTAGGAATAGCTCATGTAAGTCACTAAAAAGAGATTCACACAAAATCTCGTTACAGTTGAGAATGGCGTGAGTGCACACATAGCAGACAGCATTTAAACATGTAAACAATGGAAATGTTAACGGCAGTTAACCTATGGTCAAAGAAACAGCTGCCATTAACATCATGTGACCTATAGATCGTAATGTCTGAAAGTGGAGCTCTACTTTATAATGTAGGCCTATGTGTGGGGATTGTTTAAAAGATCAGATTATCTTTTACAGATACACCTTCTATGTGAAAGTAACATCTAGGAATTGTTGGTACTCTGGATTACTATGGATGGTCGTGCGGTATAAGCTCTCATCTGTCGTTCGATGGTTCCGGAATCATACACTGCCAGCTGCCATCCGCCGTTGAGAGGTTTGGGCTAGAATGTGGCTTATCTTCAAATCTAAAAGAACATTTTAAACACGTAAAATATTTAATCTGGTTCAAAAGAGTGGCACTGCTTAGCGTACAGGACGAATGGGCAAGTCTTACACTTAAGTATATAGTTATGACA
>JADKLZ010000687.1:27236980-27247052 GCA_021533235.1 Biomphalaria straminea | reverse complement strand
AAAGAGCCTAAAAGTGCATCCTGACATTTTAAATTGATGGATTGAGTCTGAGCCAGAACCCAGTTTTTACGGTTTAGCATATCTTATGAGGGACACCCCTTCTCGACCCCCCTACCCTCAATGTAACATCACCCATACACTCATATACAATCAATCCTACCTACTCTTTCAGGTGACCTTTTTCTTCCTCTCCTTGTCGTAAGTAGAAATCACTTAATCTCTTTCAGAGGTCAACCACGGCAACGCTTCCCCAACAGGATTTAATAACGCATGTCAAAATGAAGTGACCCTAAAGAAGCAGAGAAATCATTGCACACTATCGTTGAATCAACATCCTCTCATTTGTAAGCGTCCAACCACACAGACTGCGAGCTGAGGTCTTGTCTCTTGCAGCAAGGTCCAGGAATCTAGCAGTGGTCGTCATGGGAACTATGTTCTCATGCAGCGCAAGACCCTCGTTTGCATCAGTGCTATCGTTCTCATGACTTCTCGTATCTAAGATAAGATAAGATAAGATAAGATAAGATAAGATAATTTTATTGGTCGAAATAAATGGAAATTCAGTTTGACTACAATAATCGACTTGAGCATTATTAATATCAAAATAAGAATTGAGACAATAGAACCCAGTCTGCTGATATTCCTCATCGTACTGCTGGAGGTTTGGGTTTGATTCCTCAGCCAAGTCAGTAGTACCTTGCATCGTAAGAGACGCTTGTTAACATTGTTTTTATTTGAATACCTTTCAGTGTCTTCAAGAATTTTCCTTACCCAAGAGAGCTAAATAACATAGTGAGCTCAAATTATCCTAGCAAATATCACAATATTAAGGTGCTTTTTCAGTTTGCCTGGGCATACTTGCCCATTTTTAGAGACCCCGAAAAAGGTAAAAGTCGCTGTTATTCATTCTTTACATTTTAAAGCTATAGCCAGAAATCTTTTATAGCACTTTTATAAACCATACTACATGTATTTTTGTTTACAGCCTTAGCCATAGGCTTCTGTGTTTGTTCGGCCATGGAAGTAATCATAACGATGTTCAATTTTATTCTAATGAGAATCTGAACTTCATATGTATATTTGTACTTTTGGATTGACCATAAAGACAAAATTAAGACTATTTTATAATAACTAACAGTCTGTCTGATTAAATTCTTTTATACATTATTTCTCCCTCGTTCTCAGATCAAGATGAAACAATGCACTGTTATTCATAGCCGTTCGCAACACATAAATCAATTAAAAAGATTAATCAGCTAGTTAATCAATTACTCGTAATTCTATAATTTTATTTTATATGGAAAGGGGAGATAATTATATCGTTCTATTGTAATTTTAATTAAACGATGGATTAATAGTCTTCAATTTATATGAGTCCTTGATGAGCTCAGTGGCAAAACAAGTTGGCTTCCCATCATGAAGGCTCGACTCCTAATTCCAACTCTAGCAGAAAGTTCCCTTTTCAGACCTTGTGGTCTATATGGCAGATGATGTAAAGGTCATCTGATTCTGTGGCCCACGGTTAACGAGGGTGTCATGTGGCCAGCACAACGACCAACCGCCTTTACTTTTCCCCAACTTATGTCAGGTACCCATTAGAGCTGGGTAGACTCAAGGGCGCCCGAAAATCCAGAAATAAAAATCCCAGTCTTCACCAGGATTCGAACCCGGGACCTCCAGTACGCTTTACCGCTCAGCCACCGCGTCCTCTAACTCTAGCAGAACTTTAAAAAAAAATGCTTTAGAAAATGCATCGTTTGAACCCTCTTCAAGATAATTCATTACATTTTTTTGGATACTACTATTCTAGTTATACCAATTTTGGGTCGTGTATAGTCATAAACGTTTAGGAAATAAAGGAAAATTTATATTTAATTATGAAATTTTAAAACGAATAAACTTTCCTTTTTATATTACCGAAAAATCTGTCTTTTTTTGCATTTAGTCATGAATGTCCAAACCTAATTACATTTTGACCACCTCGTAGTGATCTTTTGCGTTGGATAAACCGGTATAACATTCACATATCATACATCACACAGCTTCCTGTTAACTGGTTACATTGAACAGCCTTGACAATGACTTCATGACCTTGCTCTTGTGATCAATCAAAGTATATGACATTCACTGAACTTAAGCGAATTAGGTATGACCTCACCTTGGCCCTCTATGTGCGAGGATATTAACTTTAAGATTTGCGTCCATCTTTTTTTAAACAAACTCTATATTTTTTTAAAAGTAATTTAAGCACGTCTATCCATAAAATTGAAAATGCATGTTTCTTAATACGGTACCCTTTTTAATGCTCGAATATTAAACATATTAATCTGAAAATTTTTAGTTTCAATTTAAACAAGAGTTATTAATGTTCTACTCTCACTGTTAATACAACACTGGGATAACGAAAGTTCCATAAAATTCTGATATGATAAATTACATCTCTAAAGAACTAGGTCCGGAAAGTTTATTTATTACGAATTATAAGTTACCACCATTTAGGTCGTACAAGAAATTCCCACCAGAAGAGGCAGAAAACCGAACCCACTTGAAATAATTCTGTATCCCTAGTACCCTGCGTTGTACCGCCACTAACCGCCAGAGGGTTGCCACTGAATCGTGAAACACTCCGAGTAACGTCTGGCCTTTTTCGCGTTCTTTTCACTTTCAATCTGTTTTAGCTAGAACGTGCTGTGGGAGCTCACTGGAGGACATGTTTCCTCTCTGTACCTGTTAGTGGCAGTTAGCCTTTCCCCGAACGTAAGTTTTCACGAAGCTGACACGCTAAGGGAAATGTTATCCTTGCCATAGCCGAGTATGTGACAGAATGTTAGGATACTGATGTCCCAAACAGAGTGTATAAAATTAACTAAAACGTATTTTACAATGAAAGTCACAGCTTCATGGAGAGAGGGTGGAGCGTGAAACCCGGAAAAGGCTCTAACGATGTTACTAGAAATTTAATTATTGATGTTAATCGCTGAGAAAATAATTACTTGCTCATTGGCCACATGGGAAAAAACTCTAGTTTAAGCTTTATCATTTTTCAAATCTTAAAAAAAAAAAATTAACTTTGGCTAGAGAACTAGGTTTAAATCTAGATCCCACATGGGTTTTTAAAAAGACTATCATGTTCTTCAAAGGTCTATCGCTTTCGGGAATTTCAGAACAAAAAGTATTATTGGTTCAAGAGCGAAATAAATTAATGTTCAGGAACATTTAGCGCATTGTCTTCTATGTCTAGATCTAAAGGCATGTCTTTGGAATAGTATAAACTGTAGTAGATCTATACATTGACCTAACCAGGATTCTTTCTCGGGGGGAAGGGGAAAAAATGGGGCGGTGTAAAAAAATGTTCCATTGCCATTAATCTAGCATTCATTAGTTATTAAGAGAAATACAATCGTTCTATAAGTTGTCTAATGGATGTATGTTTTTTTGCATAAGTTTTTTTTTTCAAGTATTTTAAATGTTTTTCTTGTTGGTTGATATATTTATATACACTATCGATAGCCTAAGGGACAATTTATAAAAAGATTTAAAAAGTGAGTCAATATGATGTAAGTGCGTTTGATTACAATTGTTAAATAAATGAAATATGTATTTTTCATTTAAAGTTGGCCCATTTATAAGGCTTGTCTTCGAGTCCGAAGATTAGTGAGGAATACAGCATTTCCCGTGGCTATGCAGCCCCAGACGTGACCTACATATTTTGCCACATCCAGGGCAAGCAAAACCATTGTCCGCATGTGGTCGATTTAGATTTTCTTTTCGTCGTCTGCGTTTGTCCTCGGCAGCAGATTTTATTTTTGGTCTCAAATGTGTATCCTGCGGCCTTCGTGAGTGACCTCCAGCTGTCTCGTTCCGACGCCGCATAATTATTAAATATTCATTATGTAACTCCCACACTCTAAAAACGCATTAGATATTGTTCAGCTGACTTCAAACTATAAGGTCAGCTGCACACTAGTCGGTTCGACAGTGTGGCAAAATCGTAGGGTTTAAGTTGTGAAGAAGGGCAAGAAATCTTTCCTATTAAGCCGTAACGGTAAAGTTGACGTACGGCTATTTGAAACAGCCGTGTCTTGCAACTGAGCTCGATGGTAACCGTGCGTTGCCTGACTAAACGCATGATTTAACACCATACGGTTTTCAGACGTACCGCCACGAACGTTGGAACCACCTCAAAGCAGCAATTTGTTTAAGATGCATCCAACAAAACACTCACTACGAATGAAATAAATAGAGATTTAGAGTATCTAGACACGGCACGGCAAATTCTTGTCCAAAAATACGACGAGACGCCGTGATGTGTGCAAGCGGCCTAAAGGTGAGGATGCGTCAAGAGAATCATGGCGCAGCATCTTGTCGCCGAAATAATGCTAAATCAATTTCGAAAATCATAATTGTTTTTTTTTTATATCTCTGATTAATTTTGTGATAAGTAAGACTTTATTAGTTTTATACGCTGTGAGATTAGAAGTGTATAAATCAGAAGTCTATAATTAGATCGCTAGGTCAAGATAGTTTTAAATAAACTCTTTAATAAACAAGATTACAAATAGAGTTTGTGTGATACACAAACTCAGAGGCGGCCCCCTAAGATCCGCCTATTCGCAAGATGTTTCGGATGTTCCTTCAAAGTTGAAAATAATTAACTTCTCGCTGGACGACGGAGGATGGCGAGCAGGGTATAAACCTGCCTTATCTTGATGTTTGCACACTAGACTGTACTTCGGATTTATCGTTGGTCCCTGGCTCAATTACTGCATGCTCCCATTCCCTCCTGTGGAAGGTTTGAAATAGGAAGTAAACTATCTTTAACTCTGAAGAAATAATCGAAACATGTAAAACAAACAGACACATAAACCGGAAGCGTCGAGATAATCAGTTCAGCACGCTAACTGGTTACAAACTAATAGCCTGATATATACAATATGTCACACGAGCGATTTTAAATAATCTTTCAGCATTGATCTGTAGAGATGTAGATGTACATAAACTAAGCTTCTGATTTAACTCTTAATATATATCTTATTAATTATTATTATTCATAATTTGGATGTAATTTAGATAAAATTTAGGTAAAATTAAAATAAAAGCTCAGATAATCAATAGAATGAATGCAATATTAAATTTAAAAATAGAAGATTAGTTTTAGTTTATTATAACATTTCAATGTAGATCTAGACATAAACATCCGGAACAATCTATTATAGATATTTTAAACTATCGCAATATTTCTGAATGAACAGTAAAGGTTAAATCATATTTTCAAAAGCCTTTATTTTTTTTTGTATCTAACCGTGACGGACAGACCAACCAACAGTTAAAACGCACAAAAATATGCTTCTTTCATTCTAATGGGGGCAATAAAAAACATTTTTTTTTAAATCTGATTTTTTTTAAAGTTTAAGAAATTAATGCCCGATCATGTCATGATCGGGCTTTACTCTAGTACACGAAAGTCGCTGCTAAAAGTTCATTTTAAAAAAATTATATCAAAGATAAAGAACATATCTTATTTAGTGCCCCAGCGGTCAAAATATACATCTTCCGTCCTTTATCTCTCAACGTTAGCCTTGTAAAGCCGATGTTGAAGGTAACTGCCACACCTCTTTTATGAGTTGATTACTTAGATAGTAAATACTTATAAGTTGGAACAAAATAAGATGTGCGATGTGTTGGAATGTATAAAATTATTAATTGTCTTACATTAGATTTCATTTATGTTGCATACTAATTAAGTATTTTCTCTTTAAATACTGCTTGCATAAAATATTTTTAAAAACTAGATTTTGAGCTTTTAGAAAAAAAAAAGTAGCCGTTGCATCAGAACTTTGAATGATCTATATTATCGTGATGTCAGATTTTCATTTTCTCTTCTGCTTTATGAGCATTAAACGGGACGGACGGACAGACAGACGGACAGACAGGCCACACAAAACTAATATCGTCTTTTCCCCTTTCGGGGGCCGCTAAAAATAATTTCTAAATCTTTTTATATTTGTATATTTTTTTATAGCAAATTTTTCATTCTTTCTTCCGGAATAGAAACCCGATTCGCCTAAGTGATAAGAGATATTGATCTTAGTTTTAGGGGTATGAAAAGGTGAAGCTTTGAAAGAAGTAAGGTAAGCTAATACAAGACAAATAGGGCATTTTTCAATTCAACTCAGATATCGCTTTCTTTAAGACCCAGAAAAATGTTCGGTAAAGACATTGCTCATTTCTCTGCTAGAGATCTTCCAAACATTCTGGATAAACATCCCGAGCTCGACCAAGGAACTTACCACTTGGGCATCCAATCCTTTAGTTCAGAAGAAAAAACATTTATAATATGTAACTGTTTCATACCACAATAGATTTCCTTATTCAAAGCTATAATAATAATAAAAGCTCCAACACATTATTTTGATGGCAAGCACTGGAACTAGCGAAACATGCCCCTGAAGTGTCACCAAATAAAGTTATATCTAGAATATTCTAGAAGCTCGAACAAGATACAGGCCCAAAACAGAATAAAAGTTATAATTAAAAAGAGACAGGATAGTTCACCTCAGATATATATGACTAATTATATGAACTATCCAGTGTGCTAACGAGAAGCCAAAAAAAAAAAGAATTAATTATATGCAAAATAAATAAACACACAGAAATGTGATATAGTTTTGTTCCAGTTCTTTCTCTCTCTCTCTCTCTCTCTCTCTCCTCTCTCTCTATGTCTCTCTCTCCGTAAATATATATATATATATATATATATTTAAATGTAATTTTTATTTGTTGATATTGTAATACAACTAACATTGACTCAGAGGAAAACTGTATAATTTAAAATGTATGGCAACGTATTTAGAAAAACAGAAAATCGATTTTAAAAATTATTTTAAAAGTTATTCTTATAGTAATCAGTAGCCCAAGAATTTGGAAAACGCGTCTTTGTGAGAACGTCTCTACGTTAGAGTGTGCTTCTAAGAACTGAGTGTTTTTCTTTACTTTCTATCACAAATAAAATCTTTTAAAAGCATTTTTTTTTGGTGTGAGTAAACTATACAATAGTTTTCATGACATAAACTTTTAACTTCCTCCCCCGCAAAGAACAATCTACAATTTTGTAACTAAGAACAGGACACAGGCCTCTATTAAATTACCATCTGAACAAAATAAACTCCACACAACTCCCCCTTTGCAGATACTGCGCCCACCCTTATGAAACTTTAAACCATATCCTCCGTGAATGCCCCTCCCTAATCCACCTTAGGAAGACCCTACTTCCACTACAGCCCAACATAACCAACACCCTGTATGGCAGTGCTGAACAACTAAAGACACACATTTTTTTTTTCCTTGGCACAGTCTGCAAAAGAGCTTGCAGCTCAGCAGCAATAAAGCTGGCTAGAAGAAGAAGAAGAATGTCATAAACTTATATTGTGTCATGATCTTAAACATCAGTCTATTCCTCTTCTATTTGTTTGTCGTGAAACATGTTGCATCTTTTATAGGGACAAAATCCTGATTGTTGAAAATTGGTTGTAGTATCTAGACCATTGATGCCGCTGGCCTTATTCAGCTGACCATGCGAGGCTATCCAACCTTTCCTAACATAGCTCAAAGTACTTAATGAAACTTCTGAGGCTCAGCGACATTGGTGTGGGCGATTTTTTTGAGGCGATATAGCCTCAAGACTGAAAAATGTTTCCTATATCACTGGTCTAGACATCTTGTGAGGACTATTATAGAAATGAAGACATAAAAGGAAACATACAAAAATACCTACAAAAAAAAAAAGACTAAAATAACTTATCCTAAGGTGAATGAACAAGTGTCTTGTTGAAAGTGGGTCAAGGTAGCGTCATCGATTCAATAATTTCAACCGCTAGGGGGAAAACTGTAATCATCAAACGTCGAAATTTTTTATAATGTGTCGAATTTAGGCACAATCTCTGATCTGTTGACAGAACGTAATGACATAGTTAATCTGCCCTGGCGTCTGAGTTTATTAAGTTTTCTTTGATCATAGATTCCTAATACCTGGCTTGAGACAGATTAAAATAAAGTAATATAGCAATAAAATTAATATATAAAATTGCTTTTTATCTCTAGAGGATAGAGGGGGGATGTGGTCGCGACTATTTCATGTGTTCAAGTGTAGATACCCAGCATTACCCGGTGACTTTGTTTTATTAATAAATATGTCACAGATAAATTAATATTAACTTGGGAAGGGCGTAGTGTAGAAAGATTTAAATTTAAACAATTCTCAAGACTAAAGATTCGTACACGACTAGATTGAATGGGTTACGGTAGCTGATTAGTTAAGCGCTTGGCTTTCAAACCTGGGCTCGAATCTCGTTGAAGACTGGGATTTTAAATGTTTGGATTTTTAGGGCACCCCTGTGTCCACCCAACCTGATATAAAAAGTAAAGGCGGTTGGTCGTTGTGCTGGCCACATGATACCCTGCTCGTCAACCGTTGACAAAAAAAACAAAAAAACAATGAACTTAAAATCATCTGCCCTATAGATCTGAAAAGTGAGAGTAATTATAACATACTTGTTATCGTGATTATGTGATTGATGTTCAGAAAGCTAAAAATAATAGATAAGTTTTAAGTATCTTTAGTCAAATTTAGAATTTCATTACATGTGATTATTTTTTTTTCTAGTTTAATAGTTATGTACTATGCTTTTGAAGAATATTGAACAAAGTAAAAGTTCCCATTTCAGAGCTTAGTATAATTGATGAAGATCTCTTTCTATAGTTGAAGGTTGATGAGGGTATCATGCGGTCAGTACAGCGATCAATCTCCTTTGATTTTCCCAACTACCATCACTTAAAGAGCTTTTTTCATGAAAGATGCCTTTCCAATACACTCACGATTCTTAAAGACAACCTGCATCCATTAAACCACTGTTATATAAAATCTGAAAAGAAGTGGTCGTCTCCTTTCCATTAGAACTAAAACAGAAAGATTTAAAAACTCTTTCATCCCACTTTCGGTCATAGTGTTACAAAAGCATCTGTCGTCATCGTGAAGTACATAGAAGTCAAATTTATAAAGCGCTGGTTATGCACGTGTATGTATTTTCGTGTGTGAATGTTGTTCGTATTTGCATCTATATTGTTATTGTACAGTAGTTACGCTGAAGTTATCAATGGTAGTCAAACTGAATTTCCATTTGATTGGATCAATAAAAATTACCTTATCTTATCTTATTTTAATTATTGATAGCATTGTGTAGACCAATACAAAATCATGAAATTCGATAACTTAGCCTGCACTGGGAATTTGATCTCGAGACTCTCATCACCATAAGCTGAGGGTTTTAACAATCGAACACTGCGTCTCATACAAACCAGATTGATGTGGAGATTGTTATAGTTGTACTAGTAATCTGGTTCTACAAGTCAACGACTAGTCTCAAAATCAAACCTTCAATAGTCCATCCATCCATCCCAGTGGCGCTACAGCCCATGGAGGGCTCTGGCCTGCTTGCACACATCCTTCCATTCAGATCTCTTCTGGGCCTTTCGTCTCCACTCCCTAACCCCAAGCTGTTGCAGATCTGCTTCCACATCATCAATCCATCGCATTCGGGGTCTGCCTTTGGGTCGCCAGCCTTTTGGTAATTGTCGGTTTTCGCTCCTCTGTTATCTGACATTCTTTCAAGGTGACCTACCCAACGTAGTCTGTTCTTTTTTATTTCGGTCACTATAGCCACAACCTTTAACAGTATCCTTTGTAAACTTTTCTTTTCACGCGCGTTCCTTTTGTGTTTAGGCATCAATTTAAAATTTTGAGTTTTTCTTAAGGTAGTAATGTCGCAACCTTTAAATACGATAAACTAAGACGCTATGGCGTGGGCTTGCAAAAACCTTCTCTCAAGGAACAGTACCAGGAAAAAGAAGAAGAGGCAGACAGAGAATGCGATGGGAGGCTAACATTCTATTAAATGCAAAAGACTTAGAGGAATGGAGAAAGACGGTCGACAAATCGTGTGTGGTGCTCCAACGGTATAACAGACTAAGGGATAGGTGAATGAAATCATGTGTGGTGCCCCAACGGTCCAACAGA
>JADKLZ010000687.1:27073998-27086950 GCA_021533235.1 Biomphalaria straminea | reverse complement strand
ATTTAATCATTTACAGCTATTCGAGCATTCCGTTAATCATCTACACTCTACTGTTACTCAAATATTCCGTTATCATGTACAGTTACTCAAACATTGCGTTAATAATGTACAGCTAGTGTTGATTCTGATCTACTGCCGTTGATTCACTCTGTTGTATGTGTCATAATATGTAAGCCTGTTATTAAGAACCTTAATAATAGGCGTATAGAAACAATCAATCTTCCGATCATCCCAAACTCTATAGACCCAGATTAGGCATATTACAAAATACATGTTGATTCAAATTATCAGCTGAAGTAACAGTGTAGTGCAAGTTAGTGGAGACATCTTTCGTGCATTGGTTAGTTACATTGTCTCAGTCAATTTGAACATATAACACTAGGGTTTGGCAAACTACCAAAACTAAGGACGTCTGTCCTTGTGTGATGAGGGAGTATGTATCACAGACGTAGAGATCAAACATCTATTCATAGAACACACACACACACACATTCTCCGATTGTTACCTACAACATGCACAAGTCACGTGCAAGTATTTCAGCGGGACATCGATTAAAATTTTGAAAATAAAAATAGATATAAATAAGAAATAAAAGGGACACTGTTGTTGTTGTTTTTCTTCATTGTTGTTTGGGTTATATAGGTACAGGTGTGTACAGGCTTTAAAGGTCACGTGTAATTAAGTACATCCGTTCCAATGTTCAATGGCTCACCATGTCATTAGTCTAGACAAAAATTACAGGTGAGCAAAGTGTGTGGCCTTAAATGGCCTCAAGGTTGAAGCGGCTCATAATGCAAGAAATCTCAAGAACCTTCTGAAGGGAGTCTCGCAACTCACATCACATCGTCTACCTACAAGGTTGTGGACCTTAATAGACCATCTGAATTTGTAATAATGATGTCTCCGTTGGCCCAGAGGCAAAGTAAGCCAAACGTGCGCCCGGGGCAAGGTACATTATTGGCGACCGGGGGGGGGGGTGTCCATGAATATCACATACAAATATAGGCTGCGTGCGGCGGCCCCCTGATGTTAGAGCGAGCCCGGAACATCGTGCCTTTTGCACCCCCCCCCCCCACTACGCCTTTGCGTTGGTTAATTCGTATTCGGACCTTTCAGAGCCGAACATTTATAACCACTTTAAAATCATCTGGATTATTTAATATGGTTCTATGCATTTTAGAATGACTTGTTGTTATACATAAATCAAAAGGCAAAAAGAAAAACACGGTGCAAAACAAAATAAATATATATATCTGCACTTAATGGTCTTTCACCTCATTCCCGTAAAAACAAGTAGATCTTGATTAGTAATACCCAGACTATGGACCCTGAGCTATATTCGGGCACGAGACGCTGTGATATCCACCCCCTTGACACCTCTGTTCATAATATTGTGAATCCGCCTATGAAAGAAATTAAGAACGAAAAAGTACTAGATCTAGATTTGCCCAAGGTGCGCGTTTCGGAAATTTCATTGGCCGTACGGCCGAAAACAAAAAAAGGTTGGCCATCATTGATCTAAATTTATCTTCACATGTTTAGCATATGTTAGCAGTTTAGAAGTTCAAGACCCGTAACTTCGGCTTAGACCACTATACAAGATGTTCACAATAAATACTTTTTTTTTTAAACCTCCGTTGATGGCGTGAAATAATGACGTCATCACAATGATAAAGAACGTATGTGTTCTGGCTCAGCAGACGTACAGGGGGCTCTAGACAGGAAACACGTGATCAGACGAATAGACAGAAATAGTTGTACTGTTTGGAGAGACTTCTTTCAAATCTTTTAACAAAAATATTTAAGAAAATTATATCACTTTCCCTAATTGTGTGTACTATATATTTTAAGCAGCGTATATAGACTTATTAAAAAAAAACTTGTCTTTTTTTTAAATAAAACGTTGGTATTTGTATTGTAGTTATAAATTCATATTTGAATATCGAGCTAGACATTGCGCAAGTTTAAACGGTCGGATTTCTACAATAACGGTCGTTCTATTTCTATGTTCCGGCTTCGCCAACTAGACCAGGTCTTGATTAACGTGAAGATAGTCAGCCGATAATTACAAGGAATAAAAGCGTAATTACGCCACAAGATAGTCACCTACGCATTGGTATTGACAATTTTAATGGGCGGCACATGTAGTCCGCGCAGCCACACAATCGCTTTCCCAAACGACTTCTGTACGGGCAGCTGTGTGCAGGAAAGCGCTCCCAGGGATGTGAATTTAAGCGCTATAGAGACACCCTCAAGAGCTCCTTCAAGGATGGTGATATTGACATTCACGCTGGAAAGCACTAGCTCTCGATGCTCTGGGCGAAGCAAGGAGAGTGGCCAGCGTGAAAGAGCGCCGAAACCAACAAAAAGCTGAGAGATGCAACTGACCAAACCTACCCATGTCACGTATGTGGCCGACCATTTAAAGTGAGGATTGGACTTAATAGTCGTCTTCGAGTCCATAGAAAATGAAAATATGCTCATCCTCGACCACGAAGTAGAAACTATATAAGTATTTTAAAAAGAGATAACTAAATTCGGAATATATATATATATATATATAGAGAGAGAGAGAGAGAGATAGATAGATAGATAGATAGATAGATAGATAGATAGATAGATAGATAGATAGATAGATAGATAGATTGATAGATAGAAAGATAGATAGATAGATAGATAGATAGATAGATAGATAGATAGATAGATAGATAGATAGATAGATAGATAGATAGATAAATAGGTTCAAACAGATCTAGAAGAGAAAGCCTTCGTGTAGAAGTTGGAGGAGGGGGTGTGGCAGCTGGCCAGGTTCAAATCCTGTATAATAAAAGTCCAGAGCGCATACTACTCGACCAGGCAACCATCCCCGTTGGAGGTGGTAAGAAAGGGCGATAGAAGGAGATTCGCGAAGCATATAAGTGAGCAGAAAGAAAAATAAAGCCTTTCTTACACACATTTCATATGTTCAAAACAGAACCAGATTGAAGTAAACGGATGCCCTGGGCATTATTTAGTTTAGGTCCAAGCGCTTTTTGTACACATTAATGAAAATGCATTTTATTCATAAGAGAGTAGTTTGAAAACAATTTGTGTTTGGTGATCTTAGAGGGCACGAGACTCATGGAAGGTTAGCTTTTTTTTTTGTCTCTAAACAAAAACCGTAAGAAAAAGACCTGAGAAGAAAAACATTTCTCCCTTACCACAGCACCGCCTCTGACTAAAACAAAAAGCTTATGTTACAAAAAAAAAATACGGGAATTCCCGTAGTAAAGTTTTTTTTTAACGGGTCGAATTACATGTTCCCATAGCCCATAGCTATATATAGATGGTGTAACCATGGCATCTAAAGACAATTGCGAAATCTCTGGTCAATGATTACAAGCAGGTCGCCCTTTTCCCGCCATTTCCCGGCCACAAACATAGACAGTCGCTTGTCTTCCGGTGTCCAGTTTTGTTTTTCTGTCTAGAGCCTATCATTACTTCCCCTCCCCACTTCTCCGCTTGCGTGACTGTCTTCTTTGAACCCGTGGGAAACTTCCTCAATGCTTGCTATGATCACGTGGTCCGTGAGTTCTCCGCCGTTAGGACATCGTGAGGGTGAAAGGTCAGGAAGCAGACAGACGTCGTAATGAGGCAATTACGTATGAATGAATAGAAACTTTTGTCTGGGTATTTTTTTTATACATGTAATAAGTTGAGGCCTAGGTTTTTTTTTGTTTATTATGGGAACATGCCCTGTAGATATGTATACAGCAGGGGTCTCAAACTCATATCAGAATGCGGGCCGCACTGGAAAGTAATAACCTGTATGCGGGCCGCACCTTGAAAAGAGAATGTTTTTTCATTAAATTTTACTAACACTACTGTCAATGCTAAAATATTAGTTACATTTAGTGTAGTTTATTATAACCACAGGTAGTTTAGTTTACTGCGATAGGTTGACGTTGTCTCTGTCACTAATAAAAAACTGTAGTTTAAAAAAAAAATTAGTCCTACTGCAGATGGCTCGTAGCTCATGTTTATGTCCACTCAGTTGAAAGCGTTTGGCAGAGACCAGACCATCGACGTTTGGCCTGAAGTCGCGTGTAGTGGCAAGCCGCAAGTTTGCTCTCAGATACTGATCAGTCAGTCGTGATCGTAATGCTGTTTTGTTGACCTTCAATCTGAAGAAAAACTGTAGAAAACGTACGTACACCCAAACATCGATAGAACTCTAGCAGCTGCACAGAAAAAGTTTGTAAAATTTCTCTCTGGGAAGAAACTGGTAGAAATCTTGAACGCCAACATCAGCGTATTTTTGCTTCAGAACAGTGTGACACTGCAGGTCCAGTAGTTCCATCTGGACTTCCTTTGGAACGTTTTTCACGTCAACTGCGAACGGAGTGGCAACAAGGAAAAAACTGTGGTCGAGAGCAGTGAATTTCTGAAAGCGGTAATCAAAATCCTTCAGTAGTCTGGAGAAGATGTCTACGTAATCTTTCAAGGCGCTGTGGTTCAACCGTTATGCTCTGTAGAAAAATGAGCCAGGTTTCCATCTGTCAGATGAGTGGCCCACAAAGTCATCTTGCATCTGAATGATTTGATGCGGTAAAACATCACGATAATCAGCTGCTTTGTGCACTGTAGTTGTGAATTGAGTGCATTGAGATGATGCGTGATGTCAGTAAGAAAAGCAAGATCCGACAAAAAACATTGGGTGACTGAGCTGAGGTATGTTTATGTCTTTTATTGCCATGAACATTGCTATTTCCCACCTCAGTTAAAAAATCTCTGCAGCACTTTTCCACGACTCAACCTTCTGACTTCCGTATGATACAGCAACTCTCCGCCTTTCCGTTTCTTCTAATTTATCTAGAAATGACACAAACTGTCTGTGCATAGAGATGTTGCTTGATGTCAGTAAAAGAGTAAGATCTGACAAAAACATTGACTCACTGAGCTGAGATATGTCTCTGTCTTTCATTGACATTCGCGTCTCAGCTCAAAAAATTCTGCAGCACTTTTCCATGACTCATCCATCTGACTTCCGTATGATACAGCAACTCTCCGTATTCCGTTTCTAAATCAGCTAGAAATAATACAAACTGTCTGTGGTTGAGACCCCGTGCAAGTATGACGTTCACCGTCTTCACGACAACATCCATCACGTTCTTCATTTGTAGACTTTTCCCACAGAGTGCTTCTTGGTGCAGAATACAGTGTATCGCTGCATAAGGTCCAGCTGTTAGAATCAGGCCACCGTTCACCCAGCTTCTGCTGAAAGCCTAAGCAGTCTTTGGGCGACAATGACACCTCATTTACTGATTTGTGCAGTTGTAAATAATTTCACGGCTTATATGTGGTCATCGTAAATTTTATCTAATTGGTCATTGTATATTTCATCTAATTTTTTTTTAATTCGCGGACGTGGTCGCGGGCCGCACAAAATAGTTTCGCGGGCCGCATGTGGCCCGCGGGCCGCGTGTTTGAGACCCCTGGTATACAGTATACAGAGTAGAACGAGAGATTGGAAAGATAGACTGAGAGTAATGCTGGATTTAACTAGAGGTTACATAAACTGAAGCTTCGGGGCCCAACAAACATGGTCACAGGGACCTTATAAGGGACCCCATAGTTCCCCTTTCAGACCTTGTGGTCTATAGGGCAGATGATGTAAAGGTCATCTGATTCTGTGGCCTACGGTTAACAAGGGTGTCATGTGGCCAGCACAACGACGAACAGCCTTGACTTTTCCACAATTAATGTCAGTTACCCATTAGAGCTGGGTGGACTCAGAGGCGCACAAGGATCCCGAAATAAAAATTCCAGTCTTCACCAAGATTCGAACCCGGGACCCACCGTTTTGAAGCCAAGCGCTTTACCACTCAGCCAACGCGACTCTACGGGACCCCATAGAACCTTATAAAGTCTAAATCCGGCCCTAACTACATGTACTTATATTTGCAAAATGCATTTTATGCAATGATGAAATGTTATGGTGATGAAATGTTGCAATGATGAAATGTCTTGTATGATGAGATGTCAGGGAACCCTATTTAGCCTACTCACACAACCAAACCATCTGCTCACCTTTAGACATGCACATACATTCCATAATTCCATAAGAGAATATGAGAGAAAGAGAGTGAGAGAGAGAGAGAAAAAAAAAGAGAGGGTGAAAGAGAAAGAAATAGAGAAAGAACATATGGCTCCTTCTGACGAGGCACAACATATCTGTTCCGATGAATTACTGAAAATGATTCTTAACTCAGAGCAATTGTGAAGCAGCCATCTTCGTCAATGTTTGTACCTGAGAATGAGTCTGTCTTGGTGCTATTAGAAAGGGCAGCAAACGTTGTCACATGTCTGTACGGCGTGGCAACGAGTTATCGGTCTTCACTAACATTTTATATTTTCTTTTCACTGCCCACATACTGCGACGTCACAAGTCGGTGCTGAGGCCTTCTACAACGAATGGTCTCAGTCTCTGCCAGTTCCAGAAGCAACTCTTTATCTCCCAAGGAGAACGTCCTCCTAAAAAACGTGATTCTCGCTTCCTCTGCTCTTGCACTACAAAAGTCACCAAAGGCGACTACCTCGTGACCTAACAGTTAATCTTCATTACCCATCATTCTCTTTTACATTTGGGAGGAAACTGTTATCACCATGGGGATGATATACATAATGGTGTTTACTCTGGTTGAAACGATGCACTTTCATAATATCCTCTATTATTAAGAAAAACAATATTTTTTTTTGTAAATCTATAATTAATTCTCATAGATACTCTTAATAACACGTCTATGTCTCTACATACATTGGCTGCAGCAGAGGCGAACCCGAGAAAAGAATATAGAAGTATCTTTTCTAAAAAAAATAAAATAATAAAGGTTAGTCAAACCACTTTCTTGTAATCCCACCAGATGGATTAAAGTGCCGACACTGTCAATCAACAGTGCATTCCTTTTTTTTTCGTTGTTTACTACCATTCAATTCTGAATATGATGCACTTCGGAGGACACGCCTCTGCTATTACAAGCCTACGTAACCTGGAAACATTTGAAAATCTCTGAAATCTCTTGTCCCATCGTGAAATTATCACAGGCGCAGGTAACGGCGGATCACAGGAAGTAACAATTATATATCCCTATACCCTTCATTTGTGTGTGTGTGTGTGTGTGTGCAGGTAATTGGTAGTTCCGCTTGATCTAAAAATCTTATCATTGGGTGAGTTCGGATTAACGGACGCACTCTTAGAAACGATTGTCGTATGTTATAATGTAGATAGGGCGGGGGGTGGCATTGCGTCACATGAATATCACTTTTGAACAGTGTCTGCTTGGGTTAGTTCGTAATTAATTTTAAATAATTCTTATTCATACAGTTCTGCATCACATTACAGAGTCAAACAACAGCTGAAATAGGAATGTAAACAGATTACGTCACACTGACCCTTTTCAAGACATTCAGTCTATTTTTAGTCTACTAAGAAATATGCATTATTGTTTTCTGGGGGAAAAAAGCCTTAAACTATTTTACCGTCTAAATAAGCTTTAGTATTTGTAGAAGCAGAATTATAAGAATTGTACTATTTCTTATAAGGTTGTGGGTAAACGTTTAGAGTTAAACGAAGGGACTGGGCTCAAATCCCAGTGATGATTGTGCATTTTAACTTAAATAGGGGACGAATTCAATTTGGAGCCAGTTTGAGTCACGGCACATGATGAATACATCCACATTCTTGGGACGCTAACTATTCTACAGAGTCACCTTTTCTGAGAATTATATGACGCAATGCATTTCCAAGAAATTAACCCAAAAAAAATAGACACACACACACACACACACACACACACACGAACGCACACACACACACACACACACACACACACAAAACACAAAATTCCCATAATTTAAGATTGAAAGCTGGACAACCATTTATAAATTTTCTAGATTTCGATGCAGCACAGAACATAAAAGTTTAAAGGTCACGGGCGTAATAAAATACTTAATACTCAGACCTGAGTTCCTACCAGACGCAATGACTAGATTAAGAAACAAAATGGACGAGATTACACATGTTACTTTAAAAAAGAAGATAATTACGCCCTACTCTGTTTAGGTGTCAATCTATTCATACATGTTAATCAATGACTTAAACTCTGCTTAATCGTTGGTTTTCCTGGCTGATTCAGGCAGCCCATTCCATTCTCCAGTGGCACTTGGGAAGAATAAACACTTGTATGGAATTTGTTCTAGCGTATGGAATAAGAAATGTGCCTTTATGTTTGTGTCTTTCTGAGTATTTCATTAGGTTTTGTTTTTCTATTTGTAAAGTATGGTTTTGGTATTTGTACTATAGCTACTTTACTTTTTATTTTTCTGTTCTGAAATGTCTCTAAGTTTAGTGATGTAAATAATGGGGTTACTCTATTCTAATTAAAATATTCTATATTATTGTTCTAGATGTTTTCTTGAGTTGAGGGATCGCAAACAGAGGTTGCGTAGTATAATACTGGCCTTAGGAAAGTTAAACAGCATTTTGTTTTCAAGCATACACTCAAATATTTTATATCCAACGAAAATCTTTCTAATTCTCCCTTAAATTTCCGCCCCGTAACCAGTCATGGTGATGCCCTTAGTAAATGTGGAGAGAGGCTATGTGCGGCTTGAGCTTGGTTTGGCTTGGCTACCCAGAAGGGGGCTCGAGGTTCGACACCCGACTCGGGCAGAGTTGTGTTTACTGAGCGCCCAAAGGCAGCACGGGAAACCTACTCCTGGATACCCCCTCTCCCCCACCCCACTGGTCCACAAATGAGATTGGACCAAAGCGCTCTGAGCATGCTATAAGCATGAAAGTAGCGCTATATAAAAGCTATAATAATAATAATATAATAATGTACAGTATTCTTGTTTTGGGCGTTTGATATAATGTGAAAACACTGTTGTATTACCGTAACGTTAAGTTGTAGTCAACATACAACAGTGTTATTGATGGCTTTGATGAACTCGACCGAAATTCTGACTTTGATGCCCAACCTCTAGGCTGTAACATAGTACCATAGAAAATTTCATTTTAAAAAAAAAAGGACAAAGGACTCTTCCTCCCCCCCACCTTCTTTTCCAGAAGCTAAATAGACAAATGGGAGGATCCGCTAAATATAGACCTGGATCTATAGAATGGGTTCTCGACAGACAACTTGGCTAATACATGTCTGGATGCATTAACCCGGTCGTAGTATGATTGTATATTGTATTATGTATCACTGTACCCCCTGACAATGACTTCTGTGTACGCATTCAATGCCTTTATTGAATTGTTCTTGAAAGCTAGAGACAGTTGCGTCTGCAGTTCAAAGCAGAATAAACCACTCGCTGATCACGCTCAGATCATTAACTCTACGACCACTCCTTGCGTAGACCTTTTTTTTGTATTTGTCTACGTTCTGCTTGACTGACTGACGCATACATACACACACACACAGAAAATGCAATAATCTTGTGGTTTTTAAACTACAGCCCGCGAGCAATATGCAGCTAGTGTGCAACATACGGGCCGCGAGCAACATACGGCCCAAAACCAAAAAAAGGCCACGCGAGCAACATACAGCCCGCGAGCAACATAAGGCCCGAGGCGCGTTACTATACGGCCTGCGAAAATGTCTGCCCACGTAAAATAATGAAGCCGCTGTGGATCATTTCACTGAACATGACAATTTATTTTTTATACTATTCCTCTATTCAAGTCACAACTTCACGAAGGAACACGGACTCTAATCTCAAAAAAAGCTCTAAAGATTTTCATATAAATTTAACAGTCTGTGTATATTTGTCAATTTAGCACATAGAGAAAAACCTGGGTTGACCGATTTTTATTTTTTTCAAAATATTATCTTGTAAAATTTAATCCGATATAGAGGCCTAGACAATCTTCATAGTAAAGTTCCCCTTTCAGACCATGTGGTCTATGGGGCAGATGATGTAATCTTCATTATGTTGGTAAAAAAAAATTCCTTTTCTATTCATAGTTCATACTAATTAAACTACTTCATAAACGAGGAATTGTCTTTTAAAAAATCATTTTTTTTATATAAGGTCTACTTGCGGCCCGTGACTTACACGTAAGAAACGATAATGGTCCCAAAGCCGAAAAAACAAAAAGGTTGGTATCACTGCTCGAAAAAAATGTAGCCCAGTTAATGAAGCGACTTCAATGTGCGTCTATATTCATCAATCATTATTCATCGACTCGTTATAACGAGCAGCTGGCGTGGAGGGCCCATTGAGAAGATATTGTGTGCCATGTTCCGATATATTCACACGTATATAAGGATTAGGGTGTAATGGTGTGGAGAGGGACGTCTATCATTCATTATAAATAGATCTAAGGAAGAGATATCAGTAGGGCATTGCACGGACCTCCTCCGAGAGGCACACATCCAAAAATTATTAACAGTCCTTAGAAACCTGAAAAATGTTGTAGCACAAATGACTGTGTCATTAATTTCAATGAAAAAAAAATAAAAATAAATAAAACCGACTCCTTCAATGATTTACTGAACATTATACAGCTGATGGGGGTTACAAAGTCATTGATTAGTACTTTGTTTAGTACTTTGCCATTATTTGTTGTTACACATGTACATGATTGAATGGAGGCACTGTGACTGAGTGGTAAAGCGCTTGGCTTACGAACAAAGGTCCCTAGTTCGAATCCTGGTGAAGAAATGGGATTTTGATTTTGGGATGTTAGGGCGCCTCTGAGTCCACCTTTGCTCTAATGGGCACCTTACATTATTTGGGGAAAGTAAATGCGCTTGGTCTTTGTGCTGGCCACATGGTAGCCTCGTAAACCGTAGGCCACTGAAACAGATAACCTTAACATCATCTGACCTATAGATCGCAAGGTCTGAAAGGGAAAATGTACTTATAATATAGATAGAAACTTAAAATATATAATACTTATATGTCATATATATACTTTACTATATAATACTTATATAATAAAAACTTATATAACTTATTAACTTATAGATCTAATTTCTTTAATCTAGATGTAATGCTCCTATCTAACTTCAAAAAAAAATTTTAAGATTTGGTTGAATGGTGTTCCCTTGATGGATGGTGATAAAACAGAAGTACTGAGCTGTGAATCAAGATGTAACAACAGGGGCGTAGCTAGGAATTTTCCATCGTTTGGGTGCCCAGGAGGACTTGACCTCTTTGGGGGCCCTTGCATTTTGATTAATATTTAAATTTTAATGTAAAAAACTCACTAGGGGGCCCCCCTAGATTGCGGGCCCAGGGGGATTTTCAAATTCTCCCCCTTCTCCCCTCTCACCCTAGCTACGCCACTGTGAAACAATCTCACTTTGTCTAAAGATTCACTTGAAAACCAATACTCCATTATGCGTTAACGTTATCCCCAGTGTGTGAATAATACATATGTTAAATTACATTTTTGTCTATAGGTCTCAACAGAATACAAAAAAATAGGCATACGAGGATGTCACTGGTCACTAGATCCAGATTTTAATTACTCTCACGATTTCTTCAAGCCCATAATCATTATTTTTAAGAGCACAAACCAATCACACACCTAACAAGACTACCGCTGAAGAACTAGATTTAGAAGCTTATTGAGTAACTCAATATTTCGGCTTGAGAAGGAGGAATTTAAAAAAGAAAGAAAGAAAAAAAAATTCGCCGACGTATCAAATGTTTTTCACAAGGAAATTAAAGTCAGAGCAGACAACTAGACAAGGCTTTCAAAGTTGGAGTTTTTATGGAACTTCCCCACAGGGCAATGCACTGGAAGGTCGTTGACTTAAAGCAAATTAATTCCCAGGAATGAGGCCGTGTGATATAAGGGAAATAAAATCTATTAAAATAACGCACTGCAATAAAATGTGATGAATGCAGAAATGTAATTCACTAAAAAAAAAAAGCGGATCATCATCTTATCGCTAATTCAAGAAAACAAGGGAAACTATTTAGATGTTTAGCTGGATAATCTGATGCAGTTTATTTAAAAGATATTAAACGTTGAAAAGTTTATCAAGTCTGGGGGAGGGGGGGTAGTTTGTGGACTCCGTGAATAAAGTGCTGTGTCAGGCTACATCAGAACACGAGCATTTATTGTGACAGGTGCGCGCGCTGGGCGGTGCGGGGGGGGGGACAGTGAGTAGGTTATACAACCAGGGTCCTTTTTTTATCTGTTACCAAGTGCCTGGTCTTTTCATTTTGAGAGGGGGTGGGGTAGAGGGGAGTCCAATTAACAAAGTTCACTTCCCCCCCCCCCCCCAACCCTTCCTACTAGAATCAAGAAAGACAAAAAAAAATGTTAAAAAAAAGCTTATATGAAGTGCAGGCCTATTAATTAGTTTGGATCAGTCATGTAATTAAATTTGTATTTTTGTTTTGTTTTAGCGCTATTTCATGTGTTTAGCTTTCTAAATACTCATGATCCTATCCCTTATCTGGACCAGGTGAGAAAATTTGAGAAGGGGGGGAGGAATATATCTGGGTAAATTTTAACTTGATTGTTTTTCAAACCATTTATAACAATTGAAGAGAACGACCTGAATTCGAGCTCATGGTTCAAGCCTCATCACACCTCCTCAGGCAGATATTCTAACCACTCTGCTAGCGAGGAGTTTAAGAAAATAGAAGATTGTATATTTATCTATTGTTTGTTTCCAACTTACTTTAAAGCATGCAAATAGCTAGAAATGTTATACTCATTTACTTGTATTTTTTTTTAACATCAATTCAAAATCAGTGGGAAACGTGGTCAAGAGGCTAAGCGCGGCTTGAGCTTGGCTTGCTTGGCTACCTAGAAGGGGGCTCGAGGTTCGACACCCGACTCGGGCAGAGTTGTGTTTACTGAGCGCCCAAAGGCAGCACGGGAAACCAACTCCTAGATACCCCCTCCCCCCCCCCCAACTGGTCCACAAATGAGATTGGACCAAA
>JADKLZ010000687.1:27055429-27065953 GCA_021533235.1 Biomphalaria straminea | reverse complement strand
ATTGGCTATCTGACATGAGTCCAGCCAACTCTATTGGCTATCTGACACGAGTTGGGGAAAGAAAAATAGATGTCTGAACCATAGATTGCCAGATCTGAAAGTGGGTTCTTTACTATTAGTGGCGTATCTAGGGTAAGGAGGTGGGGTCCTAATTTAAACATTGCACCGTGACCCCACCTGAAGGGTCCCATCAATAAGTGTCCAATTTTTTTTCTTCACATTAAATATTAAGCCAATGCCATGATATATTGCTATTTATGTCACAGTGTAAATATATGACTATGTTGCCTGACATGACACTTATATATCTATTTAGTTCATTATCTTATGTCATGATGTTGAATGTCAAACTGCAGGGTCTCCTTAAGAGGCCAAGCCCCTCGGACCCCAAATCCCTTGCTACACCACTGATATATATATACATCTTAGATGCAATTTTTTTTTACCAGTGCGCGAATCTATGAAAGGGCCTTGATTTATTAAGGAGAAGTATTTGACCGCATAAAAAAAAAAAAAAACTTACCTCCACTGAAGTTTTTTATTATAAAGTGGTGTATTTTTTTTTTTTTTTTAAATTTGCTTGCATAGATAATTATAAAATTAGATCGTTCATTTTCGAAAAAGAAATAAAAGTAGCCGTTGCATCAGAACTTTGAATGATCTAAAATAGCATCATGTCCGAGTTTCATTTTCGATTCTAGTTTCTCAGATCTAAACGGGACGGACGGACTGAAGGACTGACGGACAAAAGACTACACAAAACTAATAGCGTCTTTTCCTGTTTCGGGGGGCCGCTAAAAATCTAAATCTACCGAACAACCTTTTGTAAAATAATAAATTATTCACATAAGCCTAAGGCCAATACTTATTATTTAGAAACTTTTAAGGGTTTAATAATAATAAATGAGAAAAGAATGTGAAATGAATCTAATTCTTGTATTCTTTATAGAAAAAGGCTAGATCAGGATCTTTTTAGATCTATGTATCTGTTCAATTAGATATGCTTGGTATTATATGTTACATGTAACAATGTTATCTATCGACTAGTACAGTCGTCACGTGACCGTTTTGGTGAATAGGTCCATTAGGCTATTTCCTGTTGTTTTTCCCTCTCAGATCGTCTCTTTATTATATGCCCTTGAACCTAGAGCATCCATAAACGACCGAGACAGTCCCATGGGCTTGAATAAGCCCTATATCATTATTTACATTTCACCTACACTCCTTTTTTTTTTATTCCCGCCTGCAAAGAGGTATTCACTTTTTTTTTTTACACTTCGAAATTGAAGTATTCAACAAAGAATTTAAATTCAAGTCAACACATCCAATCCCAGTTTTCCCCACCCCCCTATTTCTTCCATTCCAAGAAGATCTGTTTAATTCCTCGGCTCTAGCAACGAGCCTCGTTTTGGAATTTCCAGCCGGGAAAGAACGTAAATCGTAAATTGCGCGCGCAACACAACCTGGACCTGAATGGCTGTAAACGTTGTGAGTGTGATATGAGGTGTGTGTGTGTGTGTGTGTGTTTACTCAGGTACGTGTGTGCCCTAGATTGTTGTGCGTGTGTGTGTTTAGCTCTATGAATTCGGGCCTTTGTTTTGACGGTACTCCTTCTCCCATGGCAGCAGGGGGGTCGCCTTGGTACGTGTGAATGAGGAGAATATAGCTGGAACAGATCGAAGATTGATTGAATATTGGTTTTAGTATTTTTTTTTCCTTAAATATTTTAATCTACAAAAAAAAAAAATAGCGTAGGCTATAGGTTAAGGGTTGTTGCATACATATTGACAGCAGGAAAGCTAATTTTTTTAAACCCACTTTCAAGTAAAAAAAAAACATAACCTAATAGAATACTCAGAAAGACACAACTATAAAGGCATAATTCATATTTCATTTAGCGGGAAACTATTGTACAATTATTGCCTTCAGCCTGCGCAAATAATTTTTGGAAAGAAAATCTACTGCAGACGGCTAATCTGAATCGACCACTGTAGAACAATGGTTATAATTGCCCTAGATATGTGAGAAAATATGTGGGTCACAGCTGGGGCTGATAGCCACCGGAAATAATGCGCTCCTCATTTATGTTCGGACTCGAGGTCAAGCCTTATTATCATAAGAATACTCGATTTCTTAGGCCTTTGAGCAGGAAACACAAAAGAACAATCCATTAAAGGAAAGTAAGAGGCCTAGAGGCAAGAAATCTAAATGTTATAAATATATATTTATATATATATATCAGAAGAGTGATTTTTCAATGATGTTTTGGTATTGTTTTAATTTTTAAAAAAATGAGCAACTATTATCGATAATGAAATTTCTGCTATTTTGATTTCTTTAAAATATAGTTCCCTCAAAAACTCTGCCACTAGAACTCAATTTATTTGGAAGGAATGGGGGAGGGGGGAGGGTTTTAATGAATAAAAAAAAAAGTGAAACCAAGGATCAAAGCTAATTGATTGCACGTCTCTCTTCAGTCAAATATACCTTTAAAAATGTCTTCGCCCCCCTGACCTTACCCCCCCTCTCTCTCTCTGTATTTAATATAGTGTAATGAGCTGTGGTCCTCAATTAAGAACTAAAATGCCGCCATTGTGTGTATAGCGTAGATCTTTAATAAAAGCTTTAATGACTCGGTAAGATCGATACACAGAGGCCAATTTAAAAACTAAATCAATATGGACTTCACTGCGAACATTGCGCTCTTTATTATTTCTGACGAAGTTGAACTGCAAATACAATTCTTTGGACTATATGTTGGACAAGTGGGTCCGTTATAGCCATTGTATTGGCCTCTCCATATTCTTATAAGTATGGCGACAGAAAATGTTCTATTACACTTCACCTGGTTTACGAGTACGTGGTGTACATTCAAAACGTCTCCAGGACTGTGGACAGATTTGTTTATTTTAGTCAGTCATGCATGAGATTGGGAAGATAGATTTAAACAGACATCCCAGAGAGTCGCCAGAGAGTCCTGTTATGTAAATGTTGATTTTCTAGTAATTAGCTGCGAATGAACTTCGTCACGAACGTAAGTGAGAGGCTTGGTCTTGGGATCCTTTCCATTCGTCTTACCAGACACACGGTTTTGCAAGGAGATTTCTGTGTCGTGGCGACTGTAGTTCATCTTGTAGAAGCGAGACGAAAGCCTGGGCATTATTTATGCTCGGAAAGATGTCGGAGTTTTGGATTCAGAGTTTTCCGTTTCCGCAATGATACACCGTCTCTCCGTTATCACACACACTCAGACTATATTGATTGCATGAACAATAGAGCTACGTAATAATCATGTGTATTATAATAGTAAGACGTTGTAAGATATAAGCGTTATAGATAACTATTGATCTCGATACATTCATGTTTTTTTAGAAATAGCTTCCTTCAAATTTGCAGCATACTTTGCCAAACGAGCTTGGCCTTTAATGAAAAAAAATCTGGACACTTTATTCGATCTTCTCTCCCGCTCTCCTTGTAGCGTCACCACATGGGGGCAGTGGAGACCAATAGGTCGCAGGACGTGGCAACGAGGTACTGGTTTCTACTGTGCTCAGGTTGTGACGACGAATGTCAGTGTGGAGGCCTACTATAACGAATGGTCTCGGTTCACGTTAACCAAGTTCTATACCTTGCACTCTACGGAGGCAGCTATAAGCAAAATGGCGGTAGAACCAATACTTGGAAGTTATTTGTGGTGAGCTTTCGGTGTCACTGAAGAATACTGACATGGAAATATCCGACCATATCTGATACAAATCCTCCAGCAAGTTCAATAGTCATACAAAAAGAATGTGTAGCACCTACAATAGTCTTGACTTCGGCTTACACGTCTTGGTTTGTCGAGTAACTATTTGAATACCTCGTAACATCCTTAAAAATCAGGACATTGCGGAAAGTCCTGATTTACCGATAGGCAACAGAAACTATAGCTTAGGGCCCCCCTCCACACTTGTAAGTGAGAGGGGCCCAAATTTTTTCCAGAGATATTTACAAGCGTTTCGAAGAAAGAGCAAAGAAAAATTACCTAGTGTTGATTACACTGGGCCCAATCAATATCTCAAATAGCTTAGGGCCTTATCAAGTCTAAATCCGGTCCTGATTGCGAAAATCAACTTTTTTTTTCTACCAAGCGATGAGAACTGTACCATACATAGATACAAGACTCTACGAGTCGAAGAAAACAAAGATACGATACCTTCTGAGTCCAACTAGAAAAGTATACAAAAATCTTAATATTAAATAAATACGGATGAGTTTTGAGGATTTTAACTACCAAAGATGTTTCATTATTAATATTATAAAGGTGCCTTCACTTTCTTTTTAGGCTTGCCTCTAGAACATGATTTATATTTCTCCCCTCTTTAGTTCATAGGACGCCAATGTTGATTCGCTTATACACTATCAATAAAAAGCACACAAGGAAGTATGTGAAGTGTCTTTACCAGAACTCGGCTACCTTTTAGCAAGCTTAAAGCTCTCGAGTCTTCATATTAAACGATTTGTAAGGAACGCGGAAGAATTTACATCGTCACTAAATGTAAGGTAATGTAAACATACAGGGATTGAAGAGTAAGTCGCCGTTATCCGAGCGACAAAAAATGTAGTTCACGCCTTTTTACACTATAGATATCACAAAACGAAATTGCACTTCGGGAGTTTTTTTTTAAATTTGTTGTTCCGAGTCCAAATCTTTCCCTGTTTAGATCCTGCCTTATCTCCAAATGCAGGCAGAAGGTCGTCAAGATATTTATGATCGAGGTCATTCTACTTCCTCTAAGTTTCAACCACTTTTCCCGCCGTTAAAATTAACAACCCAAGAGAAACTTCTTGGGAAAAACAATGGTTAAAAAAAATAAACTTTTCACACCGCCAGCATCGTCATGTTATTAGATGGCTAAATAAAAACTCAAACTACATTCTATGGCAAAACGACCCAGCAAACAAAACTAGAGCAAACGAGGCTGGAATGGGCATACAATAAATACAACCGAAAATAATGAAAACAGATTCTGGACTAGAGCTCACGAGGGAGGAGTCTGGGATACCAAAGCAAATATGGAGGAGATCAGTGGAAGAAGAAGCAAAGACGACAGAGTCCAAATTGACCCAACTGGACCCTAGATTTACGACAAAGTCCCTGGTTTGTTTCATTCGCTAATTAACTTTATATATTCTACTAAGTGGTCGGCCACTTACCAAAGTAGCGAGAAATCTCTGGACAGTATTCGATGTAACTACTTTTGTTAAACAAATCAGGTAATTCTGAAATTGTACAGCTGTAAGTAATTTGAACTCTGATCTCAAGTCACTGACCATTTTAAGAGAGGCCAATCGTCACAGAAGACCTGGACGATTACCTGTAACGTCGCAACCTGTGGGCAGTTTAGACCAATAGCTCGTTGCGACGTCACAGGTCTGTACGTCATGGTTACGAGCTATTGGTCTCCACTGCCTACTAACCATTAGTATATTGTCTATGAAGATCAAAGTGTAGACTATTGATGATTGAGACTCTTAGTTTATTGACCTACCAACGTTTCTAAAGATGAAAGCAGACATGGATAATTAAGAGATTTCAAACTGTTTAGAGGGTGCAAGATGATAGTGGCTAGGAAATAACTCACTTATCTGTCTCTTGCCCTAGGGCGTCAATATCCTGGGCGCTATTTATTCATACCCCCACTCTCATCTTGAGTTCAAAAGGTGAGTTTTGAAATACCTGAGCATTACAAAGCTCATCAAGAACCCTCCTAACACGAAAGCTTAGTTTAGTTCTTAAACGTGATTTGAAAAAACAAATTCAACACTTAATGAATGGTATACTTCAACTTAGTAAAGTCTGTTCAATTATTCATGGCTTAATATTTCTCTATACACCAGACACTAGTAAGATGTAATTGAGGGATTGCCAAGGCATAGTCTTTTAAAAGTGTGGCGATAGGTCTTAGTCGTTACAACGTCTTACCCACGTATCATAGTGTGTGTGTGTGTGACGTGTGATGGTAATGGTGAAAAGTTAGCGGTTATATTGTGGCTATGCAGTGTCAATGATGCAAGATAAGTGGGACTGTCGTCAACTGTCTTGGGTGGGACCAGACCACTATAGAATGCTAGAGTCTGAAGACGTGTTTTTTTTTTTAATATAATCAATTAGATTTTGTTTAAAATATCATGTTATGTTATCACTAAAGTCTACTACACGTATTTCATCTCAAGTTGAATTGGTCTTTATTGTAATAAGTAAAGTTCAACTTTCAGACCTTGTGGTCTATAGGGCAGATGATGTAAAGGTCATCTAATTCTGTGGCCTACGGTTAACGAGGGTGTCATGTGGCCAGCACAACGACCAACCGCCTTTACTTTTCCCCAACTAATGTCAGGTACCCATTAGAGCTGGGTGGACTCAAGGGCGCCCGAAAATCCCGACATAAAAAACCCAGTCTTCACCAGGATTCGAACCCGGGACCTCCAGTACGGAAGCCAAGCGCTTTACCGCTCAGCCACCGCGCCCTCCTTTATTGTAATAAAAGGTATATTTAGTTTTGTTCACGAGAGAAGTTTTATCAAGTTATTTCTGGTCTTATACGTTAAAATGTAATACACCTACAGCGGTTTAGTTATCTACTAGCAGTTTGGAGCTATAAGTCAACGACCGTCTACAACACCACGGAGTACTAATAGTTAGAGTCAAGAAAGTTAAGGACTTTTGCAATTCCAAACTGATCTAGAGACAAATTGTATTCCTATTACCGGATGAACACTTGAACTGCTTTCCACACTCATTAAGAATGAAAAGACGCACAGATCAAAACAATAATTAAAGGATTACAAAGACAGTTTGTGTTTAAACACAAACTCAAATATTAGCCCCTGAAGTGGTCCTCTCGCGTAGGTAAAAAGGAAGGTTTCAATATTATCAGAACTACTATTATAAACTATATATTATAAACTACAAATTATCAACAACCCTATTGCCGCCAATACGAAAAGAAGAGACATGCTTGTGTCGAGAGTGTTGTTGATATTGTTGTATTGTTAGTTGGACTAACGACTTGATATGACAGTAACCAGAGGGTACAGAGATGTATTAATGTTATTATTATTATTTCATTGTTAATATTCATATGTATTCAATGAACTGATATTTATAAAGATATAGTTACTTCCTAGGTATCACGAATGAAGAGATCAGAAAGAGTAAGATTGATCTAATTGTTTTGTAAAGTGTCAATCTCTTATTCAAACCCTTAAAAATAAATAGATAAATAAAAGTTTCCATTTAGATCTATCTATCTATCTATCTATCTATCTATCTATCTATCTATCTATCTATCTATCTATCTATCTATCTATCTATCTCGACGATGTCTTTTCTTTTTTTTTTATTCCAAGGTCTTCAGAAGTCGTGAAGATATGATGACATTGTCATTGCAAATCATCAGACATTTCTGTGGGTTGTTGTTTTTTTTATGCTCAAGAGGTCATCGTGGGACCTTATCGACCTTGTAACGCACTTCCTCTTTGCAGACGAGGTAATGACAGGTCCTGCGTTATTGACTTGGGTGCAAATCCCGATGTACACGTCGCACATTCCCACCCCCGGGGCTTGAAGCCGGACAGTTGAACATACCACCCCCCTACCACATCAAGCGTGCAAAGTATAAGCCCTGTACCATTTCATGTCAAGGATATTGTCTAGGAAGAGCACTTAACCGACTTTTTTTTTTCTCTCTCTGAAGCCTGTCGCTCAACAGCGTATTCTCCCTCCTCCCTTTTTGTCCTTTATCCAATGCCACCCTCACTCACCCAAGCTTTTTTTTTTTTAAATCCTCCCATACAACCCCATCCCCCAATAGTTCATTCACCTGCAAGGTTCGTGATTGATTTAAACTATAGACTTTTTTTTTTTCTTTTTGGGTCTTCTTAGAAACTACTACCCACCTTTAGCTTGGCTTTGTGGACATCAGATGGAGACGCAAGGGATCGATTAGCTTCTGTAGATTAGCTGTCCAGGTCACAAAGACCTGGCCATCGGGGTGGGATTTTAGATCTAGAGGTGTGTGTGTGTGTGTGTGTGCGTGTGGGAGGCTAGGGGGGGGGGAGGGAGTGAGTGTACATCGCACGAGTCGATGGCCTAAATTTGTCAACAAGTTAAGAGAGAGACAACCTTCGGAGAGGTGAGTACAGATGTGTGCATGCACGAGGTTGGGGGAGGTAGACAACAGAGTCTCTGTTTCTTTTTTGATGGTGAGCTTGAGGGCAATGACCCAATCACGGGGCCTGTCTACTCATTTGTACAACTCTACATTTGTAGCTTACCAGATAATCAATGGTTTCTCTTTATTGCTGATTTCGATTCTTTTCTAGGTACGACCAAAGAAAAAATATTCTTAAAGAAAAGATTTACTCTTTATAAAGATTATTTAATCTGGGGAAAGGGGGGGGGGAAGGGAGTCTAATGTCGTATTCCTAAACCAGGCCTCATTGGTACCCTACTGCCCAATCGCACTAGTTCGAGTCCTGCCAGCGGTCTGAGTTTTTCTAATAGCATAAAAGTAGTCTCTATGAAAACTATAATAATATTTTTTTTAATGTCGATGTTTTATTCACTATTTAATATAAGCAAATCAGAGTCCTAGCTTGGTTTAAATGGATGGTCTGTTAGTGTCCCCCCCGAGAGAAAAATTGTATACAGTTTATTATTTCTGTCTTTAAAAGCGCTAATGAATAAAATACATTTACCATTTCCACGCTAGATCAGCGTCTTTTTTTAATTTTCCGAAAGGGGACCCATTTATTTACTAAGTAAAGCATTCAAGTTGTGAGGCCATTTAAACATTATACACAGTGAACAATACATTCCTTGTTCTCAACCTCGCTTTGTAGGGCTACTCAAAAGAGGTGTGCTTCGTGAACCAGCCTCGTTTTTAATACTCTTATATCTTCCTGCCTCAAACACACACACACACAAACACACACACTCACGCACATTCAGGAAAGTGGCCCCCTTCATAAATCAACGTATCTCGTGAGTGCATTCTACTGGTGCAGGAGTGACTCACCGCCATCAATAAATGATCTGATATCGACTTGAATGCCAGGTGAAAATGATAATCGATTGTTTCTTTTCTTTATATCCCTCGGAGTAATAGACTGCACTCTTTTAGTTGTCCACGCCTCGTATGTTCTATTTCAAATTATATCTTTAAATAAATTATGATCATTCGACAACTATTTAACATGTCTAGTCAAAACAAAGCGAAAGGAAATAATCATAAATAAAAAGAAAAAAACGTCTGACCTATTGACCCAGTCTCTTTTCTAGAGCACGCGCTTCGCGGTTCATTGCACATGCGCAGTGGGTGAAATAGGGTTACTAAGGCGACATCAGAATGAAAGACTTTGCGTAAGAATCGTAAAAGTTTTAGTAGTGAAAGCGTTCGACCTTGTGACACGCACGCGCACACACAAGGTACTTCCAAGAGTGCACAAACACAATCAGTGGACTACTTTCTTTGCGTAACAAGAGATGGGAATCTGGCTTTTATGAGAATTATGTTCATGTGTAATAGTCATGTCTTTTTAACTGTGAATAAATTGTGCAACAGAAAAGGAAAGAGTTTTGTTCACTTCTTTAAATTTGTGTATGATGTTTATTTGGTTAGAAACGTATGCATATTTTTTGTAACATTCACCTTTACCTGTCCCTTAGTCTGTTGGACCGTTGGAGCACCAAGAAAGACTTGTCGACCGTCTTTCTTCATTCCTCTCTGTTCTTTTGCCTTATTTAAAACCTCTTTCGATGGTAGGCCCGTCCATTCTTTTATGTTGTCCTCCCATCACTTTCTCTGTCTGCCTCTTTTTCTTTTTCCTGGTACTGTTCGCTGAAGGAAGGTCTCTGCAAGCCCTGTAGATCTTGTAATATGTCCATATATACTAAGCTAGTTTTATTTTTTACAATTTTTAGAAAGTCATCATGGGGACAGATCGCTGCAGCAGTGGCGTAGCTAGGGTGGGGGAGGAGGGGGGAGAATTTGTAAATCTCCCCCCAGGCCCCCACTTGAAAAAGGCCCTCCAAATGAGTGTTTTTTCTTTACATTAAACATTATATATTACGCAAAAATGCAGGGCCCCCCAAAACAGGTCCATCCCCCCCCGGGCCCCCAATGAACGAAAAATTCCTAGCTACACCCCAGCGCTGCAGTAACCCTAAGTTACTTTAACTTACTTTAGACACCGACCTTAATCATCCGTAACTCATTCCCCAAGAAATGGCCTTCCTCAGCCTATTCCCAGAGTGACTCGCCATGAAAGTTGACCTCTACACTTTGGCCCTGCTCGTGCAAGACTTGCAAAATGGCGACGATTTCGGTGAGATCTATTGGTAGAATGTACATGTTACTTCTCACTCACCCATTAAAAGTTGTACATTATTAATATAGCTTTTATATAGCGCTACTTTCATGCTTATAGCATGCTTAGAGCGCTTTGGTTCAATCTCATTTGTGGACCAGTGGGGGGGGG
>JADKLZ010000687.1:27028561-27050906 GCA_021533235.1 Biomphalaria straminea | reverse complement strand
CTCACTAATCTTCGGATCCGAAGATTAGTGAGGAATACAGTGTTTCCCGTGGCTGTGCAGTCCCAGCTGTGACCTACATATTTTGCCACATCCAGGGCAAGCAAAACCATTGTCCGCAGGAGGTCGGTTAAGATTTTCTTTTCGTCGTCTGCGTTTGTCCTCGGCGGCAGATTTTCTTTTGGTGTATGTATATTATATACAACTACTATATATCTACATGTAGTCTTTCGACAGCCTTTTTGTACTCTACATCTAAACCACGCACCTTTAATAATAGATCTATATTTTTCCTTTATTAACATTATCAAAATATAAAATCAGTCGTAGTCTTATATTATCATATATATATATATATATATTTAGGGTAGTTAGTTTTGTTCAGCAGTTAAATGTAAACAAATATTACAAGTTTACAATTTCAGTTATTTTTTATTATTTTAAAGATGTTTTCTAAAACTGTAGCCAAAAATATAATTTTATATAATTTTTTATTAGTAGACATACACTGACAACAAGATCTAGCTCAAAAACTTTAAAAAAAAAATTCTTCACATGTACATTGGTAACGCTAGTACTAACTCCCGCCATTTTTACCAAACGCAGGCGTCTGTCTCGTGTTCAATTCATTCAAGTCAGGCAAAGGCTTCACTAAGGAAAGAGGGGGGTTGGAGACGAGGCGCGGTATAGATTGAAGGGAGTGAAAGACTCTCTCTGTACAACACACACACATTTCAAACTGTCGGGTTACCACCCCCCGCATTTCTGCCAACCCACCCTCGTCCCGCCCACAGTTTGTCTGGTCTGGTTTTGTACCCAGTGCCCGCAAACTGAGAACAAACTTCTTGCGCTAAGAAAAAATAGTTCCCACATGTTTTCGAATTTCCTTGATTTTTAATCGAACGAATGATAAAATTGAACACAGATATATTCATTCTAGCCCTATTTCACCTTGATTATTGTCAAGTGACTTCATTTACACGCAGAAAAAAAGCGAAAATGCGTATTTTTTTCACAACATTAGCGTGAAGACACTGGCTGACTACCAAAAAGGGCAGGACTAAGCGGATGAATATAGCTCGCAGCGACTCCACAACACAACTCTGCGCGACGTTTGGATTCAGTCTGTCGGGTTGAATACAAAAAGTTACGTTCCCGTCTGCAGCCTTAGTTTAGTTTGTGAGCGTTGTCCAACTTAAGTGCCTGTACGGATATAGATCTATATATATATATATTGTTTGTTTTCCATGTTGGAACTGTGAACATTGTTCAGAGACTATTATACTAACTTGCCTGATTGTGGATACTGACTTTAAACAACTGTGCTGTTGTTATTTTACTGAGTTCTTTCTCTGGATATAACTTAGCGTGTTTCCCGCGATTGTTATTATTTTGAAAACGGAATATATTGAGGAGTATAAACGTTCGCTTCTGAATTGGATTACAGAAATTGTGAAAATGTTTGCCAGAAAGCCATGCACCTCTGTCACAAATATGCTGACCTCCTGCGCCAACAGCATGTCAGAGCAACACGAACCTCAGCACCACAGCTGTCACCAACAGCTCCTCCAACAGCAGCTGCTACAGCAACAGCAGCAGAACTTTGTGAATAACAACGTGAATTTGAACCAGGCCCACCAGCCATACCAACCCAACACGCTTATACCACGGGTCAAAAGTAAGGATTATTCTCCGTTCTGTTCTTACATTGGATAAAACTTATATGATTCTAGATACAGGCTAGACACCAGATGATCATTCATAGATTCTTGGTCTAGAATACCTAGGAGACGGCAAGACTAAGTCTAGATCTAGATCTTTTCTATAGTGTTGAATGATTTGAATTCACGTCGATTTCAATAAAATCTTAACGAGCTTTAGGTCTAGAACTTTAAATCAAATTTGCTTTAAAAGTACCAGTACTTTTACTTATGGTTAAACTTGATAAAAGCTACTAAATAAATGTCTAATAATAATAAGAAAAGTAGACGTTTTTAGTTTTAGTGAGATAAACGAACAAAAAGTCTAAGTCTATTAATAATTATCTGGATCTAGATCTATAGTTCTATATTCATATTGTTTTCAAATATTTTGTAATGCGGCGCTTAATTTAATAAAATTCTCTTTATGTTTTTTAAGAACGTTTTTAGTCCCGATGTCGATGTTAATTTTTTTATTTTTGATCATTTTTAGGTTTTAGAGACAAAGAGTCCATAGATAGTTACTATAAAGTACTCGAACATTTAGGAGCTGGAGGTTTTGGGACAGTTTACTCCGGCATTAGAAAAAGAGACAGTTTACAGGTAAATATCTGATATGTACACTGCAATTTAAAATTTCTACACTTCTTTAAAACTTAAATGAAAGCATTTAGAAGGTTTATAGATTCTATAGTTTGAATTGTGAGCTATTTTCTAATATAAACTTATCTCTGAACAGGTTGCTATTAAAGTTATAGCTAAAAAGAAGGTATCTTCCTGGACTAAATTGGTAAGTTTATAGTATATTTTTAAATGTAAAAAAAAAAATAATTAATTTCTATAATTTACATTAAATGCGTTTGAGATAGTGCGATGATAATTTAAGTATTTATGTTTTGTTTGATAAATTCTATTTGGATAAAGATTGCGCTTTAAGTCTGTGTTTGTATTGGCGCCTTAAAACTGAGCCAGGCCAGGAAAGGTGAAAGGGAGATAAAAGTGGGGAGTAGGCGGTTGCCTTGCAGTGTTTTGACTGTTTGGGTTTGTTGAGGCTGGGAGGTATCGATCCGACTCAAGCACTGGGTCTTGGACGCTACCAGCTGCGTCATTCTTGCCACCATAACAAACGGCGTGGAGGTCGGAATCTAAAAATAGACATTTTCATCTCTTTCGATTTCGATCCTAGTTTTCTAGTGAGGATATATTCTTTTAACTCTCATGACAATTACACAGGAATAATTTATAAACTTAATATTTTGCTAGTTTAAAAAAAAGCAATACTAATAATACTAATTCTTTCTTAAATATGATTCCCCCCTCCAAAATGCATACGAATCTTAAAAACAAAAACAAAAAATCCTAAAACTATGTTTAACTTTTCCCTAGATCTATAATGTTTAACTTTTCCAAGTCTGTACGCGGAAGTTGTGTCCACGTAAGCTAACGTAGAAATAGAAAGAGTTAAATATTCTCCCTCTCTCTTGCTCGAAATACGTTTTTTTTAAATGTGAGATATTCGTGACCCAGGAGCACATAGCGAGGTAGGGAAGGGAGATTGGGGGGGGGGGGAACATTTTTTCGTCTGTTCGGAATGTAGAACAGACGGGGGTCAGGTCATAGCGCGGGCTTGCCAGGGCTGTAGTTTTTCCGTGGCCTAGGGGTGAAAGAGGACTATGCCAAGAAGAGGGGAGCGCGAGCAAATAAGAACGTGAGGATCTTAGGACTACGTCAAAGGGGGGAGCGTTTATTAGAACATTAGGTCTATGTTAAAAAAGGGGGTGGTGGCGTTTATTACAATTTTAGGACTAGATAAAGCGGGAGCGAATATTAGAACGTTGTTGGTATGTTGTCCTTATTACTAAATGTGGGCTACTCTAAAATTGTAAAGTCGTGACACATTGACTTGTTTCCCCTTATTTTTTTCCCCCCATCTTTCCGCTAACGAACATTAAAGAATGAAGTGGCTTTTCAATGGGGGAAAAGGGGAGGGATTTTCGCGCGCCTATCTCCAGTCTGCATACCAGCGCTTGTGAATAGTGTCCTAGTTTTTTGTGTTTTTCTGCGTTGAGGGTCACTTCTGTGTCAGTCACCGTGCCACACCGTCGAGAGGTCACCGACGTATCCCACTTCTCTCCCCCCCCCCTTCTTCTCCTTCCCGTGTCCACTCCGCCTGCTCCACATAATTCCCTCCCCTTAGCTCTTTATTTGTCTCCGGATTTTTTTTTTTTTTTGTGTGCGGATATTTAAATCCGGGCTTTGGCTGTCCTGACCAGGCCTAATTTATAAGGTGTCCAGAAGGACCTCACACCGTTTCGCTCTAAGGTATTCATAACATATAGATTTATCTGCGGCATTCGTCTCACGTTGTGTGAAGTTCAAGATAGTGACACCTTCGTGTAAACCATATAGGTCACTACATTCAGCTCGTGATTGTAAGATAAATGATGGCTGTACTATCACCTGGTGGCGTCATTTGACCTTGCTTCGCTGTTATATCACGGCTGTACCAAGTGATACTCTAATAATAGCTTCTAGTATATAATGAAAAAAAAAGTCCATATATTTATAACTAGAATTAGTTTCGTATGTAACGATCTGGTAATTTTGGACTTTTTTTTTTTTCACTTTGCCAACAGCCCAGTGGCTCTCAGGTTCCACTAGAGCTCCACCTATTGCACCGCGTCCAGCATGTGACCGGGGTCATCAAGCTCCTGGACACATTCGAGACCCCACAGGAGTTCATCATCGTGATGGAGCGCCCTGACAACGTGCAGGACCTCTTCGACTACATCACAGAGCGCGGCCCCTTGAGCGAGGCCGAGGCCCGCGTGTTCTTCCTGCAGATCGTCCAGATGGTCCAGAGCATTGAGAAGTGCGGGGTCCTCCACAGGGACATCAAGGATGAGAACATCCTGGTAGACCTCAAGACCAACCAGCTCAAACTCATCGATTTTGGCTCCGGTACCATCCTGAGAGAAACGGATTATGACGACTTTGATGGTGAGTACTCAGAATATTTTTTTGGTGTGAAATGTAGCTAAACGTTTGCAATATTTCATGTTTTGAAACACTAAAGCCAATTATTTATGACTTAAAAGTAGATTTATCTTGCTAAGAACAAAAAAAAACAGTTCGTTTAGCCATTATGTGTTTACAGAAGGTGCTGGAAATATCTCGTACATGCAGATGTAAAAGTCACTATACCAAGAGTGATAATAAGTCTTGAACTTTAAATTGTCCCGTAATTCTTCTATAATTGCCCGTCCTTGAACGAGTTGGGTCAGACTGGGGTTGGGGAGATTTGCAGACGTCACTACCCATCACATAATTGTGACATGTCCACAAAAAAAAAACGAGCCACGAACGCTATATATGGTTTGTAGGACAAGGGGAAAGTGTATCTTGAGCATCAGACCACCTTGACATAAACGAAAGTATCGTAGTATTTATCTGAAAAGTGGCACCGTAACAGTTCAATGGATTACAACTCGATAACAGGTTACCGTGCGCCCTGAGCTTGATTGCCTGACATTTCGTGGCGTATTTCGAATGCATTTGTGAATCTAGGCCAAAAAATCTATATAGCAGTCTTTAAATGGTTAACATTTGGTGTTTTGCTAACAGAATTACAGAAAATTGTATTTACATTGTGGATATTCAAGCGCGTCTTGCGAAGTATTTTATTTTTACGCACGTCATTTTTTAAACGTGATCATTTGTTGTTACGGTTGATTGGCAATGTGAAAAAGTTGAGAACCGATATAAAGGGAAATAAATGTAGATATACAAACACGAAAGTGGGGGAGAGGGGAGCGAGACTGGGTGAGCGGATAGTTACCTGTGCTCAGTGACGTAAATTCCTTTGGTGTGAGCTATGACTCATGCCTGGAGTCTGGAAAAACCGGCTTGGTGGAACGGAATTGGGAACGAAAGGTTTGGGAGAGAGGGGGGGAATGCAATGCTGCAAGGCGGAGGAGAATGTGTACCATCTACCTGGACATGTTAGGTACACGTTACATGGGAGGTGCTGTCTTTTGCGTTTGGGCTTATCGAACAATCTTTTGTCATTCTTTTTTAGAAAACTGACCGCTATACGCTCTATAATGGTATGTGCATTATAAACCCACACACACCAATAGTATTAAATTAAAATACGGTAGAAGCGTTGCCCGAAATTTTTATTTGGGGGGGGGGGGGGGGAGTTAGGGTATTGTTTGACTTGTGCTCGTCGACCGAGGAGGTCTTGAATGGGTCGTTAACCGCCAGGCAAGAGAGAGGTCACGGGAACGCTGCGTGGGTGTGGGATACTGTTGCCCTTAGTTTCGTTAGTGACCAGTTGGGATGGTTTAAAGCTAGGGACTTGAGTAACGGCAATTTTTTTTTTGTTCACCTTCAACTCCCTCTCCTACATTGAATCATGTACCACTGATTAGGTGCAGAGTAAACTAGAGAGGTCTTTATAACGTTTGCGGAACCATGAGAACTTTTTTTTTAGTAATCGGGAAGAGGACGCTATCTAGGTCACCAGGTCAACGCTCTTAGTGCGAAAAGCTAAACTGTCTGGTCCAATTTTTTTATATTTTTTTTTTTACCTCGCGCGCTTTTTAAGCGGGAACGGTTCTTCCCCCTTCTGCTTCCTGGCGTGGAGAGTACTGAAAGAAAAAAAAACTTGGAAGGAAACAAAAAATTGTAGCGGGGTAGTAAAGAACTGTTCGTGTGGACAATTGGAATAACTATGTTTCAACTGCAAATGTGTTGGATTACTTTTTATTTTTCAACCATTGTTTTTCTTTGTTGTATTTCACAGGCACAAGAGTTTACAGCCCACCAGAGTGGATCTCAAACCGACTCTACAACGGTCGTCACGCCACAGTTTGGTCTCTGGGCATTTTGCTGTTTGACCTGGTCAATGGCGATATCCCCTTCGAACAGGATGAGCAAATCAAGGCAGCGCAGCTTCATTACAAGGCTGCTCTAACACCAGGTATGCATCACTTCTGCTGCTCCTTACAAATTAGTATGTTTATTATAGATGCTACGGTATGAGACTTAGCTACTACTACAGAAACCTTAATGAAATACATTATATTGCATTTCAGTAAAAAAATTTTTTTTTGTTTCCTTTTCAGCATGTAAGGATCTCATTCGCAAGTGCCTTTCCATAGACCCTCATCAGCGGCCAACACTGGACCAGATTTTGTCTCATCCATGGATGGCCAAGGTGCCAGCAGCCATTCCCATCCCTGAAAATCGCAAAAGGACAACAGCCTCTGGCAAGGTTGTGGATGTGGCATTGCTCAGTAGCAACGAGTCCTTGTGAAGGCAAAGGTGTCACTCTGTAGCCAAGGTTTTTATTTCTGGGTGCTTTTTTGTGAGACTCTTGGAATCCAGCATAGAATGAGTTTCACGAACAAGTGGACTGTCCCAAGACTCGCTGGAGTCTTTTCTGAAAGTGGACACTCCGAAGGGGACCAACCCAGGTGGACACAGCCTCAGAAAATGTCCACTCTTGGAGAGTTCTGGTCAGCTCCGGCTACAGCATGCCCTAGTTTATGAGCTCTGTGAGCTTAAACTGGCAGGGGAAGCCCAACCCGTAATACAAAGTCCAGCGCCGTGAAGTAGTGAACAGACACTGTTTGGGATTTAATGTGCGACATTTAAAAGTTGTCTCCCTATATTCTATAAATAACTCTACACACACAAACATTGACTTCTGAGAAGGTTGCTTGGAGGACAGCTTCTACAATAGTGCAATTATGACATCCAACCCATTGTGACTCCCTATTCGTATTACATGCCTGCCCAGAGACATAGGATTGATAGTTTTTGTTTTTTTTTTAATTCTGATTTTATAAAAGAGCTAGTGAAGGCAACTTAGAAAAATAAATTTCCTTAAGCATAATGGTTGTCTACAATGTGTTAGGGTCAGCAGAATAGAATATTTGAGCGCCTCTGGGGAAAAAAAAAAAAGATTGTAACGAAAATGTCAGAAAAAAAGTTCAGTATTAAGAATGCAAGTTGAAGTCATTATTTATAAAGTCCTGGTGAACTAATGTTAATTCTGTACAGTTCAATTGTCATTGTGTATATTCATTATGCCACTGGGATTTGTAGGCCTAATTTTTTTTTTTTTTTTTTTTTTTTGGTTGGGGAAATAATTAAAAATATTTTAATTTTTTTTTTTTTTTTTTTTTTTTTCTTAAATTTTTATATACATTTTTTTTTCATTTTTTTTTTTTAAGTAAAAGTGTAGATTCTGGATGTGTATATCTAGTCATGTGCTAAGAAATGGGATCAGAGCACCATTAAAAGTTCGGGTGTATTTTTTTTTTTTTTTTGGGTTAGTTCCTTTTATTCATCCCCAAATAACAAAAGATCTCATTAATCTATGCCAATTGTTTTCATTACATTTGTTTATTTCAAATATCAGAGCTCTATATTTTTAATGACAAAGTGAATCCATATAAATCACATCTTCCTACGAAACAAAAAATTAAAGCCTCATTATTTCCTTGACATTTTTTTTTTTTTGCGTGCATCAACTGAATGCCATACTTCATGTTCGTTGCAAAGTTCTGAGCATTTAGTTTTTTCTTCCAAACTATTTCAAAGTCTTTATGCATTCCAGACTGTCTAGACATTGGGCTGCCTTTTTGTATTTGCTATTTATTATTCGTGCTATGTCAAGTTTTGACTTCTATTTTTTCTTTTAATATTCCTATTTGTTAAAGAGAACTTATTGAGGAGTGAAAACTTGATTTTTCATTTGTAGTACATTTAATAAATACCTTCTTTGCAGAATGTCATGTTGTGTGATAACTAGATGTAGGGAAATATCTTTTTCATTGCAAATATAAACACACAAAAATTCAGATTTATTTTTATAAACAGCAGTAGTACTATTAAAAGCATTTTAAGAAATGAAATTTAATGCGATTGAACCCTCCTGTTTTAATTTGTAAGTATGTAGATATGTACATTAGTATTTTTTTTTTTCAAACTATCTCATTTTATTTATTCTGCATTGTATTATATGTTCCAAGAGAAGACAACCCTCAAATATTCGACTTATTTTAATTTGGCTCTGTGAGTGGTCTCCAATGCCAGTGTGATTGTATTTATTTTGGTACAAATGACTGTGTGTACTCAGATAATTTGTACATATTAGTAAACAGGTACACACTGTACAACTGCCTAGTGAATGGTGAGGAGTATTTAAAAAACTTTTATCGGATATGATGAGCACTTAACATTCATGATTGACAATTAGTTTTAAAGCTGGAAGTTCAATAATGTTTGTACTGTGAACACAAGAAAATGTTACTTATTTATATATTTAATATCTTGCAAAGTTTTGGTGTTATTGCTTTTGAATAATTTTTTTTTGAGTGTGAATTCCCCACTCCCCCTTTTCCCCAAGACAGGTGCTATATTTCACTCATTGTTGCCCCTTGCTGGGCAATAAAACATCTTAAGTTGATTTCATTCCTGATATTGTACATTGATTGATCATTTATGAATGTATTTTTTTTTTTTGAGACACATTCAATCTTTGTCTCTAGTGTTATACCAGTAGTAGGACTAGTCTGTAAATGGAAGCTCTGGAATCTTATATTATTATTTTGCTTATTGACCCCCCTCCCCCAAACCCCATCTTTCCAAGGCAGCAGGCCCGTCATATGGCCTCGAAGCAAGCACATTAACAATGCAAAATTGTACATGTCTTTTATTTTTATCTTTTCTTCTCTAAAATTTTTTTTTTGAGTATTTCTGACAGTGTTTTGAGTTACTTCTATATCCCTGTGACCACCTTGTATGTACTTGACCAGTGGTTATTTGCCAATCTGTTCCTTTGTTGACAAAAAAAAATGTAAATAAAAAATTGTTTCACATTATATTTTTTTTAAATTGCATAAGAAAAATAAAAATTCAGCATTTCCTTTTTCCCCATTAAAAAAATCAGATCATAAATGTGCATATTTTGTTTCGAGTCTTAACCGAGGCCTACTTTTTGTTTCTGTATTTAGCCAGGTTCTAATAGGTGCTGAAGTTGTTTTTTTTTAATTAGTACTAGGAAGTATTGTCTGAAAGCTGTTGGTTGTCAGGTATCATCAACTCAATTTCTTCCCCGTCATTATTGTACAAACCCGTCACTTAATTTATTGTACATGTTTGCAAGGTGTGAAGTCCCCCCCTCCAAAGGTTCGATAGGGAGGGGGTGGGGGAGAGAGAGAGAGTTAATTTATTACTTGTTGGGGAAAAAAAACTGAATTGTTGATTATGTCATTTCCGAGTGTATTTATAGAGAGAAAAATGTGAGTGCTCGATGAGTGTTATTTATTGTGTACATGTGACTGTGTGACTGACTGACCTATGAAGTGCTCAACATGAATGTATGACTTATTTTGTACATAAAAGTTCTTCTGATGAACTATTGACAATAATGAATAAAATATATTTCAAAAATTCATGCGCTATTCTGTTGGTGCTATTTTATGTATCGTTGTCCTTGTATATGTTTATTATTTTGAAATCTCACATAGATATAGAAATGGACCACATAGAACTGAAATAAATGGAACGACACACAATTTTTAGGTCCGGTTTTAATGGAAGTCATTGATTACAAGCTACGCTTGCTGACACATGAACAACAGGAAACGGAAATATCTGTGGTCACTAATTTAGTTTCAGTACATTCATCTGTTTAATATACATATGCGAAAAAGAAAAACATCGTAGCTATAACATAAGCTGAAGTCCTGGCTTGAAGAGGATCATCCATTCAGCAAATACATGAAAACAATAGAACCAGTGACTTGTTATAGAACCTATATCCAAGCAAAACATAAGTTGAAAAACAAAATGTACTTCAATAAAATAATTCTATAAAAAGAACAATACCCTACAAAATCAATCTTCTGATAATATGAAAGAGAAGAAAACGACGCTCAATTTTGTATGATTTTTCCCCCTACCTCCCCCACTTTCCTTTTTCACGCATGATTAAGAGAATTTCTAAAGACACCAGTAAGTCTTAAACAGAAATAATAACCGAAGATCACAGAGCAATAGTAGTCTACATGGCAAAGAAATTATCGATAATACCTCCTCAGCCGACAAATATACATTTATAACATTTTCGATGATTTTTTTAAAAGTTGTTTTTTCTTTTACTGCAATCCCACGTCCTTGATAGTTACAAGAATTCAATGTCCATGAAATTACTTCAATGGTTAGATATTATCTTGCCATATGGTAAGGGCTCACTGGAGTCCACCCGTTCAGACTCCATCTTCATTCACCCTCTTTCAAAGGAACTTGTGCCTTTCTTCACACGATGTCAAACTAGGAATATCGAAACCTAATAGGCTCAGTTCATTTTTGATTTGACGATTTAATGTTTTTTTTTTTTTTTTACTGTGGCCTTTTGTTGACGAGGTCGGCAATTACTTTGACTTTAAAAGATGCTTTACAAAGATGCTGTGCCACCTCTCCCCCCCTTTTTTTTGTTTTAGTATCCATGACAGTAGTACGAAAGGATTTAAGTAATTTGAACCCGGAGAGCTTTTCACCTGAACTTGTTCATTCTGTAGTAGACATCGAGTCAAATCGTTGTAGCAGACCTCACCACTGACCTGCAACGTCTAAACAGGCAGTGGAGACAGAACTGTGACGTGAAAAATACCTTTTGACTCTCACTGACCACAGGTTGTGATGGATACATTGTATACAATGTATGGCGGTTTAGTCAGGTCACTTTTAACCGCTGCACTGACCTCCAGATAGTGTTCATAGCATGAACTTTAACACCGCAATGCTTCTATGCAGGGGCGGACTGGGTATCAAAATCGGCCCGGGCATTACCGTTTTAACCGGCCCACAAATAGCATGTCATATGTTGTATCAGTGCTTTTTGTGTAAAAAAAAATGTATTCAGTGATGGATTACCTAACTTTTAATTAGTAATAAGTTAATAAAATAAATGTAAAATACAAGAATAGTAATATTTCACCACACATTGAAAAAGGTGCTGGTACACCGTACCGGTGCATACCGTCACAAAAAAGCAGGCATATATAGGCCTATAAGTGATTGTGTATGTGTGTGTGTAATGTGTCTTCATTACATACTGATCTTTCATTCTTTCGCACGTTTTTTTTTGTACCCTAGATAGGCTCTTCTTTTAGTTAGTGGAAAGACAGTATACACCGCCATTGACAGCTAGGGAGTCTTTGTAGGCCTATGTGGTATGAAACCTATAAAAAATACAATAGCACCATCAATGAGTTTGAAATGAATGAATTATTAAATGTTTTAGAGACTTTTTGGTATTTTATAGATTACAGACGTTACTTTAAACAAAAAATCTAGGCATGTCGTTGGTATTCCTGTCTGACACATTCCATTAAAAGATTAGAGAATGCAGAACGGTTAGAGAGACACTTACTGTGAAAAGCTCTTGCTCTTCCTACTACATTCTCAAAAAAACGAGAATTGTATATGAACATGATCAATAAAAATATAAATCTTCTATCATTAAATATCAGATGTTACAGCGCTATATAAAATCAGAGAATTGTTATACGAATTTCCGTCATTGACTTCATACTAATCATAAAAAATGTCCCCTTTCAGACCTTGTGGTCTATAGGGCAGATGATGTAAAGGTCATCTGTTTCTGTGGCCTGCGGTTAACGAGGGTGTCATGTGGCCAGCACAACGATCAACCGTATTTACTTTTCCCATTAAAGAAGCGTGGTCGAGAGGCTTAGTGGGGCTTGAGCTTGAGCTTGGCTACCTAGAAGGGGGCTCGAGGTCCGACACCCGACTCGGGCAGAGTTGTGTTTACTGAGCGCCCAAAGGCCGCACGGGAAACCAACTCCTAGATACCCCCTCCCCCCACCCCACAGGTCCACAAATGAGATTGGATCAAAGTGCTCTGAGCATGCTATAAGCATGAAAGTAGCGCTATATAAAAGCTGTAATAATAATAATAATAAAGCTGGGTGGACTCAGAGGCTCCCGAAGATCTCGAAATTAAAAATTCTAGTCTTCACCAGGATTCGAATCCCGGACCACGGTTCGGAAGCCAAGTGCTTTACCACAGCCACCGCGCCTCCATGATATACTAAGTATAAATTAGCCATTACTTAAAATAACAAAAATAATTATTTAGATCTTGATCTAGATCTGTTTGTTTTTTTAAGCATATAATTTTTTTTGTAAGCTTTAGTGTATTATTTTTAAATCTATGTTATTAAAATTAAGCTAATTTGAAAATGGCAGAAAGAACTATATATTGAGCTGTGAATAAGATTTGTGGTTTACAATTTCGCGGCTATGTGTGTTAAAGGTTAATTTCTATTAAGTATTGTTAAAAGTTTACCACTATTTTCTTTTGCTGTGTTATATCAATGTGTTTGGTAAAATTGTCAATGGAAAAATCAAAAGTCGGGGTAGGGAAGGAGCAAAACCAAAGGGGAGTGCCATCAAAGGCCCATGCGACCAGCAAAACGTTTAGGCCAAACACAACTTCGGAGACATCAAAGCAGTATTGAAACCAATGCCGCTCGTAGGCCTACACAGCAAAATGTATTGTCTAACGTTTTGCAAATGATGATATGCACAGTGTATAGTGTACATTTTTTGATATGCTTATTGAATTTCAAACAAAATTAGTTGTAAAAAAAAAATATATAAATAAAATAAAGCTTGTTCGCGCATGTACTGTAACTTAACCACTGTAACTTTTTTTTAAAGTTGTTTGCATTAAAAAAAAAATTGGTTGGTCGCGACCAGACCGGCCCATTTGGTGCCGGCCCACCGGGCATTTGCCCGGTATGCCCATATAGCCAGTCCGCCCCTGCTTCTATGTATAGTTTATTTAGGAATTTTTTTTTTGGAGGGGGATGCAGACAAAAATAGTGGGTGTAATTACAACTACGTGTATGTGTATTTAAGGGTGCTTGCAGGCGGTAGAAGAGTGTAGGGGAAGATTTTGAACCTGGACATTAAGGGTTGACCATTGTTGAACAAGCAAAACGTAAAATTGGTTGCCATCGTGCTTTGTTGTTAAGTAAAACTTCGCGTGGCGTGGTGGAGTGCTAGGGCGGACATCTTATCGATGTACCCAAACAAAGTTCACTGACCTTTCAATCGATGGTTTTTTAATTGACGTGTAAAAGGTGTTTTGAAATGACGTCCCACCTGGTGGTGGGGTAAGGGCTAGAGGACGTTCATCAGTTTTATAGTGGGGGGGGGGAGGTAGGATCGACCTGGTCGAATTAAAAAAACAACAGCTTATATATTTATCTATTTAACAGACCTGTGTTCACGGGATTACATCGTGTGTGTTTTTGTTGCCTGGGGAACAAGATAATGGACAGTGAAAGGAACATCGGATATTTGAAAGGATGGGAGTATAAAGGACATTCAAATTAAACTGACTTCATTTAATAACTATTAATACCTCTAACCCTTTACCGATTTCATTATCCTTATCCTGGTTATTATTATTTTTATTATTATTGCACTACTAGGCCTACATACAAATTACAATTTTGAAACGTTTCTTTCTTGAGCAGGGAATGACGTTGACATTTTTAAAGTTTCCATTAAATAGGGCATGAACTTTTAGACAATGTTATTATTTACACCTGATCTCACGTGATCTTTGCTGTCATGTGCACAAGGAGTTTCTTGACAGTGTAACTAAACACCACTCCCACCCCTATATTACCCACACGTCCAAAGATAGTTGCAATTTAAAAAAAAAACAAAAGTAATCTGATGGAGTAATTAATACGATGATTTGTGCATCATTTAGAAAATTATCTTTTAAAAAAAGCGTATTACAAGTTTTTTACTGAGTAAACGATTTAAATAAGTTGTTTTCACTGAGTCAATATCTTATCTTGTCTTATTGCAAAGTTACTTTAAAAAATGATGATAATTAAGTCCTACACATTTCATGTGTCAATTTAACTATTCATGTTAATCAATGACTTATATTCTGCTAAGTCGTTGGTGTTCCTGGCTGATTAAGGCAACCCATTCCATTCTATAATGGTACAAAGGAAGAAGGAACCCTTGTATGAATTTGTTCCAGCGTATAGAATAAGAAATGTGACTCTATCTTTGCGACTTTCTGAGTATTTCGTTAGGTTTTGTTTTTCTATTTGTAAATTATGATTTAATGTTTTATAAACAGGATTTTAACATTTCTACACACGACTGAGTTTGTTTTTTACTCTGTAGATGTTAATGCTAAAATGAAATAATTGCCAAATTGTTAAAAAAAAATTAGAGGAGGGAGCTAATTAACAATAGATCCTGCTGTAAGCCTATAACACAGGGGCGGACTTGCTATATGGGCATTCAGGTTAATGCCCGGTGTGCCGGTACCCAAAATGGGCCGGTAGAGCCACCTAAAGGGCCTCATAAATGCCATTATATAACGTATTAAACTTTTAATAATAATATTATTTTATTGTAAAATAGGCCTTCTGAGCGTCGTGTTTTTTTTCTAATCTTTTACAGACTCTATAGTATAATGATTATTTAATCTAACATATTTCCGAAATAATGTAATAGTCTACATTCGTAGACAGTGCTACTAGTGGGCTTCATCCAAAAGGGCCTTACTTTTAGCGCTTAAAAAAAAAAAACATAAGGGCTACTATATTTCTTATAAAGATACAGAGTTCATTATATGCATGCGTTCAGTTATCGAAACATTGTCATAACCCTATCATAATGACCTTAGGGAAAAGATAGACCTAGAAATGGAAGCCCATCATATAATATACAATTGAAGGGCCGAATAGTATAGAAATGCCGGGGTCGATTTTAACACCCAGTCCGCAACTGCTCTAACAAAATAAGAAGTACGCCCTCTTTTCTAACCATTGCGTTGTCCCAGCTAGGTCCATGGCACGGAAAGAGACTACCAACAAATTCCCATACATAGTACATACATAAAGGCAACACAAGGGACCACATTTATAAGAAAAGAGAAGAGTTGGTTAAAGATAACGAAAATACATTCTCATCCAGAGGCGTAGCTAGGAATTTTCCATCGTTTGGGGGCCCGGGGGGTTGGCCTCTTTGGGGGCCCCAGCATTTTGCATAATATTACATTTTTAATGTAAAAAACACTCAATTGGGTGCCCCTTTCAAGTGGGGGCCCGGGGGGATTTTCAAATTCTCCCCCTCCTCCCCCCATCCTAGCTACGCCACTGTTACCAACTTAAATCTGTGCCTCGTTCTCCCAAACTGTTTCCACGATTTGATTGTATACACAAACTATCGTGGCGCCCCATCAAGGCTTTCAATTCCCCCTTCTACAACTTTGCGACTAGTATTTTTTTTTTAAATTGTTATTATTAAAAGATTCCTACTGCGTGAGACAACCTATTTTTATGGTTCAGGAGAAGTCACATGACCTCTGACACCGTGACCCCGTCTTGCATCTTCACACATTTCCTTCCATATGCGCCCCCCACCCCTCAACCCATTCCACGGCTCTCTCACAAACACATTCATTCTTTGAGGCCAGCAACATCTTGACTTTAGGAACATGTTGAGTTTTAGCACCCTCGTGCTGCCTCGGCTGAGTGCTCGTGGAACTTGAAAAAATCTTTGTGACTGAATCTTATAGACTTTTTATTTAACAGAGGTGGGGGTGAGTGGTGCTGGAAGAGGGGAAAGAAAACAGGATGTAACATCCATACCCTGAGGTCAAAGCAACCACTCCATTTTTCGTGTGGTTTGTCTTTACTATGGCTCTAGGTTTAAACCCTACCCGGCGTTATCCTCAGCGGTCCTGCAGGAGACTTGGGCCCATCTTATCTTATATAATACAGACGTTACTTCAAAAAAGATGAATACGTCCTACGCGTCATGTATCTAGTCATGCATGACATGTTGACCAGTGACTTAAATTCGTCTTAGTCACTGGTTTTCCTGGCTAGCTCAGGCAACCCATTCCATTCTCTAATAGCGCTAGGGAAGAAGGAGTATTTGTATAAATTTGTCCTAGCATATGGAACGAGGAATGTGCCCTTATCTTGTGTCTTTTTGTGTATTTTATTAATTTTTTTTTTGTATTTGAAGATTATGGTTCACTGTTTTATGTATAATTGCTTCTCTACTTTTGAATCTTTCTTTCTGAAAGCAGGTATATAAATACAAACGCACAAAATAAAATGTAAAAAAAAACTTTATTGGTCTTGACCTGCGGAGAAAACATTTCCCAATTCTCTCAACTTCCAAATGAAATTTATATGGCATCATTGTATGACCTTGACCTAGATTTAGATCTATTAAATTAGAACACTGAAAACGTTTTCTTCAACTTTTTTTTTGGCATGGGTTGGGGGGGGGGGCACTTTTCGCAAGTACAAATAACTCTTACCCCATAGACTTCATTACTCACTAAACGCACTGTCCCCCCCCCCATACCCCTTCAGCAACTCTCCGTTCACAACTTGCTTCATACAAAATAGATCCGAACAGATTATCTGAACATTGCAACATCCTCTTCCCCCCCCCCACCTCGTAACCGATGTTATTGGATGTAAACATTCATTATGTAATAACAGTAATAATAGCAGAAGCCAATCGGTTCCCTCGTGCTTGTATTTGCTCTGATCGATATCCGTCAGACATTGCGGTAACCCACTTCTGTGACATTCCTTCCATTTCGCAAAGTCACAGGGGCGAGCAAGATGCACGTCATTGAGTAACCAACTTAACTCTTTCTCTCCGTAATTATTTTTCCATGTTTTGACGGCATTCTTCCATTTTGCTCATTACTATTTCACTACCATGTTATGATTAAGCTTCAATAACGTTGTTTTTTTATTTGTTATCAGAAAATGTTTTATTTGGTAGGCCTACAGAATTAAAGCGGACTGCATGCTCTTTTTATATAAGACAAAGTAAAGTTTATAAAAATTAAACATTCATTTAATTTAATGAGGTCAAATCAACGATGGTATCGTCAATTAGGAGAGAAAGAAAATTTTAAAAAAATAATTAAAAAGCAAATGAATAAGTAACAAGGTTAACGTAATATCACAAGAAAATTTACAAACTAATAGTTCATTAGTCCCATAACTAGCTAGTTGCAAACTAACTAAGTAGCAGATTTAGCTACGAACTAGGTAAATAGCCAATTAACTAAATAAACTATTTGCATTTTTTAAAGAAACTAACTAACTAGCTTGCAAACTATCTAAGTAACTTTCTAAAGAAAGAAACTAATTTAGTAACTAAAACTAGCCAATTAACTAAGCTAACAATTAACGTACTAACTAACTAGCCAATTAACTAAGCTAACAATTAACGTACTAACTAACTAGCCAATTAACTAAGCTAACAATTAACGTACTAACTAACTAGCCAATTAACTAAGCTAACAATTAACTTACTAACTAGCTAATCAACTATCTAGCTAGCCAACAAACACACCATCTAACTAAGTAGCTAATTATTTAGCTATCTATCTAGCTAACCAACTAACAATCAAAACAAACAAACTAACTAACTGTCTAACTATTTGTCTATATAGCAAGCCAACTAACAGACACAGTAACTAACTAAATAACTAACTAGCCAACACACGTCGAGCCAATGACGTCAAAGAATTGATTGCCTTGTAACCGACCGAGACCACGTGACGTGGAAAAACTTGAACTATTTATTAAGCGCAGATTTATTGGAAGAGTGAAGGAGAGGGGGGGGGGGGGGGAAATATGGAGCATCAGATGGGTTCGAATGACAGACATCGATATGCACGACTATTCTCTGATCCAAAGTGTTTTACCGACCAGGTAGCGTTACAGTTCAAAATTCCTGTCAGTTTATTATCTTGCAGTTATCTTCGACTCTTGCAGCCATAAACTACGAAATAACATTCCATGTAATTATGTATGTTTTAAATAAATTATGGTACTAAGTAGACTGTAAATCTCACAATGCCAAGAACTTAAATCTCTTTATTTTATTTTATTTTTTTTGTATATGTTTAAAAATCTTTATTTTATGTGAATCACGATAAATTGCCGACCTTTTCAGGCTCGCATACCCCTTGCGAGTTTTGAGAACAGACCTTCAAATTACAATTTGCCTGTAAATAATGGATCCACATGTAAACAACTTGATTCATAATTTGTTAATTCTTAATATAGTTTTTACCTACATCGGGCTGTCTTTACAATAATCGAGAATTCGAAACCTGCTTTCCTATTGAGCATTGTAGATTAACATTGTAGAGTTTATTCATGAGCAAATTCTGATTTAGAGGATTATGTTTCAAAAGAAAAAAAAAAGGTCCACATGTTTTTGCATAAAGGTTGAAAAGAAACTAAACGTGTCTCAGTAGCGATGGCTAAGAAAGATCCTAGGAACAACATACCGAGATCATGTCGGCAATAGAGAAATCGTTTCCCGCCAAAAGCACCTAAACATCACGTGAATATTGCGGGGGGTTTCCTTAGACAAAAACATGTGACCAAAGATAGAGCTTGGAAGCTGAAAAGCGAAGAGAGAAAACAAGGCTGTCCATGTATAATGTCGTAAAACATGGCGTCTTACGTTCTTAGAAGCCGTAAAATCAGTGGGCACCAGCTGGGAAGAAGCCGTGGAAGAAGCCTGTGACCGATCTCTATGGAGAGACCTTGCCGCGCTATGCACCGAACGACTTGGGACGATATTAGCCCGAGTAGGTAAACCCATGTTACCACAAGACTGTAAGTCACGTACTAAAGTGTCTATATAAAGTACAAGAAATAAACAAACAAATCCTAAGACAGACTCAAATGATAAGATTTAACGTCTGCTAACAAAGTTGTACAAGCCTACGTCTGCTGCACATATAGGGCTTGAACTCGGAACCATTCTGTTGATAGACCGAAGAGCATAACACACAACCAGGCAGCCTGTTTGTTAGGTCGTAATGTCACATTCCTATTATCAAAAAGGTCTCTGTGTCATAGTAAATTAAGTACAAAAGAAAGAGATTTCTTCCCAAACTTTGCTTTCAAATAATACATTTATTTGTGTCTTGTATTACTTAAGATATTAAGCAATGGCAAAAAAAAAAAAATATAAAAAAATTCAGCCTTACCCACCCCCTACTGGTTTCAAAATTAAAAAAAAATGCCTTTCAGTATGTCCTGGGGGGAGTTTTTTATGTAACCGTTGGCTCGAGGATGTAAACAATATTTTATTTTATCTTATTTATTACATATTCATTACATACGTAAACTCTGTAAAGTCATTGGTTTTCCTGGCTGATTCAAGCAACCCGCTATAACCGCACTAAGGAAGAAAGAGCATATGTACGAATGCATTCTAGCATTATGAAATAAATAAATTCCCCAGGTCTTTTTTTTTTCTTTTTAAACCTCACAGGTATGAAAGATTAGAGACGCCCCTGCTTTAGAAGTACATGGGAAATAGAAATCAATGTCAAATCACAGGAGTTCAATGCTGGCTGTGTCTGGCTCGCTTACACTCCTCATCACTATAATCAACACTTAGACTCTTGGGATACCTAGGAAAAGATTTTTTAAGAAAAGTCTCCACACAATAATTCTTGGATCACTTTGCCTCCTTGAAGTCTAGGAGTTTCACCTGTATGCAAAAATCACCCGCGAGAGACTTACTGATCTATCTCTCATCGGCGCTTCGACAAAACAATTTTCGTTTTTTTTTTAATAAGTCTGTACTTGTCTGGCCTTTTTAATTGCAGCTTTTAGAGAGTAGAGCAAGCGAGCAACAATACGTTGCAATGACGTCATTAAGTTTTTTTCACACAATTATGAAGTCTATATTTGGAATTCGGCATTTAGTGGCAGCGTATTGCCATGGATACTAGCGTACGACGGCCGTGGCACCCAGCGTGACAGGAGTTCACAGCGAAGATAAGATAATACATACTAGAAAAAAAAGGTGACTTCATTTCTTTGTGTTTGTGTGTTTGTGTTTGTATTGACCAGTGTTTGCCAAACTATGTTTTGGTTTGTATGATTGATGCAACTTCATGAAAAGATTACAATTTACAGTAGCACTAAATTACACCGTATTAAAAGATGTAGAAAGTAAAGAGTTCCTCTTTCAGACCTTTTTATCTATAGGGCAGATAATATAAACGTCATCTGGTTCTGTGGCTTAAGGTTAACAAGGGTGTCATGTGGCCAGCACAACTTTTCCACAAATAATGTCAGGTACCCATTAGAGCTAGGTGAACTCAGAGGCGCCCGAAGATCACGATATTAAAAATCCCAGTCTTTACAAGGATTCGAATCCCGAATCTAAATGAAAAAAAAAAAAAGATGTAAAGGGACAGGCCATGAAGAAGGGCCATAAGGATGGTTGATTTAGTTCATGTCTTCATTTTTTTGAGTTTGTTCATGTCTTTCAATTTGTTCATGTCTTGCTGTGAAAGATTTCCAATACTTTAGAGATTCTGATTTTGGCGAGATTATATTGACATCGGACAAATCTCAGACTCTTCTATCAACATCTGACTTTCTATGCCACTGAAAATAAAACAAAAAAACATTCAACATTAAAAAAAAAAAACTCCCTACCCCAATCACTTCCACTCAAAAAATTAAAATTTTGCTAATTTTATTTTATTGATGAAAAACAATTTGTAATTCGGATAAAGATTAAAAAAAAAATAACATCCATGTATTAATAATTTAGTAATTTATGACCGCCTAAAGTGATTCTTGCACATCCGATGGCAGAAGCAGACGTTCTAGAACATGTGTTAGAAATTTTATTTGGAGGACACTTAACATCAGCTGAGAAGTTGACGGGAAGTCGGTCACCCCAAAAAGAACAAAAAAAAAAAACATGGGAAGTCGCATCAATTAAAAAAAAACAAGGACAATTTTTGTAATACTGAAGTGCTGTCAGTGGTAATAAGAATGAAAAAAAAAAGAAATTGAGTGAGTGCTCGTATCGTCTGCAAGGGCGTGAATTAAGGTGAGCAGTTACATTATTTGTTTTAACTAAACTTCGGCTAATAAAATACATTTTTAACAAGAGCAATTTAAAAAGGGGGGGGGGATTATTTGTTTGTATTGTTTCATTATTGCCCGTCGAGTATTATAGTTTGAAGAATTGTGAAAACAAAGTATTTTTGCGTCAAAACTTCAAGAATTGCAATTCTTAGATACCTAATCTCGATACATCTAAGTCTATGTAATGAGTCCATTTAAATGTACATTCTAGAATCACTATATAGATATAATCACCAGGCTTGAATTATTTCGATCTAGGCTTTTCGAAACATAATCTCAATGAAAACTAACAGGAACTGACTTTATAGCTAGGATGTACATAAATATATTGTTATGTAATTAATATTAATAATGGCCTATTCAATTTCAAACCAGTAAAACTGTTTTGCATAATTTCTACTTTGAAAACTAAAGATCATTACTTCTCTACGACAGAAAAGATCGATTTTCCTAGATTGGTGACGACTTCTCTTATAGCTTGAACACCAGTTATGTACATAACAATTTATATTTATATAGGTCTGTGATCTGATCACTAAAGAATGTACTATATGTTTGTTTTTTTTAGTCTAGGTATAATATGTATATATATATATATATATATAT
>JADKLZ010000687.1:27011192-27021907 GCA_021533235.1 Biomphalaria straminea | reverse complement strand
TTTGCACCCCCCTGGAAAAAATCCTGCGGGCGCCCATGATATATATATATATATATATATATATATATATATATATGTGGTTTGCGTTCTGAATGATTTTGTATTCAAAATAAACACCAAATAAGATTGACGTTTTGCGTTTGGAAATGTATTTATTTACATTAACTGAATATATCAATAAGAATTCATAAGATAAACAACGTCTAACAATGATAAACTTTCTAATAAGAAAAAAAAAAAGGTCTGGAATCTAGAAGATCCACGTATGAAAGTTTGAAAATAGGATATTGTCTATATTAGTTAGAAATCGAATGGACAGTTTTTAATTTATATTTATCAAACAAAAAGAAATATTTTGTTCATTGATCCACTCTCGCCCAACGTTCGCTTCTTGTTTCATCTCCGGAGTAATTTCAGTTCTTAGCTGTTTATGGCTTAGTGTTTTAGACACATTGGGTAGTGTTCTTTGTGTATAGGTGTGTGCATGAGTTATATCTATATCATAAGATATGTCTATATCGTAAAATATATTATATCTATATGGTAATATATATTATTTCTTTATCGTAAGATATTTTATATCAATACTGGAAGATATGTTTTAGTTATATTGCAAGATATATTACATCTATTCTGTAAGATATATTATAACTATATCGTACGGCCTTTAGTACCATAAAGGCAATAACTAGACTGATCTTTGATATACTATTGTTTTAGCGTTCCATATGTTAGATTTAGGAGAGAGGAGTAGATAAGGTCTTGATAGTGCGTAAAGGGCATGGTCTATGTGTCGATAAGGCAAATAACAAAACATAACCATAAATTTGAAGTCCAGTCATGTAAACTTTACAACTGTACGACCACCGATGAGCTTCTTTTTTTTAAACAAAAAAAGTTTCCCTTCAGACCGATCTATAAGGCAGATGATGTCAAGGACATCTACTTCTGTGGTCTAGAGTCTAGGGCTAATGAGGGTGTCAGTACAACGACCAACCGCTTTTACTTTTCCCAAACTAATGTCAGGCTTAAGATACTAGTTTATCACTGGGAATTGAACCCGAGACTCCCTCGATTAGGAAGCGTGCAACTTTACCACTTTGCACCTAATGTCTCTAAAGTTCAAGATGGAACGCAGATTTACTTAACTAATCTAAAATTCTCCATTCTCATGGTAGTGAAACCATTAACTACGACGTAATCTAATAAGTATGGGGAAACGAAAGAAACATTTAAGGTATGTCTCGGTTTATTGAAAGACTATATTTATCAAACATTTCCCCGGAAATGCCACTTCTTGCCACGTCACTTCCCTCGCTCATCCACCATGACCTGGTTTACTTCCCTTTAATAGTTGTGCATTTTGTTTGACGACCACTTTAGAGACATGAAATATTCATCACATTACTTTGACACGTAACACACACACCCGCAGCGACACCCACACACCCGCACAAATTCACATTTTTCTTTCAGGTTTCTAGTTTCGCCCCCGCACACAAACTATCCGCCATTGTCTAATCCTCATTTAGATTTCCTTTTCAGAAAAATAGTTCATTCGTTCCAATCTACTTTGGTCACTAAAGTCGATATTTCATTCTCTGGCAGTTTCTTTCATTCTTTTTCTTTCTTCTATTTTCTTTTATTCCTATTGTCTTTATTTTGACGACTTAAAAGTTTCCATGGGAAACATGAGGTTTTTGTTTTCTTCTTTCCATCTTATTATTTTATTTTGATCGTTTCCAAAACAGACTCATGCAGTCTCAACCATTACCTAGGTAATTGTACCTGAATTGGTGAAGTAGATGTATTCGGAAACCAGTGCAAACCTGTGCATCTCCATTACAAAAATATAAGGAGTTTGTCATTCAGATAAACTCGTAGGCGCCCACTGAGGGTCAGTTGTCCTTTGAAAATGAGATGTACATGTTTGCACTTGGTCTCCGAATACATATACTACACCAATTCGGGCGTAAGAACAATGACAGTAACGCATTGCGTTACATACAAGCTCACACCCGGATCTATGAACAGTTACGTATAATTTAGATCGAGTTTAAATGTTGATTTGACAATGACATTGTTCTGTATTATGGGCCAATTCTGTCTCATGACATTTGAACTGTATCAAAGAATTTTTCTGTCTTATAAAAAAGGTCCTGTTCTATCCTAATGTCTGCCTTTATGCTTCATTACATCTGGTTCATTTTCTCTATTCTTCTTCAACTAGCTATCATTTTGATGTTGATCTGTAAGCTTTTGTAGTTAGTGCCAAGGAAAAATAGCGTACATTTTCCTGCGTACTCATTCGAATCTATAACAACACTAGATTTTCATTCTGTTCAAAACAGGCATTAAAATATAAGCTATACATATATATTAGGAGGAGGCGTGGTGGCTGAACGGTAAAGCACTTGGCTTCTGATTCGGTTCCCGGGTTCGAATCTTAGTGAAGACTGGGATTTTCAATATCGGGATCCTTAGGCGCCTGTGACCTGACATTAGTTGTGGAAAAGTAAAGGCGGATGGTCTTTGTGCTGGTCACATGACAAATTCGTTAACTGCTTGCCACAGAAACTATAGACCACAAGATCTGAAAAGGAACTTACATATATATTGACATCTCAAGCGTCATATATAATTACCTAGCACAACGGAGAAGAGGTTGAATCAAACATGGTGTTGGCTTGTTAATGTCTTGAGTTTTTAACAGTTGTATCTGTTGTTCTCAAGTCTTTCTCTTGCGATGAGGTTTACCTCGAAGGCCCAACAGGAAGATGACCTATCAACACGATCACGTCAAGAGGACAATCTGAGATATCTAATTTGCTTCTAGCAGAAAGAACACGAACAGATGCCTTATAAGGGTCAGGGGTGTGGCTAGTGACATGAATGAAACAATTTGATAGCTACAAAAAAGGTGTGTCAACTTTAGTCACGATCATACAATTATGGCATGGTGGTAGAGTGGTAAATAGCCTGGCTTCCGTCTCGAGTTTAAATCCCGGTGAAGACTGGTCTTTAAACTTCAGGATTTTGAGGAAGCCTATGAGTCCAGCCAACTCTAATGGGTACCTGACATAATAAGGGGAGGTAAAGGCGGTTGGACGTTGTGCTGGCCATATGAGACCTTAGTTTACCGTGAGCCATAACAGATGAGCCTTACGCCATTAGCTTCCATAGATCGCAAAGTCTGAAATTGGTTACTTTCACTTTATTCTCTCCTTTGCTGGTTGTCTCAGGCAATGATTCTCAGCATCATCGTGACGCTCGGGCGGAAACGGTCCTTAAGAGTAGACGAGTATGCCAATAGGGAAGCTAAACGAACCCCGTTGGGGTGCCTAAGGACCGAGTTCATTGCACTGGCGGGTATGGAAGAAAGCCCCAACAAATACGTCACTATCAACACACTGTTCCTTTGAGAACCGTTTATGATGGCGGACACATACATGGCTGATTTGTGTAGAGAAGGAATATGGGGGAGTTTCCCTGGTGTGCTCGGCCATTGGCCTCGGTTCTAATCCAATCGCCTTGGGATATGAGCCATCGGTAGTAGGGATGTAATAATTGACATCTGCTTGGATCTTTCCCTGACAGAAGCTTGTTCAGACAGGCAGATGGAGGTACGCTTCCATAGACTTAGAGTTCCAAGAGTCATTGACTAAACTCTTAGGACAAGCTTCCATAGACTTAGAGTTTCAAGAGTCATTGACTCAACTCTTAGGACAAGCTTCCATAGGCCTAGAGTTCCAAGAGTCATTGACTCAACTCTTAGGACAAGCTTCCATAGACTTAGAGTTTCAAGAGTCATTGACTCAACTCTTATGACAAGCTTCCATAGACCTAGAGTTCCAAGAGTCATTGACTCAACTCTTATGACAACTAGAAAGAAGAAGAATGGTGGTTGTTTTTGTAGTAACATTTATGTCAAGCCATAGATGATAAGTTCGAGTCACTAATCTCTACCTCACCATATGCTAAATTTCGGGACAATATCAACTTTAAGAGATTCTCTTTCTATTCCAGTTCAGTACATACAACAACAAACACTTTCACACATACACTCATATAAAGTCAACTGTACATTTTGTATGTGAGTCCTCCATAGAAGTATTCTTCTCCGTCATGTTCAGCTCACACAACTCAGTGGCACACAGTCTGGCTAATGTATTCGTGCTCATTTCCTGAGGCATAGACTTGGTAGCTGGTAGATCAGCGTTAAGAAATCTGGTCAGAAATAGAGAAGTGTATGAAACATTATTTAAAAAAAATCAAAATATTTTTATTAAAAAAAAAAAACTATTTGAATAAAGCAAAGTCTTAAAATAACAAAAATTTAAAAAAAAATTATTTTAATTTTTTAAAAATTGCTACAATATATTTAGCATTATATCGTAAATTATAAACATTTTCTCGGACTGGGCGCCTTCTAACTTTTCAAAATATATTTCATTGTGGATCATTTGTTCTTAGAGAAATCCCTGTTTATGTAATGACCCTTTATTGAAAATATATGCACTCACGTAGTGTTTTTTTTTTTTAATATGTAATTTTGGTTCTTAGACTTACCACGCATCGCAAAATGTTTTGTTGTGTTTGCTTGTTTCGGAATTTAGACATGTTTTGATACTTGAAGTAAGTGTCGTGTTGATTTAGTTGTCATTGTGTGACATTCAAGACCACATAATGACCTATTATATATCATAGAATTACTATTGACGTTTTATTACATAGTAAAATTAGTTATTTCATATCCAGACGCTGGGATTTAGGGGGAAAGGGTCAGATTGGAATAAGTTATTTAAATAATTTATTTTATCTCCTTAAAATTATTCATACAGATGTGTATTTTTTTTTTAAATTTTAGAATCAATACAATTCTTGAAATTTTTATTGCTAATACGGTAAAGGATAGCGCATGACATTAAAGGTATAGGTCGATACTTCCGGTCTTTCATTTCAATGGCTTCTTTCCAGAGTAATAAAATTGTAATTGATATTAACAAAATAAATGTAAAGTATATAAAAAAAAAGACAGTGTTAAAAAAAATATTTTTTTTTATCCCAGACTGTAAATTTAAATTGAATATGCGCCACCAAGTCAGGTGGGAAGAGGTTAATATTGTTTGGGCTATAAAGTCACAAAGTCTCTTAGGTGGGAAGAGGTTAATTCATTTGTTCACTTTAGACCGCCACGTTGATGTCATGCTCTTGAGCCGTTGTCTTGAAAGTAACTTATTGGTAAAGTTTTTTTTTTTTAGAATGACGTCAATGAATGCACGTCTTTAGGTTAAAGTAGGCAGTAAGGGCGCTCGATGTAAAATCAAGGACCACGCATTGGTGGGTGGGTTGTTTGAGGCCAAAGTTGATTATTCTGTTATTGTCGAATCGGTCAACCCAAACCTTTGACCTTTCCAAACGTGATTATACGACATTAAACAAACACAAATCTTTCTTTCAGGTCACGGAATAGCGGTTTGACCAGTATGTTTTCACACCTCACAGGAAACCAAGGACAGGGCGACTAGTGTGGACACGATTCGTGGACATGATAGTACCTGAAGTAAAAAAAAAACAACAGTTGAGTGATCTGTAGCGAGTGTAGGGAGGGCTAGTTATTCGGCGTGTAAAGAATATTAGTTCTATAAGTTCAATAACAAATGCAAATAGTCAATAAGTATAAAGTTCCTCTTCCAAACTACGCGGTTTTATAAGGCTGATGATGTTAAGGGCATCTGTTTCTTTGGTCAACAGTTAACGAGCAGGGCGGGTTAACCCTAAAACATTAGGTAACGAAATTAAAATCTAGAAAGATTCATGTGTTGACCAGAAAGTATTATTAGTACTATAAAACAGTTCATATAAAAATAATAATAGTAATATAATAATAATAATAAATATTATAATAAATGTTAAGTATAAAAAAGGATGAAAATCGTTATAATTGTTTTTATTTATTTATTCCTTCTATAACTAGCGCAGTATTTACTTAGTTTCGCCAGGGTCCAGTGGGTCAACATCATAGAAACTCTATAATGTCAATGTTTCTTCAGAGCGCTTGTACTTTTTAAATCTTCAATGAGTTTTTCACTAGAAAATAAACAGTTTACAAAGAGGAAAAGGAGAACAAAAAGATGGAGGGGGGGGATTTATGGGCTGCTACTGACGTCATGAAGACGCATGCTCAGGTTGTTGTGGCGGAGTCTATCGGGTGATATACTAAGTTAAGTGCCTTTTTCATCTCCAGCATAAGTGTCTCACTAGTGACCCGACGCAAAACTTCAACTAGAGTTAAGGTCTGCGACTTACGTCAAACAGGGAAAGGAGAGAGGGGGAGATAGGGACATGAATATCAAAGAGTAAGGAATTACGTCTAACGGGAGAGACGACAGAGATATAGTGAGAGACAGAAGGATACAGATTTTGATTATAAAACAAAAATAAGGAATAAACTTTAACGTCGAGATGTGTATTAAATTCATATTAAGACATTTGTATAATCAGTGGGTCAGAATCAGAGGCGTAGTGATCAAAACGTGAGCCCGGGGACAAGGTTCTTTATTGCCCCCACCCCTTTTTCTGTGAACATCACGTAGAAATATAGGCTGCGGGTGGCATTGTCCTCTCTCCACTTTCACTACGTCTCTGGTCAAAATAGTCATTTCGAGTTTACAATTTTTCTTTAGTGTTCTACGTAAGAAAAAACAATATTGCATTTATGCTGTTTGTCTGTCCGTCTGATTTCCTGATAGTTTTAAATCTAAAAGGAGTGCAAAGTTAACTCCATTCTTTTAATCATTAACTATGGGAAGAGAAGAAGTTAACGTCCCATTCTAGACCTCACGATCTATAGGGCAGACGATGTAAAGGTCATCTGTTTCTATGGTCAAAAGATAACGAGAGTGTCATATGACCAGCACAACGACCAACCGCTTTTACATTTTCTCAAGTAACGTAGCAAGGGGTAATTAAAGTTCCCCTTTCACACCTGGCGATCTATTGGGCAGATGATATAAAGGTCATCTGTTTCTGTTGACCACGGTTAACGAGGATATCATGTGGTCAGCTCAACGACTAACCGCCTTTACTTTACTCCAACTATTGTCGGATGCTCATTAGAGCTGGGTGGACTCTGAGGCGTTCAAAGATCCGATATAGTTTTTTTTTCAGACATTAACAGAACTTTTTTTTTCTTCTTTTTTAAGCATTAACTTTGCTACTTACAAATAAGTGTATGATAAAAGTATAAAAATGAGATTTTTTAAAATGTGAATTGCTGTTCAGCAAAAAAGATCAAAGTTGATTTGACGGCTTGATATTCGATGATACATCGATCTAGATTCAGTGCATTGATCAAGAACTAGTTCTAGCCGCGCGCTATACACGAAACAACAAGAAAAGACAATATCACGTGACTTAAAAAGTAATGTAGCCATTTATAGCGAAACAAAACATTTCTATCAGGTTTTAAGTTTCTGACATCGTTCTTGGAATCCATTATATCACGACTGAAGGCTGTCGTCGACGTTTGCACAACCTATATAGGCTACATTCCCGAGAATAGCTTCCCTTTAGTTTCACTAAAGAATGGCTGGTGACGTTTCACATGACGTCAAACGGCTTGAATGATGACGTCACCGTTGTGTTTGTGGGTGACCAGTGACTGGGTCTGAGCGAAAAGAGAAAAGGGGGACAAGCGGAACAAAAATTGAGTTGATCAACTTGTCAAGGTCGTTTAAAAAAATAGTAAAAACACGCGATTAGGTCCGCTTTTCGGGAGCTCCTGCTAGTGGCCCGCAAATAGGTCACGTGACAGAGAGCGGTCACACCGTCGTAGATTGACGTCACTCGATGCGCTTCATCGCCTCTGAGGTATTTTCGCGCCCAGGTACAGGAAGATAAGATACATAGTTAGATTTAAATCAAGGTCTAAACATGCTCATGACTGTCAAACGACTATGACCAGTATATGACCCGTAAGACTATCATGCGAGTCCTCTTCGTTGGGAAACTATTTCTTATTTTTTGGAAAAGGGAGGGAAGTGGGGGGAGAATTCTTGAAATCTGACTTCTCAGACTGATCTGCAGTTGAAACAGAATGAGTGAACCTGTAAGCTATCTATAGGGCGGAAAACAGATTGAGCTCTCAACATTCTACTTTTAGGACCATTTTTTTGACCAATTTCAAATTGGCTATAATTGACATATCAATTTTATTGCCCAAGACTAGAGGAATTTAAAAAAAATTACTAATTTAACACATGACCTTAGAACCAGCTGTAGAATTAATATGGCCTTTAACTTTTTTTTGAGCTATGGGGCCCGTTGTAATCAACACAATGTATTTTTTTTCTTTGCTCTTTGTATAAAAACAAATGATTAAAATATCTCTGGAACTATACAAGAAGGCACTACAAACAAGATATGGTATAACTAAAGCTCATGTAACCTAACGATGAATCCAGCACTGCATGACCTAACAGATAACCTAATCTTATATAAATACAGACGTAACATCATCTTCTTTTATGAAGCAACGTCTCTATTTTATAAGATAAGAAGATAAGAAAAAAATAATAACATTTACTCCTTTGAACCCCCAGGGCTGCAGCCACACCTCTGGTACAAACTCGGTTCTGAGCAGTTTTCCCCATCAGCTTCCTTGTCATTTCAGCTTTCTCTGATGACCGACCTCTTCGAGTTTTTTTAGGGCCTACCCACTATCTTGCGGATCCAATCAAGTGACTGCCTTGCAACATTGGTAACTGGTTTTTGCAAGGTGTGTCCTATCCAGCTCCAATTTTTCTTGGGCTATAGGTTTTTGTTTGGCCTTCTTCAACACGTTAACAGTAGATATCTTTTCGGACCACAAAATTGCCTTTATCTGGCGAGGGTAGCTGTGAGATGGTCTGGAGTTTTTCCATATTTGTATTCGTCACTTTCCATGTCTATAAGAACCGAGTAAACATTTCTATCTTTCGATCTTGTTCTGTGGCGACAGATCTGTGGAGAGACAATTTGAATAGTGGTATAGGGAAAACCTAGCCTTATTTTAATGTGATTACGTATATTGTCATCAGTCCCACCGTCTTTAGTAACTTTACTTCTTAGATAAGTAAAGGCTACTGTGGTATGACTGGACTCTCTTGTTTGTTATTGATCCTCATTACGTTGCTTTGTGTGTTGATTGTTGATACGGTGTCCGGTTTTCTTCCGGGGGTCTGGTCAGTTTGGCTAAAGCGCCTTTTTTATGCGTACGGCAGAGGAGGCAGATGTCGTCGGCGAGGTCCAGGTCTTCCAGATGTTGTCTTAGGGTCTATTGTATGTCCGTTTTATGTTGTCTGAGACAGTCGATGATCCAATCAATCCCATTTTAAACAAGATTACAAAGAGAGTTTGTGTGATACACAAACTCAGAGGCGGCCCCCGTCGGAGTCGGATCCCTGTCAGATCCGCCTATTCGCAAGATGTTTCGGATGTTCCTTCTAAGTCCCTGGCTCAATTCCTGTATGCTCCCATCCTTAAACTATCGCAATATTTCTGAAAGAACAGTAAAGGTTAAATCATATTTTCAAAAGCCTTTAGTGTTTTTTTCTAACCGTGACGGACAGACTAACCAAAAGACAAAACGCACAAAAATATGCTTGTTTCATTCTAATGGGGGCACTAAACAATTTTTTTTTTTTAAATCTGATTTTTTAAAAAATGTAAGAAATTAGTTTAGAATCATGTCATTTCCGGGCTTTATGCTAGTACACGAAAGCCGCTGCTAAAAGTTCATTTTAAAAAATGGGCATGATATCTATATATTTGAAGCATTTCTTATAGTAACATTTCCTCCCTTACATTTACGTAATTGTTTTAGAATTGATGTTTTGTTATTAAAAAATCGCTTGCATAATTAATTTTATAAATTAAACGGTTTGCTTTTAGAAAACTAAAAGTAGCCGTTGCACCTAATCTTTTCAAGCCGCATTTAATGGTGAAATAATATTTTTCGTATCTCTTCTAGGTTTGGCGCTCTGAGTGTGACAGACGGACAGACAGAAAGTCATTTTAAAACATGTGCGTGATATCTACATGCCAAGAGCATTTTTTCTAGTAACATTTCCTCCCTTACAGACCCTAATTGCTTCACAATTGGTGTTTTATTATTAAAAAATCGCTTGCATAATAATTTTTATAAATTAAACGGTTTGCTTTTAGAAAACTAAAAGTAGATGTTGCACCTAAACTTTTCAAGCCGCATTTAATGGTGAAAAAATATTTTTCGTATCTCTTCTAGTTTTGGCGCCCTGAGTGTGACAGACGGACAGACGGACAGACGGACATTTTGCACAAACCTAATAGCGGCTTTTTCCCCTTACGGGGGCCGCTAAAAATACCAAGAACGAAAGCGTACATTCCTGTCTTACACCTGAACGACCTTAGTTTTATCTTAATTGAGCCTCAGGATAAGGATGCCATGCCAAGAATTTACATCTACATTATTCTAAACGTATTTACATTATTATACACTCAATTAAACTCATCGAAATTATTCTAAACTCATCGAAATTATTATAAACTCATCGAAATTATTCTAAAATCATCGAAATTATTATAAACTCATCGAAATTATTCTAAAATCATCGAAATTATTATAAACTCATCGAAATTATTCTAAAATCATCGAAATTATTATAAACTCATCGAAATTATTATAAACTCATCGA
>JADKLZ010000687.1:26979399-26991610 GCA_021533235.1 Biomphalaria straminea | reverse complement strand
ATATATATATATATATATATATATATATATATATATATTGCTTATTAATGTCTGTTCATATTATTAGCTTACCAGTTTGCTTACTTTATTATCATACCTCAGTTAACATCATGTATTCCCGGACAATACAACCAACTTAACATTTTTCTATTAATTACCTCTAATTCTTAATGACATTTGAAACATTTATGATTTGGTTTGATAGACAACGAACAACGAGGGTGTCATGTCAACAATCACCAACTACCTTGCGTTTTATCAACAGATGTCAGACCTCGCTCCCTCCCCACCTCGAGCTTGGCTGGACTCCAGGACGTCTTCGAATCTATTCTAAAAATCCCATCCACATTGGGTCGGCATTTGGCATGCCAGAAATGTTTAAGGTTCCTAGACTTTAACAACAATAATAATAACAACAATAACATTTTTTTTACATTATTATTTTTATTATTTTTATTACCGTATAAAACTTTCCTTCAAGAGTTTTCTTCTTTCCTGAATCTCTAAAATAGTTACTTCTCTCTGTTGGAGATGCCGTCGACTCTAAAAGGTATCTGACATTACTCGAGGAGTAGTAAAGGCGGTCGGCCGTTGTGCTGGCCACATGCACCCTCGTTAGCCATAAGCCACAGAAAAAGCTACCCTTTACATCATCGGCCTCTTAGATCGCAAGATCTGAAAGGAGGAACTTTAGTAGTTTCGTTTAATATGACAAGAGTTCCTGCTTCAACTTTTTTTGAATGTCTACCTCAAACTCAGTCTACTCATAGGTCAGAGGTCATCTAATTTGACTTCCTGAATCGCCCAGAACAAAAGGATTCGGCCACTTCACTGGCGAGAAGTTCAGGGTACATGAGAAGTGGTTACTATCCTGGGACGGATCCGATAAGGCCAAGTGTGTCTGTCCGTGTGTCTGTCCGTGTGTCTGCCCGTATGTCTGTCCGTGTGTTTGTCCGTGTGTCTGTCCGGTGGCAACTCTGTTGCACTTCAATTTGTCAACGAAACTCGCACAGCTATCTTTTAAGTCCTCATACCATGAGAAAAAAATACAAGTCTTTCAGAGCTGTCCAAACATCACGCGTCTTGAGAGATCATGAAGTAATATATTAGATTGAATGAGCAACAGACGCCATAGGCGCGTGGGTATACAAACACACACACACACACACATACACACACACGCACAACAAAGCGTGATAATTTGATTTTTTTTCCTACGTTAAAATACAATTTTAATACCCATAAATTGTGTTTCGTTTATTTCACTTGCATGTAAATATTTTTTTTGTCTCCCAGAAAATGGCGCGAACGTAACTAATTTCCGTTAGGGCTCGTCTGCAGACGTAGGAAGAGCACTTTTAATCAAGATAGATGACATATGTTGTAGCCCGGGAATGTCACCAAATCTTATTCCACCCTCGTCCCCCCTCCTGCCAGTAGCCAAGAGTGCAGACGTCCGGGACTTCACAGGCGATCTCAGGGACATGAGTACACGTTGACCGAAGATTGTACTTTCTAGACGTGTGTGTGGGTTGCCGGCATGTACTTTTCTTGCGCTGGGAGAAGTTAGTGAGATGGAAGTAACAAATAAAGAAAAAAAATCCGGCTTGGTTATTGTTCCTTTAGGTGATGAGTGTGCCTTATCTCAGAATCAGCCATCGTCTGCTGAAGATACATGAAAAACTGCTTAACGTGCTGCTGTATGCCAATCGGCGCAAATGTTTGTATCCTATGCAGATAGGAGTATAAACAATAAGCTTGATTGCTCTTTATTTGCTAATCACATCATCTGGTAATGTTCAAATTAATCAAAATTGTTATGGAAAAATCGTAGTACTCTTGCTTTCAGTTAGGGTATTTCGTTATTAATAGCATCAGAAGGTAATAGCTACCAGCGCCGGTCTTAGGTTATTGGAGGCGCTAGGCGGTTGTCTAGTTTGACAATGCCTAAAACCGGCCTGTAGCTACTGATATGATTAAAATGCGTGGAAATCTCTTTCGTTGCCCTGAACATTGTCCAGTGAGGAATTGGTCACTCTTGGTGTTGTATGTCTTCAGCAGTATAAACGTCTGTCTGATAAAAAGAAATAACCTCCTATTGACTTTAGGTGAAGGCGCGATGGCTGAGCGGTAAAACACTTGACTTCTGAACAGAGGTGTCTGGCTCGAATCCTGGTGAAGACAGTGATTTTTATTTTTATTTTTTTTATTTCCGAGATATGTGGGCGCCTCTGAGTACGCCCAGATCTAATGAGTAGCTGACATTAGTTTGAGAAAGTAAAGGCAAATTGTCGTGGTTGTGGCCACATGGCATCCCGTTAACCTAGATGTCAGAAACAGATGACTATTACTTCATCTGCCCTATAGATCGCAAGGTCTGAAAGGGAAGCTTTACTTTTAACTATTGGCTTCAGGTCAGGAAAAACTCCATCTCCCGTAGTGCCTGGGCGAGAAACTTATAATTCCCATACAGGTCAAGTGACTCAGCAGATACAATTCCTGCAGCTCAATATCCTGAATACTCCCAGTGTTGTCAACAGGCATTCAAAATTTGACCGGAATCAAATAAAATAAAGCACCTAAGAAGCAGTGTCCTGTTCTGCACTGCGCTATTATTGTTTGTTCCGAGCTTTTTAGCCTCCATGATTGTCCAGGTGACGGTTATGCTAGCAGACAATCTAGACCTCATCGAATCCATCCCAGGTTACTTCTCTCTCTTTGAGATGCCGTCGACTGTAAAGGGTATCTGACATTACTAGAGGAATAGTAAATGCGGTCGGCCGTTGTGCTTACCACAGGACACCCTCGTTAACCATAAGCCACAGTACCCACTCTATATGAATAATAGAAAAAATCTCCGCCTAGATGTCTGTGACAGGAGTATATATTTTAACAGAATAACAAACAGTCTTACTCTGGCGCTGCCAGGGTCGAGTTTCATAAAATGGAAACACAATTCTCCTCAACAGTATCTACTGAGGAATTTTCCGAAATGTGGCAGCTGTACAGCCTTCTGACTGGTACCGAGTTTCTTCTTAGCTATGTCCAAGGTCTCAAAGATTTTATGTCATCCATTGTTACTATTTTTAGTAGTAGAGGTAGTATTACAAACAACTAAGTGTTAACATTGGATGAGATCCCGATAAGTATGTTCGGTTTGATAAATGTGATTCTAGTGAAGGGATCCTATTACTACGTTTCTGAAATGTTGCCCTGTGTTTTTGGACGGCCGTTGACTTACAGTACTAAACTGCTTGTAGACAACTAAACTGATTGAGGCATATCTTAACTTTTTACATTTTCAAATGGCTTGAATAGCTTCTTTGGTGAACAAGACTGAATATAACTTTTACTACAATGTACAAAAATTAAACTTGAGATGAATCGTAATAAATGTAGTAGACTTTAGTAATAATATAAAATGGTATTTTGAACCAAAGCTAACTCACTACAATAAACACGTCATTTCACTCTGGCCATCTGGAGTCGTCTGTTCTACCTAAGACAGCTGACGACAATATCGCTTATCTTGCATCATTCACAACCAATCACTAACCTCCTACCAGTCAGAACACAGAAGCACACTCCATAACATCCAGCCATAGTAGACACATTAATATATGGAGAAAAGCATTGTGCCGTACTGTACCACGAACTGAATTCAACTAATGAAAGAATTCAAATGACACTATCAACGCATAATTTAAAGTGTATTATTCAACTAGATATACTAACTCGCACTCAGGTGGGAACATTAAAGTCATTACTCCGTGACATTTCTCATCAGTCTGACATCGTGACATTTCTCATCATTGCCAGCATCGACATTCGTTCAAGACAAATGCTACGTATGTAGCAGTCTCAGTCTGATTTTTGGACAAAGCATTACCCTCAGCTCATCGGGATTTTCAGAATCTCTTTATTTGCATTTTCTCTGGATTTCTTTTCTTTTCTACTTCTGCGTGGCAAGTTCATTAACCAACTTATTGTGAACAAGTTTTCTATTCTCAGTTTTATGACCTGATTTATTTTGTCATTTATTGTGTTGCTTTACTTTTATCGCTTGCAACTCGATCTTCTTTCTCAATTCGCTATCCTTACCTCCCTGATCTTCATTGCTATTGTTCTCATTTATTTTTTTTCGCTTTTGTCTATTTATACTTAAGTTTCTTTTTCGATTTGCACCTTGAAGAAAACAATTCGCAATGTTACATTTGTTTCACTAGGTAGCTATTACTCTCTACACTCTTTACTGCTGTTATCTTCTGCTACTGTCTTTTAAGTACTAAGCAGAAGTCTAGACTTCTGACTAAAAACGTTTGCTTGGGGTATATTTGGTGTTAGGAAATTTAGCCGAAAACGAGGTTAATGTTACGTTAGTTGAATTTGCATTTTCAGCTACATTGCTAAGATTTAAAATTCCAGGGTCTGTTTTCTGTGTGTTGTAATCCGGCCCTAAAATAGCTACTCTGATTATCATTTATTTCAGATTTGTCAACTCGATTCTCAAATAGCTAGTTCTATAGTGGTTATCCTTTTAAACCGGCCCTCACATAGCTAGTTCTCTAATGGTCATGTATTCAAACATATCCCCATAATTCAATTTAATGTGTATCATTGGGCGCCCATCCACCGAGCATTGGCCCAAATCCTAGATGGCTAGATGGCTAGTCTGTCCCTGATCAACTTCGCAACTTTCTCCACTTTGTTTTTCTTTTTGGTCATCAAATCGTTGTATTGGAAGAACCAGATCATAACAGAAAAAGAAATCAAGGTTTGAGAGGCCTTATGAAGTATGTTCCTAGCGACACCTCATGCAGCATTGCATAACACAGTGTCCGTGCTATAAGTATCTACATACTGTTGTTAAACACTGGACCACGGATTGCTGCACCTGTTGTCAGCATCTCACGGGTCTACTCTTGCACAGCCTTCTCATTGATTCTAACCTATCATCTGCAATTCAAAACAATAGTATTCTACATTGAATAGAGTTTATATACATTATTTTATAGGTATACTTGAAAAATGTTTTCTTATACTTTTAACAATTACAGCATACATTTAACTCTTTCATTTAATGTAAAGCTACACTTTCGTTTTGTGATAAGAGATACAGATACAGATCTCTAGTTTAGAATGAAGACTTAATGATGAATTATTCGAAGATGAACGAAAACAAAGACTCACAAGCAAGCACAGGTGCACTCCCATCACATAGCCCGTAGCACGTCTTCTATCAAACTGCGGACCTGGGACCACACGATACGGTTCAGAAACAGAGAGAGACGGGAGGGAAATGGAAACATTTTTTTTTCTGACCATGGATTCGTCAAAAAGTTTTCTGACTGGCAGGGAAGAAGGAATGAAAATGTGAGAGCAATAATTGGGTGAAAAAAATGGAATCCATGCTTTGTGTTTATTTTATCCACCCATGGGTTCTCAGTAGCTGAATCTGTCAAGGACTAGTCTTAACTATTTCTTCATCTAGCCAGCTTTTTTTGCTTTTGAGCTGTAGGTTCTTTTGCAGTCTGCGCTTCGGAAAAGTACCACTGTATCAATCACTGTGGGACAGAGTGTTATGCTGGGTGGTAGAGATTGCCTGAGGTGATTTAAATGTGGATGACAGACAGTAAGACAATTACAAAATGTTCGTCATAAAGGTGTATTCAAATGATGTCTTGTTTGATCACCACAATCATAGACTATACAATGATGGCAGGGTGCGGCCACCATTTACCCGCCAAGGAGAGGTGCAGGCAGGAGTTGAGAGAACTGAGAGAACTACTGATACCCATGACTACCCCCCCCCCCCCCAATACGATAATAGGCAGTAAAAAGTAGGATAATGTAAAAGTCATCTGTTTCTGTGGCCTACGGTTAACGATTGCGTCATGTGGCCAGCACAACGACCAACCGCCTTTACTTTTCTCCAAGTAATGTCAATTACCCATCAGAGCTGGGTGGACTCAGAGGCGACCGAAATAGGAAATCCCAGTCTAAACCAGGATTTGAACCTCAGCTCCAAGAGCTTGACCATTTGGACACCGCAACCCCTACTATAATGGGCATTGATGTCTAAATAATCTAAGGTGGAATTTGTACACTTTGAATAACAGTATAGATTTAGATCGTGATCCACAGGTACTAACCAAGTTCATCAATTTTAGAACCTCTATTCCACGCCGCATTTTTTTCCCACTCCCCTTTATGACTAGTTAACTAGTGGCTTCAAAAAAACTTCCTCCCTGGACTTCTACCATCCAGGTATTTTTACACAGTTCGCTGGGGGTTCCGAGAGTAGAAAGCTTGGAATGGGATACCTGAAAATGAACCCCTCACACACACACACAAAGACATTATTCTTGAAGACGTACTCGAGAGGGAGATGATGACAAGTGCCTACATTCAACCCCCGTTCTGCTGGAATGTCCAATTTCTTTCAGCTTGTTCCAACACAAAAGATCAGTTTTCGGGAATTCCCCATTAACCAAGTCGTCTGCCTGACAGTTGGAGGTACCTATATTGAAAAAAAAAAAGTGTTGTTTCTGTTAGCGTATCAATTGTCTGACTTCAGCTGTCAGAGAGCGAAGTTTTGTGAGTTCTCTTTAGTTACCTGACGTACTCTTGTAGGTTGTTTAGCGTTCAATAATTCAGAATAGAAATATAGAAATAAACTACAGAATACAAAAACCCTTAGCCAAATGTAAACTACAATGTAAACTAAGTAAAGATTTAGAGTTTCGTTCTCCACTTTTCCTGGGATTATCTTTTGTTTAACTTTGTATGACGTGGCACTAAATAATTTCAAGACGATGTCAGTTGGGGAAAAAAAAGCGCAAGAACGTATAGAACAGATTAGCTCTAGCTGTAAGTGACTTAAGAGTACAAAATGAACAATTTTCATTTATGGCGGGAAAAACAAAAACTATAAATAGCTAACTTTTGGATGTATCCGTTGCACAGAGTTAAGGACGCTTTAAAAAGCAAAGTTTTTTTTTAATGTATATAAAAATAATAATATTTTTTCACTTTTTAGCACTGCAGAAAGAAATGACCAAAGCTCTAACGTCTACAGTTCTTTCGTTTGGTATTTAGTTTGCTGCGTGGAATTTTAGTTTATAGTCATTGACAGTGGCTAGCGATGAATTCCAATGATTGTTTTTATTTTGGAGTTTTTATTAAATGGAGCATAGAATACTGGAATATGGATAAACTATAAATATTTAAAACAATATAATTTTTTGGGGAACTCTGTGGTAGCATTGTTAAATGAAATGGACCTAATTCACCAAACGAAAACAAACAACATTTTCTCTATATGTTCTATACAAAATAAGCAATACGTAAGGCTGTCACGTGAAACATAATTATCACTATTTTATCAATATTATGACGTGGCTAAATATGTTTATTTACAATTGATGAATGAGGTCCATTAAAATTAAAACTAGCAATCAAAGAGAATGTTACCGTGAATAACTTTCTGTTTGGAAACCTCCACAATCGTAAATTTTGGTTAAAATTAGAATCTCTTTTTCAGATGTGCCGCAGCTGAATTGGTAAGAGAAGAACAAAGGAAATATAAATAAAGTTTTAAAATTGTTTTTAAAACGTTTTCAAGGTTAAAAACAAAATGAATTCTAATAATAAATCTCTTATATTTTGTAAAGTTCTCTCGCCTTGTTTCAAATGTGCTCCTCTCTGTAAAGTTTAAGCCAATATGACAGACGTAACAAAACAAATATGGTTACACTTCATGAACCGAATATGCCACGTATGTACGAAAAGTTATGATTTATGTAAAAACTCTTAAAAAAGGAATAGTTAGAATCCCTGATACATTGGGAGAAGCATGCCTCTACATCTTTCCCCAAATATCTGTTCATGAAAACTAGATAAGAATGAATTCTGAACTGCTCGTGGAGCCATTCCGAAATGTAAGGAATGGATGCGTCCTATGTTAACACCTGAGTATCTCAGTAATATAGAGCAAGAGAATACGCTGGAGATGGACTGGGGATAAAAGTGTGGATTCAACTCTTTAAAAGTGCGACACGTAGGGGAAGAAAGAACATATTTCAATTTAAAAAAATAACTTATTAAAATGGTTTATCCTCCCCCCTCTCCCTCTCCCGCCCAGACCTGCTACAAAATAAGATGTTGGGAAATGACGTATTGGCGAAACAGTTTTGGCACAGGACATTTAGCTGCTGAGTATTTTAAAGACATGATAATAAATATGTTTATTATTTTTATGATGTCTGCATAAAGAATGATTCATATATATGTTTTCTATGTATGTTTGTGGGTTGTTGTTTTTTTTTTTATGTGAAATACAATAGTTAAAGTTTGTTTTTCGTTCATTAGTTTCAAAATGCTTTGCGTTTCATATGTTTGTATGTGTATCTATTTTTGTATGTATGTGTATGTGAGTATATATGTTTATGTGGGTCGTATCAATGAAGTCTGAGAATAGTTATGAAAATCCCATTGATTTCATGAAGTGCATGGATGACTTCCCTTGGATAAATTTCACGATGGGACAATTGTTTCCAGGAAAGGAAATCTCAACAATTCAAAGAAAGCGGTTCAGAAATGAATGGACGAGCAGAGGTGAGGGTGAGAGGGGGGGGGGAATTGTAATGAAAGGAAAGAACTCTTCCATATGAAACAAATGTTACTGCTATTCACGTTTCTACCTCTGGGCGCGTCTTGCTAAAAATAGTTGGTTAAAGTTGACCTTATTGAAGGCCACATTTCTTACCCTTCGAGGAAGTGGCTGTTCCATTTCAATGACAAGGTATTTCTCTAAAAGCAACTCCAGAACTCCAGACATGCTTATTCTCATCTGCATATAAATAACTTACATTCGAGCAGAGACATTGAAAGAACGTTTCTGCTCTCCTACTTGTCTAATTGATATCAATGTCAAGGTCGTGGTGTTGATCTGTTCCTTGTAGGACTGCCCTAGCTACTTAACGCGGCCGGAAACAGTCCACCAGGAATAAGAGGAATATGAAGAAATTCCCACGTGGTGGACGGTTTCCGGCCCCATTAAGTAGCTAGGGCAGTCCGGAGGTTCGTTGTAGTACACAAATAGGATGTGATCCAACACACTAATGGTGACATACACTGAGGGACCTTGAGACAGGACTTGGAGTGAAGAGCTCCAGGTCAGTCCGCTGAAAATAATCCTTCTCAGTGGTTAAAGGGGTAATGGGGCGCCTTTGCTGATCCGATCGAGACCTATCATTATAGAAGTCCTGAACACTGACCAGCTACGTCACAACCCGTGGGCAGTTTAGACCAATAGCTTGTCGCCACGTCACAGGTCTGTACGTCCATGTACTTACGAACCCGTTAAAACTGTAACAATGGAAAATACAGCACAGAACCCCACAGCCAGAACGCCCTCTCCACTAGAGGAACTACAAACTTAGGCATGACGTCTAACACACACGATTCTTGACATCAAATATCAGGCGAAACACAAACCATTTCATACACCAACAAACACGATTTAGCAAGAAGAAAGAAATCTTCACGCTCACCCGTCAGTGTACTCAACAGAAGTAGGAAGAAGCATCGCTGGTGCTTACATCGCTGGTGCTTACATCGCTGGTGCTTACATCGCTGGTGCTTACATCGCTGGTGCTTACATCGCTGGTGCTTAGAAATGCCCAAACTTTGATCGGGGATGTATATCTAGGATCGGCCTCATTAGTCACAGAAGAAGCTGCAACGGGAAAAATAAAACATCATCTTTAGAGACTTAGAATGCCACAGAGATAGGCCAACTAATAAATCTTTATTTTTTTTTACGGTCATTTATCTATCATGGTCAGAAATGTGCTTCGGCTAGAGCTCTTCTATTAGGGAAGAGATGATCAATTATTTCTCACTAGTGATTCACTAAATTTCAAAATGCAATCATTTATATTCTTTTAATTCTAATTACAACACAGAAATTTATTTTTTTGTGTGTGTAGAAATCTCCACAACGTATGGACGTAGTGCGCAACACATTTCGAATCTGGTGACAAAGTTTCTACGGAATCCGATACACTTGACTGCATTTCAAGCGTACTAAACACGATGTACAGGGACAGGCAGATAGTGAAATGACCTTTTTGAGAAGTTGGAAAGTAAAAGAGGGGCGGGAGTAAGGTCAGAGTAGGGCGTCGCAAAATTTTGATGCGCATTTTGTCCACGTTAAGTTACTTGTAGTACGTATGAGGGTCGTAAGGGGGGGGGGCCAAAGAAAGAAAAACGAGATGCGAATTTTAGAAGGAAGTGCAGAAAAGATGCCGGTAGTTCTTGGCCGAGGGCGCCGAAAACTGGGGAGTAGATCTTGGGTGTTACGACTTTAAGTTTGTTCCTCTCTAGAAGACAAGATTGTATCTTGAGGTGATTGTCCATACTTGGCATCGGTGGAATGACAAGAATTTAGGTTAGATCTTTGATTTTCTTTTTTCTTCTTCTTTTTTTTTGTAACCAGCCCAAGAAATAGCAAGTGTTTAGAGAAGACGGGGGGAATGTGGAAATATTTAAATTAAATGACTCATTTTCTATTTATATAAAACACACACACACAATACAAAGTATAATGTTAGTGCTGATTACAAAGACTATTAAAGGTTTACAAAGAAGAAAGCTAAGTTGAGAATAAAGAAAAAAAGAGAGAATTAAATTTTTACTTCGTTAAATGAAAATCCTCTCTTGTCGTTTTTTTAATCAAATTTTTTTTTAATTTTTAACTTTCCTTTCTGTATTAACATTTTGATACTCAAGTCATATCCCCCCCCCCTATACTTTTCAATTTTTGATTTGGGAGGGGGGGGATCTTCACCAGAAGCATTTTTTAAATTATATTTCAACAAATTAGATGAACCAGACCCAGTTTCATTAATTTTAATAGCAGTATTTAATAGAAGGTTATTACGTAGGAGCCCAAACCACTGTCAGAACGGCAAAGCGATGAGGTCAGGATGGCTTGGAACTTTAACCGTTGTGACGACATGCCGAATAGCAAACCAGGCAACCATCCAAACCTATTTTTATCCACTTATTTTGTCCTAGAGTAATGCTGTCACTGGAGTTGTAGGTCGATCACCACTTCTAGACACACATTACAGACATATACATGTGCATACACAAGAGCAAGGACGAGTCCAGACGACACCCTAAAAGTTCTACAACCCTAATTAAAACTGTCTTTGAACGTCATCTGACAGCTTGGCACATAGTCAAAACATAAAAGAGTGCCCCTTATTGCCCAAGGTCGTTGGTTGCATCATACACCTCTTATCAAACTGACTTTTCCACACCAACGTATACCCCCCCCCATCCCATACTTGACTTTAACTTTCGCTATTCTTCTTGTCTATAAATGATAAGTCAAAGTCCTCGGGTTATTGGCACTTGCGCAGAGGACGCTTTAAAGTCAATTCTAAATTTGCATAGGAGGTAGGACATACTATGGATATATGGTTAACATTAAACAAAAAGAACAAACACAAGACTTAACGGAAAACATTTAAAATATGTAAAGAAATTTACTAGTCAAAGCAAGCCCGGATTCAGGAAGGTATAGATTAAACATGAGCAAAGTTCCACCAGAGATAGATAGGTTTTATTTTTTTCAGAAATCTACTCATAAAATCAACTTTCCAATTTCAAAGAATCGTCGTTGTTATTTCTGATGATATGTTTTTTATGTTTGTGCTTATAGTCAAAGCTTAGACATTTATTTATTTTTTTTTTTCGGGGGGGGCCCCACAAAACTAACAGTTCATGATATTGTGGTGCACTTGAATTGCGTGCTTATATTTATAAGAAACTATTGACCGGGTCAATTGGGCATCAGCGCCGTCATTGATCAATACCTACTTTAAGTGGAAACTTTTTTAAAAAAGGATGTTATTTTATATCTCTGGTAAAACGTCATGTTTCCTTTCTTTGTCTCTCTCTCTTCTCTCTCCTCCTCTATCTTCTCTCTCTCTCTCTCTCTCTCTCTTCTCTCTCTCTTCTCTCTCTTCTCTCTCTCTTTTCTTTCTCTCTCTTCTCTCTCTCTTCTCTCTCTCCTCTCTCTCTTCTCTCTCTCTCTCTCTTCTCTCTCTCTTCTCTCTCTCCTCTCTCTCTTCTCTCTCTCATCTCTCTCTCTTCTCTCTCTCTTCTCTCTCTCTTCTCTCTCTCTTCTCTCTCTCAT
>JADKLZ010000687.1:26949598-26977193 GCA_021533235.1 Biomphalaria straminea | reverse complement strand
TATCTATCTATCTATCTATCTATCTATCTATCTATCTATCTATCTATCTATCTATCTATCTATCTATCTATCTATCTATCGTCTGTCTGTTTGTCTGTCCGTCAGTCAATATTTTACTTTTATTCATTCGGCATTCATCCATTCTCTGTTTTCATGTTGTCTTCTTTAGTATTTTCTTAATTCATTTTTTAAATAGTCACTCGGTAAAATAAACACTAGGAATCGTATGTTTGTATTATTATTTCATTAAGTTAACTTTTCGTTTTCTTTCGGGGGATAGACAGTGCGCACTTTTTGAATCATGTTTATTTTTGGAAATTAGATTGGTCATAAGTGATGAGGATCAGTGATTCCCGACAACGTTGGACCTATAGTAAACAAAAACATTCGTCACTAAAGAATCCGGAGTGAGAGAGAGAGAGAAAGAGAGAGAGAGAGAGATCACGTGGTAAAGCTCTCCAAGCACGTGCTTGCGCGTTCTGTCTGTCGCTTCTCCACTATGAACGACCTACTGTGTTTCCAACCATATCAAGCACTGCCCTCGCCACTTGACTAGGAGTCTGTTAGTTACTGTTGGCACTGTCACGAGACTGACTGGGTCACCCTGCTGTAACCGTAGAACAAAGTCACGAGGCCAACAACACCTTCCCTCCCTGGGGTTACGGTTTTATCACTGATGTTCCATTCAAAGCTACCATCCTCTCCATTCCATAACCCTCCCCACACCCAACTGTTTATTTTTTTCCTAAGAAGACAAGACGCATTGACCTCTCCCCCCTTCCTCCTTGGGTGTTGTAGGGAGACGATACGTCAACTTTCACATTCAAAACACCGTAACGCTTCACGCGCCAATGATTCATACAGAAAGTAACAGTAATTCAATGTGAGCCAAGATCTAGAAGGAATGGAAGTGACGATAGTGGCTTTTGAACAAAATATTTTTGGTCCACTTTCACTGGTATACATTGTTATACCTTGGTATTGGTACATATAGAAAATATAAACAATTGGTATTGGTACTCTATGGTAATGGAACGAAGACATTTTAACTGTTTATATATATATATATATGAATGACAAATACATCCTGGTCTATAAGTAAGGCAGAGACGATGTTCAAAGAAGGCTGAAATGAATTCAAAGCTCTGGCAAAACGACATATTGACGTGTCCAACTTTTCCCCACAGCCTAGCATTATCAAACAACATGAATGACAACAACCAAAATAAATTCCATTCAGTTCCAGTATCCCGTCATTGCGATGACTACAGTAACTAGTTTCAGAATCAAATTAAACAGAAATCAACCTCCTCATTAAAATATTTTTTTAGACTATCATATACATAGTAACTTTTCAGCAGTGTTGCCCAAACTACGACCCGCGGGTCACATTGGGCCCCTGAAAACAGGGCCGGTCCTAACAATTGCGGGGCCCTATGCGAAACTGATTGCGCGGGGCCTAGGCTGGGTGGGAAAATGATAAAAAGTGAAAATTGAGATTTTGTATTAGAAAATAAATTCGACTTTTTATTTTATTCATTCTTTACTAACTACAAAATTACATTTCATTACATGAAAGCTGACTTTACCTTTATGTTTTTATCGCGCGTAAGAGTAACATTTTCCGCAATGAATAACACCCACAAAATACTATTTTGTCTATTTTTAGGAGATTTTTTTGAGTTTTCAATAGATTTTAATAAATTCAGGAAGATTTCCAGGAATTTTTCGTATATATTTTGCAATTTAATAGGCCTACTTACATCTAGAATTAGCGCGGGTCTATGAAAGCGCGGCGCCCACTGCGACCGCATAGGTTGCAGTGGCCTAAGACCGGCCGTGCCTGAAAAGTATCATTCCAACGTCTGTCAAAACTCGAGTATGAAGCCACAGAGGATCGTTTCTATTGAACTCGAAGATTTGTTTTGTGTGTGGCGATACTGCCCATGCTTCGGACATTGTTGTGACTTGCACATCAAAAACATGTGGGCGTCAACTGATTTACAGCATGCCATACATAATCTATAATCATTAATTAATAATCTTTAATAATTAATCTTTTATTTTTAATCTTTTATATATAAACTATTTATCAACGACTTTAATGACAACTAATCTCCTTAAGAATAACAACTCTCTCTGGTTCATCTCATATAACTATTGAAGATGACGTTCTAAGCAGGGCCGGCCTTAAGCATTTGCAAAGTAGGCAGCCGCATGATGCCTCCGTTTGATGGGAGCTTCGGACAGTCAACAAAATTTAGAGGAAAAAAAACTTGGAAAGTTGGATCAGATCTCAAACCTAGTAGAGCACTATGACTTATGTTTACTAGTTAAACTCAGTCGATACTACTATAGGAATTTCTGTTATTTCTCGATTTAGATTTAGGTTTTTAATAAATTACGAAAAATTTTTTTCAGCTTCTTTTTTTTTTTTTCGTTCGGGACTACCAAATTCACATTGCCTAGTGCCTCATCTTATCCAAGGCAGGCAATGTCCTAAGGAATAACGCATAGAGCAAGTTCAAAATACTTGTCAGAGATTTGAAACCGTGACCACTCGGTCGGTTTGGACGCCGAAACTTTTTCCACTAGGCCATAAAGCCACGAGTTGATTTGAAGTAAAAGAAAAGCAAGAGTCTATATAGACGTGATTGAGAACCTCTTCAATGCACTTGTAGAAGTACATGGGGTAAGACAAAGAGACGCGATTGAGAATTTCTCCAATGCTCTTGTAGAAGTACATGGGGTAAGACAAAGAGACGTGATTGAGAACCTCTTCAAAGCACTTGTAGAAGTACATGGGGTAAGACAAAGAGACGAAAGATTGGCATGTGACTTGGGGTCTATGACATCTAGAACTAAGATCTAGAACTAAATATAGTTCAAGACTTAGATAACAGTGTCGTGTCACATTGAAGAGTTTGGCATTGGATGGCATTCGTGTCATTGACATGACCAGTCAAGACTTTCAGTGTACAGTGGTGTAGATTCCACAAGTCAGGAGCAAGGAACTTTGGAAGTGTCAGGGCTGCAAGCGCTTTAGTTCACCTGGGCGTTTATTGTTTGTTTTTAGATATTTTTAACTTTTTTAACGTCTACACTCTATGTTCTTGTAGGTAATTTGTGCCTACTTCTATTTGTGTGTGTGTGTGTTTGTGCTTTATGTCTGTGCGCCTGTATGATTGACGTGTGCCCCTGCATATTTTTCTTATTATATTATAATGTACTTTTTGGTTTCAGAAGTGGTACAGTTTCTTACCATATTATTGTAACTCTAAGGTAGGCAACTCAACGAACAGATAGGAGGAAATAGTAATGGGTGTATGTATTAGAATGTAACAACAAATAGTTGGACTTCCGCTAACAAATCACAGGGACTAATGTCTTAAGTTCTTAGAGTCCTACTTTATACCGGAACACAGAACAGACCACAGACACACTTCCCAGTGTCTCAGTTTGCTAGTATCCCACAGGACAGAACTTAGCCACAGACTGTTTAGACTCCCATAACTTTAGCCGGATTTACAACAGTCCTTCTTCCTATCTAATTATGTCTTGTACTCATAGTGTTTAGTAGTGCTCAGATGCGCACCATCAGAGTGGCGCCGGAGCAGAGTTACAACAACATATAGGCCTATATATTTTTTAAAACCCTCCCTTGTGTTAGACTCCTTTTTGTAAGCGAAGTGGACAGCCTTGGTTTCTTACATGTTAAAAGCATGCAGGACAATAGCCTAGTGAGTAAATATATTGAGAAGGCCTTCTAATATTTACTGAGCAGTGTGCTATTCTAAGCCATTTACCCCTAACCTATGATTCTTTAAATCGTTGTGTATTCTGAAAAGTAATCCAGGGCAGAATAAAGAAAAGTAAAAAAAAAAAAAGTAAAGTTCCCCTTTCATACCTAGTGATCTGTAGGTCAGATGATGTAAAGGTCATCTGAATCTATGGCCAACGGTCAACGAGGGTGACATATGGCCAGAACAACGACCAACTTCCTTTACTTTTCCCCAACTAATCTCAGGTAACCAATAGAGCTGGGTGGACCCGGAGGCACCCAAATATCCCGAAATTAAAATTTTCAGTCTTCACCGGGATTCAAATCTGGGACCCCGGTTCAGAAGCCGAACGCCACCGGGCTTTCGCAGAATAAAGAAGATGAGATTGACATGTCTTGGCAAGAGCTGGGGATCATGCCATATATAATAGTCCTACCATTAGGAATCTCACTCTTATTTTAACGTGAACATCCTTTATGGTAGCTTCTATTTTGTTATTTGTCCTAACAGTTGAGTCTAAGACTCTTGGAACTCTTAGACCTATGGAAACTTGCCTGTCTGCTTGAACAAACCTCTGGCTGGGGGAAGATCCGAGTAGATATAAATTATTACATCCTTATTACCGATGGCTCTTACCTCAAAACGCTCGGATTTAAAGCGAGGCCAAAGGTCGAGCATACCAGGTAAATCCCCCATGTTCATCCTCTTTACCACATCAGCCGTGCTGGTGACCGCCATAAAAAAAGGGCCCCTTGAGTTACAGTGTGTGGATAGTGACATATTTGTTGGGGCTTCCTTCCATCCCGCCAGTGCAATGGATTCGGTCCTTAGGCAACCCAACGAGGGCTCTTTTTGTTTTTAATGGATGGATTGACCTAACAGACGTTCAGTGCTAATAGTTGTTTCATTAGATCGGCTAAATGAAATCATTAAATCTGTATATTCCATATCAGCATTAGAAGAATTAACTTCAAGTGATCGTATCTGATGATACTTGATATAAGCATATCTCCATATTTTTAAGTGACTAGAGAATAGCTAACTACAAAGAAAACTGAAGCCTTTTTTTTTCAATAATATCCAGTTCCTGGAATGAATATCTGTGTACATATAGCGTATAAAAGAAAAGTGGATATACTAGATCTATGTATCCTGCAATACTAGAAGAGTAAATGTCGAACTAGAAACTCTTGTGGCCTAGAGAGTCCGTGTCAAATTGATTACATTGCATACGGCGCTCTTTATTTAACATAAATAGTAGATGTTATAATCATGCGGAACAACTCTCGATGAGAAAAAAACAAACACTTAGAGTTGACGCCCTTCATTCACGTGATACAATTGTTTACTTTTCTTTTCCTGCCCCGCCCACCAAAGTACAAAGCAAAGGAGGATCTCAACTTTCCAGAAACACCAGTTTCCTCATCACGACAGAGGGATGTCTGTGTTCTAGTGGGTTGTCTTTATGTTGTTACGTGCTGTTGTCGTGTTATTGTTACATAGTTAAGCTTTGTTACGCCCTTTGTAATCAATTATATTCACTGGTAACAAAAGAAAACCGTAATTTTATTATGTTTTTAAAAAATTTTTTTTTTATAAAGTAAAATAATACAAGTTTCTTTCTTATAGAAAGAATCCTAGAAAAATCTGGGTATTTCCGCTAGTGTATAATAATGTCATTGTTTCGTGATTCTATATCTAGGATTCTAGGCCTAATTCCATCTTCAGTTTTGAGAGGACTTTCACGTTCGGGAATTCCGATTGTTAGGTGTTATTGATTCATGAGTTTAATCAGTCAATGTCCAATAGATTTGCACATCGTATTTGCAGTCCAGACAACTCTTAAGTCTAAAGGCTTATCATTGGATTATTATAAAGTGTAGTAGATATCTACATTCACTTAAACAGGATTCTTTCTCGGGAGATAAAAGGAGGGGGGGGGGTAAAATGTACCATTGTTTTTTTTTTATCAAACATTCTTTAATTTTTTAGGGAAAAACAATCGCTCTATAAGTTGCAAGAAGTATTGCCATTTTTAAAAAGTATTTCTTTACATTGTTCTTGTTCCTTCAGTCCAAACACAGACACAATAGGAAGAAAATGTTTTACAAAAACAGGAAAGGATTTCTGATTGACTATGTCAATGTTTGTTATTGCTTTCCATCGGTTTAAACAAAAAATACTTTTCATATTGTTAGTTGTTAATCTAATTCGTCTGCAATATGATGTATAGTAGAAGACTATGGGAGCCTACAAAGGTAAATGTTGATGGATGCTGACTTCTTTCTGGTTTGAATTGAGATGTTTTTTCTATATGTATACATATATTTTGTTCTGTTATATTTTTGTTATATTTTGGTGATTAGTGTATGTTATATTTCTATTTCAGATTCCCATACTTGAGTATGTATTCTTGTGTGCATCTTTTAAAATATACTTTGGTATCGAGATGTATGTATATGTGTATAGTATTTAAATATATTTAATTACTCTAGTTTCCTTGTGTTTCTATGTTATCACTTCTTCTTTTTTCTTCTACTAAGTTAACTGTAATCAATTAAACAATAATTATGTTAAAACAAGAAACCTTTTTATTTTCAAGAAAACTTAATTTTTTTTGATATGAACTCTATTTCCCTTTAATTAGCTTCTGTCATTGAAGCATATAGCTAAATATGTTAAAATTTAGCCTATTCTATTCAGATTTCAAGACGGCGTGTGCTTTCTAGGCTAGATCTAATCGTTTGTTTTTTTTCGCTATATTTTGATAGTCTGTGTTTGGTCTCTGCACCTCAGTCAAGATCTCCTTGTTCAGGGAGTAGAGTTTTTTAGTTTAATTTGTTTTTCTGTCGTAATTCTTTGTCTATACAACTTACGCATATGTATTATTTTTTATCTTTTCAGTCTGTGGTGATTCTAACAGAACTCCAAGACCTCTCTGTGTCAACTGGTGAAGATTGGTTGTCCCGGGACTTGATTGGGGAAAAATTATCGCCACACCAGACAATTTGTAAAGAATGAACAATCATAGATTATATGTAGTCCTCTAAACTCTTTATGAGCTCACGGTAGTGCTTCTGGGCCTCAGCCTTGGGTTGACAAGTTAACATAAAGAAATCGTACTGGTCTGTCCATAGTTAGAGTTCCGCAACGTCCAGGAACATTGTTGATCAGCCCAGCTTTCAGCTTAAAGTGTTGGACATAAAAACACCAGATCAATGGGACTTCATGGTGATCTGTCATCTGGTGAACGATCCGAGGAAATCGTATTGACTATAGATAATATCGGATCTTCGAGTTTATAATGAACATGGAAGACCGTTATATTTTATAACCACTTGCTGGTGCTCCTATCTACATCTGCGACTACAAGATAGAAGAACCTGTTTAGACAAGTCTCCCCACACAGTCTCAGAATAACTGAGTACTGACACCACACCATCTATAAAAATGTCTGTGTGTGTATGTGTCCCAGAAATGTTGGACTTTACTAGTAAACAAAGACCTTGTTCTTCAAAACTCCGAAGATCATGCATTTCGAGTGAGATGTAAGCCCTTGTGGGTTGTCCGCGGACTCTAAAGTGTTAAGAGCAGTACTGAATAAACAATTATATTTCTTGGAATCTTTGGGCTTCCATAGGAAATAAGGACAATTGACAACCCAGTGACGGTCAAGTTTGGACAGTTTATGAAACAATTTTAACGTGAACGGTTGAACATACGTCAGTGTCTTATGTGCTTATGTTTTATTGATAATGTAATCTCTTCAGTACTGAATAGATCTAAAAACAAAAAAAATTACTTTCAATTTTACAACTGTAAAAAAAAGCACTGCCAATAGACCCTGAACAGTTTCGGATTATGTCTTGCTTCTCTGTGATAAACTCAACATTCTAATCCCGTTCTGTCTATGTGCGAACTCTATAAATTATAACAATGAATTCATAATTCTTGATTAACTGTGGGTGTACACCAATGAACTATCTAAATGCTCATGAACTATAGACAATTTCTCGATAGATGATGTTGACTGCTTGACCGTTCTGTAAAGCCTAGACGTGAGTCCGTTAACATGCTTGTCTTGTGTGTTCTTTTATTTGAAGTAGAGACTGAATTAAAAGCAAAATTATTGGAAATATACGAATACGAAATATTCATAACAGTGTTTACCTGGAACGTTCTGTCAGTACACATGTCGTAAACGTTAACATGTGACATATACATAATGCAACTGATAGACATGAAAACAAAGCCTATGTTAGGTGTAATCGTATCAATTATTTTAAAATCAACCATACAATTAATATGTAATAGATCTAGCCGACAAGCACGACATGAAGAACTTCTTCCATGCCATAAACGAAATCTATGGACCCACAAAGTCAGGCTCATCTCCTCTATTAAATGCTGATGGGACAATCCTATTGACAGATAAGGAAGAAATCCTAAAACGCTGGGCCGAGCACTTCGAAAAGGTTCTCAATACACCTTCCATCATAAATGAAGCGGCCATAGACAGGCTACAGCAAGTACCTATAAATGAAAAAATGGATGACCCTCCCACGCTAAAGGAAACCGATCTTGCCATTCAACAGCTTGCAAGCGGAAAAGCCCCAGGAGCTGACTCCATTCCCGCAGAGGTCTACAAAAAAGGTGGACTACCCCTGATCGAAAGACTTCATGAGCTATTTTTAATTATGTGGGAAAATGAGTCAATACCACAAGACTTTAAAGATGCCACAATTGTTCATCTATACAAGCGAAAAGGAAACCGCCAAATCTGCGACAACCATAGAGGGATATCTCTTCTTTCTATTGCTGGGAAAATCCTTGCACGCATCCTACTAAATCGGCTCATGCAACACATAGAACATGGTCTACTACCAGAAAGTCAGTGCGGCTTCAGAAAAGAGCGTGGAACCATTGACATGATCTTTGCGGCAAGGCAGCTCCAGGAAAAATGCCAAGAACAAAATGCTGACCTCTTCTCAATATATGTCGGCCTAACGAAGGCATTCGACACTGTCAGCAGGGAAGGTCTCTGGAAGATTATGTCAAAGTATGGCTGTCCACGAAAATTCATTACCATGGTGAGACTATTCCACGATGGCATGAAGGCCCGTGTCCAAGAAAGTGGTGAACCATCAGAGCCCTTCGAAGTATCAAACGGGGTAAAACAAGGCTGTGTCCTAGCACCTACACTGTTCAGTATCATGTTCTCCGCTATGCTGACAGATGCATTCACGGATAGAGAAAACAAAGGAATAAATATAACATACAGATTTGATGGTGGCCTATTCAACCCGAGGCGGCTCAAAGCAAAATCAAAAACAAATTCAGCAGTATTCAGAGACTTGCTATTTGCTGACGACTGCGCCCTAAATGCCTGCTCTGAAGACGATCTACAAAGCATCGTCAGTGACTTCTCAAGAGCATGCTCAGACTTTGGCCTTACCATTAATACAAATAAGACTGAAGTCTTATATTTACCTGCTCCTGGGAAAGCCTACTCGGATCCAAGCATCACTATAAATGGACAGGATATAAATGCAGTGGACAAATTCACATATCTTGGCAGCACACTCTCCAGAAATGGAAATATTGATAACGAAATCAACCTTCGCATCGCCAAGGCCAGTGCATCATATGGCAGACTATCAAACAATGTTTGGAACAGACGTGGTATCACAACAAACACTAAGCTAGGGGTCTACCGAGCCGTCATCCTACCTACATTGCTCTATGCCTCAGAAACATGGACAGTATACAGAAGACATGCCAAGAAACTAAATCACTTTCACATGACATGTCTAAGAAAAATACTAAATGTCAAATGGCAAGACAGAATGCCAGATACTGAAGTCCTTCAAAGAGCTGGTTTGAAAAGCATCCACACAATCCTGATGCAGTCCCAGCTGCGATGGGCAGGACACGTGTGCAGGATGGAGGACCACCGCATCCCAAAACGTCTCATGTATGGCCAATTAAGAGAAGGCAAGCGCTCGCAAGGTGGTCAAAAAAAAGCGCTACAAAGACACCCTCAAAGCTTCTCTAAAGGAGTTCAACATTGACCCAGGCACCTGGGAGACAGAGGCACATGACAGAGCTTCATGGCGCCGCGCTGTGAGATCCGGCGCACAGGTTGCTGAGGAAAAAAGAACAACGCTTGCGAAAGAAAAACGCCAGAGAAGGAAAGCAAGGCAAACGACACTAGCTCCAGCTGGAATTACCTGCCCAGAGTGCGGCCGAACATTCCGGGCTCGCATAGGTCTCACCAGCCACATGAGGAGGCACAAAGCCCCAGTGCAAAGCCCTCAGCCCACTGGATGACAAAGTGGTCATCATCGAATCACGATGGACGAACATCATCAATAGATCTAGCCAAACAATAGTAATAAATAGTAATAATAATAATAGAAAGACAGTGGAAAGTCTTGCTTGGTGCTCTAACGGTCCAAACAGACTATGGGATAGGTAACAGATAATATAATAGTTAATCTGTGGCATTAAAATTATTAAAAGCCATCAATGCTATAGAAAAGCTATTTCAAGCTTTTAGCTTTCTCAATACGCTATGTTCCAATCAAGTTGTGTAAACCAGTTTGGAAAAAAAAATTAGGGGGGATACGGCTGTGTTTCTAGAATACAATTTCCATGATGGCATTTTAAAAGCAATTTTTAAAAAGTTGTTCGCCTTGAATTAAATTTCTAGGAGGGGGGGGGGAAGTTGAATCAGAAACAGTTTTTCTCATTAGCTCCAGCACTACAAGTTTCTGTTGCATTGTTTCCAACCCAAAGAGACCAACCAGTAAGACAGAAGCTGTTAAGTCCATTAATAAATCAATGAAGCCGATCACCTGCACTCAAGTTTCAAGGAATTAAAAAAAAATTAGATGAATTCAGTTCTAAAGTAAGAGCGATTCTATCGCGCTTTCAGTCAGCCGGCAAAATGTAATTGCGACTTAAGTTCTCGTTATTGGGTCACAATGTCAATGTCTGGGCGTTTCTTTTTGTTGTAACGGGTGGTAGTTAGGACCCCTTTGTCTAATTAAGCTATGCTCGACTCTTTTTTCGGCCTAGGGGCTTTATAAATTTCAGTCGCGGGCCGCATCGACGCCAAATAAATCGCGGAGTCCAAATGGCTGGGCATTCTATGTGCCCTTGTAAGCCGAAGTTTCGAGGGTCTGGACAGCACGTGTGGGATATGATCCGCGGTCCATAGTTTGGAGAGCCACGTGACAGTGAATTATAATGTTGTTTATGAAATGGGACCACAAATGGCGGATGTTTTCATAAGGGATGTTGTTAAAGTCCGGTTATCTGTAGTACGTCCAGTGGCGTTGCTAGGGTGGGGGAGGAGGGGGGAGAATTTGAAAATCCCCCCAGGCCCGCAGTTGAGGAGGACCCTAAATGAGTGTTTTTTTACATTAAAAATCAAATATTGTGCAAAATGCAGGGGCCCCCAAGATGTCAAGCTCCCATGCCCCCAAAAGATGGACAATTCCTAGCTACGCCCCTGAGTACGTCTGAGCAGTGTCCACGTCAACATCACAAGCTTACAACTTCTTTATTTCAGACGTTCTTGAAGAAGTGATATAACCCTCTAGCTCAAACCTCAAGCTCAAGTGACATGAAGTGTGCCTTTGTGTGTTTCTATGGTGACGGTTAACGATTGGTTGTGAATGATGCAAAGATAAGTGGCATTGTCGTCATCTGTTTTAGTCAGGACAGACGACTCCAGAACGTGAGACTGAAATGATGTGTTATTGTAGTGAGTTAAATTTGTTGAAAATATTAGTAGTAAACTCTACTTTTATTTGATCTCATATCAACTTGATTTTGTCTACATTCTGTCTTTCTGTGGCATTTTACGTCTCGTGAGACGATCTTTTCCCTTTGCAACGTCTTGTGTGGCTAAAGAGGCCAATCCTTGATACACAGCTGCGGTTGCAGGTTGGGCATATAAAATCACCAGGAGCAGCTGCATTTTTAGCCTTCTTTCTGCCTCTGTTGTGTATGGCATCTGCAATCCGAGACCCTTCTCTTATGCTCTCTTTCCATGTGGATCTATCCAGTGCTACTTTTTCCCAGCTGCTAGTGTCGATTTCTAGTGTCTACATTATAATAAAATTAATAGTTAATATGGTCGACAAAGAAATTACTCAAGTTATTTAAAGTATTATCAGTAAAGATATAATATACCACAGCGGTTTAGCTGTCTACCAGCAGTTGGCTGCTACAAGTCAATGACCGTCAACAACTCTTAGTAATGGGAACCCATCGGGTTCGAACTCGTTAACATTGTAACGACAGGCCAAAGAGTATACCACACAACCAGGCAGCCATCTAGTTAATAAATAGCCCTCGAGATTATCGAAGAAATTAAAAACTAAAATGAAAAGTTTTAAAAAATGAGAGGAGGATATTAGTGGCCACTCCCGCCTCCTTTCGATTCCTCTACCACACACAGCCCCCCCTTGGCAAAAGAGAGTAATACGACCATAGGAATTTTCTGCAACGGAGTGATATATATTGTCACAAGGTTATTCATGTTGAATGATGTAATGTCCTTGTGATGCCGGGTATTCAATCTTCTGTTAAAATAGTTAATTTAACGTCGAACTAGAATTCACTGTAAAAGATTCTTTGTAGAAAACGAAACTCTGGAACTTTATTTGAATAAAACGTAAGTACAGCTTATGTACAATAGTAGATCAACAATGAAATAATAACATAACATAGGCTTCTTTCTTAATAAAACTTAGAGATGTTAGAATACACAACCTTTCGGTAAGACATTCACGCACCGACTGAAAATCTCACGCAATTACAGTCTCTGGGCGGAAGTTGTCATGTGACTGATGCAACTTCTAGCCAATAGATTTTAATTTCTATCAAGACAAAGAAAAGTTAAAAATAATTCTCGTGTAATACCAATATAGAAATAAACCCAGAATGGCATATGTGACATATATATATATATATATATATAGTTCGTCCATCGTGGTTCGATGATGACCACTTTCTCATCCAGGGGGCTGAGGGCTTTGCACTGGGGTTTATGCCTCCTCGTGTGGCTGGTGAGACCTATGCGAGCCCGGAATGATCGGCCGCACTCTGGGCAGGTAATTCCAACTGGAGCTAGTGTCGTTTGCCTTGCTATCCTTCTCTGGCGTTTTTCTTTCGCCAGCGTTGTTCTTTTTTCCTCAGCAACCTGTGTGCCGGATCTCACAGCGCGGCGCCATGATACTCTGTCATGTGCCTCTGTCTCCCAGGTGCCTGGGTCAATGTTGAACTCCTTTAGAGAAGCTTTGAGGGTGTCATTGAAGCGCTTTCTTTGACCACCTTGCGAGCGCTTTCCTTCTCTTAATTGGCCATACAAGAGACGTTTTGGGATGCGAGTGATAGAAAGTCACCAGCTAGACCAAGTGTTCTGGGCTCTAACATCCATGTAACCGCCACTGTTTTGAAATCAATAGAAATAATTTTAAAGTCATAATGATCCTTGTTAACTAAAAACGACTTTCCTCTGTGGGGATCATTACCACCCTCTGTTCCGACGGGACAATACAAATGATCATTACCACCCTCTGTTCCGACGGGACAATACAAATGATCATTACCACCCTCTGTTCCGACGGGACAATACAAATGGAGCTATTACGAAATTAGAAATAAAACTTTTGTGAGAGATCGAAAGTACAGTCGTGTTATGACGCCCTGGCAGGGCCGGTCCTAGCGATTGCGGGCCCTATGCCAAACTGATTGTGCAGGGCCTAGTCTGTGTGAGAATAAGGATAATAAGTGAAAATTAAGATTTTGTATAACAAAAATTCGACTTTGAATTTTAATTTTTCTTTACTAAGTTAAAAATTGCGATCTGTACTCTACGAACCTGGAACTTTCGATTAAGGTAAAAATTCGCCCGATTATTACATTTTATTACATGAGAGCGTGTAGGATTGGCGTTTTCCGCAATGAATGCCACCCATAAATGACAATTTTGTCTTTTTTTTTTGGAGATTTTAAAGAGTTTTTAGGAGATTTTAATTAATTCAGAAGATTTTCAGGAATTTTTCATATATATTTTGCAATTTAAAAATAAATAATAACTACACCCTGAATTAGCTCGGGGCCTATGAAAGCGCGTAGGTTGCAGTGGCCTAAGACCGGCCCTGCGCCCTGGATATCAGTGAGAGCTATTTTGGAGAATCTTGACTGCGAAAATCCGACTTGTTCATATTGCTTGTCCAGTTAGCAGGTGTCCACTCTATTCTGACTGCACGTGATCTTAAAGATGACCACCACTCTTAGATTAGTGCTACCGACATGTAGGTCACACTTCAACTGGACACTTGTCACATCATGAGAACCAAATTAAGTTGACTTACTCACACTTGACCTCTCGCTATCTATCTACAGCTTTCCTTCTTTCTCTCATTCTCTTTGTCTTCTATCTTTCATTTACAGCCAAACTTCTTTCAAGTTACTTTCAACTCTATTTCTTTATGTCTCATCAATACACACTATCACACACTCAATCTACTCTATTTAAATGTCTTTCCTTGTTTCTCCCTCTCTCTGTCTCCTCCTTCCCTTTCCTTACAATGTGACAATATTTGTCCCTCTTTCTTTTTCTCTTTCTTTTTTCTCAATTTGTCTTTCTTTTTTTCTGTTTTTCTTTTTCTCAATTTGTCTTCCTTTTTCTCTTTCTCTTAGTCTCCGTCAATATATCTCTCATTCACACACTCTTTCTCTTCACTCTCTCTCTTTCTCTCTCTTTCTCTTCCTTTCTTTGCCCTTCTGTCTTTGCCTTTCTTTTTTTTTCTGTTTTCATTTCTCTGCCACTATATTTCTCCCCTCTCTCTCTCTCTCTCTCTCTCTTTCTCTCTCTCTCTCTCTGTCTGTCTTTGTCTCTATGCTTATATCTGCTTGTCTCTGTTTACTTACCATTGTCTACTCTCTCTCTCTCTTTAAATATGTATCTGTCTGTCCACCATGAGATACCAACTAAGTGGTCAGCCGTACCGAGTACTTACACAGTTACATAAGGATGTAAATACAGGACATACTTTTGAAAATCTGAGAAACACTCTTAATGTTCCGTGTTCTCAGAAGGTCTCCCCACAAGTAATTGGACACCCCTCCCTTTAGATCTACTGATATCCTCCCTCCACTAATTGCCTCGTGAAAGCTGCTCCTCCTTCCTTGTATACATTGAAATATCATGAGTGTTATGCGAGATGGAGAGATGGATCAGGTCAGTTGAAATCTAATTGAGGATTAACCCAAATCGTACAATAATTCAGTAATTCTTCATATTACGAAGCGCAATTATAGTAGAGAAAGTTGATCTTCTAGCGATTCAAAGCGATCAGTCTTAAACAATGTTTACAACTTAAAAAGCAGTATCTATTTATCTACTTTTTGTAAATACATAAAAATTCTTTTTTTTTTACACTGGACATTTTTTTTAACGCAGCAAGAAACAAGTAACATAAATAAAGTCAGAATATCCCAGTTACAAATTATTTTGTTTTAAAACAAGCCTATTTTTCCCACTCCGATTTGTTCTAGGTTTAGACTGTGCTCTGACAATAATTAGCATATTGATCTATATAAATGTCAATATCACTGAACATTTATACACTGGATCAGCTTCTACAAAGTTGGGGGGGAAAAAAATCAAAAAATGTTTGGCAGCGCGGTGGGATATGATCCACGGGACGTAGTTTGACTTCCAAATCTATGGTTTCGGAATCGAATCCTGCTTAAGACTGTGATTTTGAATTGCCGGTATTTAGGGAGCCTCTAAGTTCACCCAGCTCTAAACCCTAAATGGATAGCTGACATTAGTTGGGGAAAAGTAAAGGCGGTTGTTCGTTGTGCTGGTCACACGACACCCTCGTTAACCGTGGCTCACAGAAACATACAACCTTTACATCATCTGCCTCATATACCGCAAGGTCTGAAAGGGTTTCTTTTTAAAAACTTTTCATGCACATTATAAACAAAAATAATAAAATAGAAAATTATTAAATCCCACGATCTTTGGCTTCAGAGAGTCCATAGCGTACCTCCTCCTATTTTTTTCTCTATTTTTGTATTTTTCAGAACTACTAGTTCATTGATCCGTTTTTACATTTAAATCCAATTCTCTTTATACAGCAACAAAAGGAGAACGAACAGAAAAGTCACAGTAAGTCCCCAGAAACAACCAAGCTACTTCAATTTTCTACTCAAGTTATAGACACCACATTCCAAACCTTTTCCACGAAACTCTGGTGACATAGTAATGTAACTTAGCGTCTATTCGTAACTGTCTACTTCCTGAATGAAGTCAGCGCAGAGTCACAGGTTAAAGCACTTTAATAAAAGGCATAGATCCACATTTCGTTTCCCAGAAACAGTGTTCACACAACGAGTAGTGTAGATATAGTATATAATAAGCTGTAACACAATGTACCTGTCTTATTCCCTGTGACAGTATCGTGATCTTGTGTTCAGTGGAAACCAGCGGTACTGACAACAGTCTATAAAAAAAATGTTTTTGGTTTTGTTGTGTGAGTGTCAGGCGGTAAGATTTAGAATCAACTGACTTTCTCATGTCAGTATACGGTATGTTTGTGTTTGTTTTATGTATGTATTTTTGTTTTGTATATGTGTGTGTGTGTGTGTTGGTGTGTTTTTCTCTGCTGGCTGTTTGATTATATGTCATACTGCATTTGGCTAATGTTTAATTGGCTGCCTTTTCTAAGACCAAGGAATGGGGAGACGCAGCTATTAGATTTTTGTATGTTCTGTCTGTCTGTCTCTCCGTCTGTCATGTTTAGATCTCAAAAGCTAAAATCTTTATTGAAAATAAAATGTCATCCTATTTTGTAGCAAACAGGTGCAACGTCTACTTTTTTGTATGCACACTTTTTCTTTTAAAATTGCACAACTTATTCTTCTTTTATAAAACATCATTGCTTAACAATTAAGTAGGCGGACTGAAAGGTGTAGCCTGCGAGTTTTTATGAAAACACAACCTTTTTTTATCATTTATATATCTTGCTTTTCAGCTATTTCTCTGAAATTAATAAAGTAAAAGTTGGAAAGAAGAAAATAAGGAAAAAGATTCTTTACAGTTTACTATCTTCAATACATCTCAATGAAGACTCGACCACATACATTCTTTTAAGTACCAGACTACTACAGCACAGGCGAGGCAACCGATGACACTCATATCAGCGTGGTAGAGATTGCCAATTTCTATAATTAGAAAATAGTGTGAATTATGAGACGCACCTTATAAGGCGACAGATAATGAACGCATCAATATAACGCCATTAATTCAATGTGAGATTGTAGCTTAAGTAGACAATAGAGGGAGTTGATACTAGGCTTTCAAAGAGGTCACATCTAGAACGTTAGTGAAGTTCCAGTTCTGGATTGTACCATTATATTGAAGCTTCTGTAGTCGACTGTTCGCAGTTATATAAATCTTGTGAATGTCTAGTTGGTCTGTTGATTAATACAAACTCACTATCAGCAGTAGCACACGCAGACAGAAAAACGCATACTATCTTCTAATGATCAACAATGGACCTCATTCACCAATTGTAAATAAACACATTTAGCCACGTCATAATATTGATACAAAAATGAAAAAAGAAATGCGTATCACGTGACAGCCTTACGCATTGCGTTATTCGTATAGAACATATAGAGAAAATGTTGTTTGTTTACGTTTGGTGAATGAGGTCCATTCAGCAGACCCAACATTACACATATAAGATTACATATACAAATTTAAAGCGTTAGGCGCTTTGGGGGTTTTTGAAAATAAGAAGTCATAAATTTGACAATACAGTACAATTGTGACAATGTTGTCGCTTTCTATCTGGTTACTTTTATTCTATTCTATAGAATTGTCAATGTTCACGGAGCAGATGTTGTCATCATACAATGAGGTGCATATTTATAAGATTATTTCTTGGAAAAGGATCCTTTAAGACGTCCTGTTAAACCTGTCACAGTGGTCCTGAGTACAAACCCTGCCTGACGTCTTCCTCTGTTGTTCTTCTGTGACTTGGATGTAATATTTATCATCAAAAACAACGTCAAAGACCCGTAGAACAAGAAATTACCCCCCTCCTCCCTTATTAAGCCAGCCTTCTATAACGTTTTGAACTAAACTAGGTCTGACTGATCTTACTCTTAACTCTTTCCCTCCTAATCGACGATACCATCGTTGATTTCACTAGAATGTGGTAAATAATTACGGAGAGAAAGAGTTAATGACTTTACTTCAAAACCGGGGAGATAATTACGTCCTACGCATTTCATGTGTCCGTCTAGTCATGTATGTAAACTTGTTACTTAAACTCTAAGTCGCTGGTTTTCCTGTCTGATTCAGGCAATCCGTTCCATGCTCTAATGGCATTAGATAAGAAGGAGCACTTATACGAGTTTTTCTCAGCATATGGAATAGGAAATGTACCTTGTGTGCAGGGGCGGACTGGCTATATGGGCATTCGGGCAAATGCCCGGTGGGCCGGTATCCAAATGGGCCGGCAGGACCACAGCAAGAATCTTCTTTTTTTTTAAATCACGTCTGCATTATATAAGATAAGGGCCTCGTAGATGCCCCTATTAAATTAATAAATGTTTTAAAGTATTCCTTTTTCAGGGGAAGTGGCCTCTGAGTATGAGCGAAGTAATTTCTTAAAAGTCTCCACTAAGGCCTACTAATTTAACACATTTTTCGAAATAATGTAGTAGCCAAAGCTTCATCCTTTTAGGGCCTATACACTTTGCGATTACAAAGCAACATAAAGCCTTTATTCCTTATAATGACATAGTGTTCACTGTAAGCTTGTGTACAGCTGTCGGTCGATACGTTATCAAATTTAACTTAAAGATTTTGAGGACAGGTAACCCTAGAACTGTGTATCAATCATATGCTGTACAATTTATGGGCCGGATGGTATAGAAATGCCCGGGCCGATTTTGATACCCAGTCCACTCCTGCTTGTGTGTCAATCTAGTCATGCATATTAACCTGATACTTAAATTCTCCTAGGTCGTTGGTTTTCCAGTCTGATTCAGGCCACCCATTCCTTGCTCTAATAGCATTAGGTAAGAAGGAGCACTTATACGAGTTTTTCTTCTAGCGTATGGAATACGAAACGTGCCTTATGTGAGAACACCAGTAAACCCTGACTCTGGGGAGGGGAGGCAGCTCAACCAACCCAGGACTTTACACTAATGACCTTGCTGTAATGAACCTGCCTTACTGACACACTGAACCCCAGGATGCAGAGCTAGACCCCTGCCTCGTGACGTCATGTGGGCGGAAACATGGGGCCGGACTTGCGTAACTACTTAGCGTGAGAACAGGCCGTGCACGCTAGTGGCTGCACCGCTGTAAGTCTTTGTCTGGAGATTTATCGCCTTCTGTGTTCGTAAGTGTGCGTGCGTGCATGTCAATGTGTGGGCCAGAGTGTGTGTCTGCCTGTGTATGTGTGTGTATGTGTGGGTCACAGTGTGTCTGCGCGTGTGAAGGGCGTTGACCGTGCTAAGTGGTGACCGTCACAACTCATCGACTCTCTCAGGAAGATATTTCTAGGACAATGACTGCTAATTATGTCACTGTGAACCCATTACACCATGCTCTAAAAAATATACAAATGACTTAATAGGAACAGGTTATTTAACAAAAAATAATAATTTTTTTTTTGCTAATTAATTTAAAATATCTACAGTTATTTTGTGTATGTGGAGAGGGGGTCAAATGGTTTTCAATTCGTAGAGACTTGAGGCTAGGATTATACTTTCTAACACTTTTAAATAAATAATATTATCTGGCCTGCTTGCACACTTCCTTCCTTTCAGATCTCCACTGAGCCTTTCGTCTCCACGCCCTAACCCCAAGCTGTTGCAGATCTGCTTCCACATCATCAATCCAACGCATTCGGGGTCTGCCTTTGCGTTGCCTGCCTTTTTTGTTGTTTTTTTTTTGCCTGTATACAATTTTCGCTCCTCTGTTATCTGACATTCTTTCAAGATAACCTACCCAACGTAATCTGTTCTTTTTTTTTTTTTTTTTATTTCAGTCACTATCGTTGGGTCCTCATACAATTGATAAATCCCATGGTTAGTGTGTGTCCTCCACTCACTTTCAAGTTTTTAAAAAAATCCTTACTCTTTAAAAAAAAAATGCATAAAAATACATTTAAGCAGGATTTTTTTTTTAAAGTGTGTGTCTTCACACAAACTCATTGGCGGCCCCGGAAGTGTTTGTCCCCCATACAAAATGTTTATTGCCTGCGACCACGAAGTAATGCTTGTCGCCTTTCTGAAAATAGTCAGTGTGAGCATCGCAAGTTTTTCTACATGTCGACAAAGAGGGATCGTTGCATCCTGGTAGGAACCTATTACTTACTGCTATGAAATCAAAGATGTAGTTGATGGTACTCTCGATAAGAGGCTATGCCGCTGGAATAAATTATTACTCGGGTGTCTCGAGGGTTTTAATATGTAAGCCTCGGCAAACTGTTTCTCTAATAAACAACACGCATCACTGTCTTGTTCTAAAAAAAAAATATTTGTCAAACAAAGCAAATTCTATTTATTTTTTTTTAAAGAAAAACGTTTTCTTTTAACTGTTATTATCTAATTGACGCAAAAATAAGTAATACATACATGTTTCGTAACAATATTTTGACAAATAACAAAACAGTGTGTATAAATGTTACGAAACAAATGAAATAATTGTGTATCATACTATATATATTGCCTCACTTACGATTACATATTATTCTATAAGTAATTATATTATGGCGGAAAAAGGTTTGCATAATTAATTTAAAAAACAAAAACTTTTGCATTCAAAAACTAGCCCTAAAGATTTAGTTACACGCAAAATATAGTGGAATCAGATTTTCAATAGCTTTTTTAGTCTTTGAGATCTAAACGTGACGGACGGACGGACAGACTATACAAAAACTAACAGATGCTTAAAAAAAAAGAAAAAGAAAGAGTTTTGATTAGAACTTACAATAGTCAATTTCTAGACTCACAGGTTAGTGAATTATCGATCATGCAAATATGGTCCTGTGGTACGTTAATGTTATGAGCCCTTGGCCGAGCAAACCATAGCGTGCGTTCAAATCCTACTGCTGCAGTGGCGTAGCTAGGGTGTGTGGGAGAAGGGGGAGAATTAGAAAATCCCCCCGGGCCCCTACTCTAGGGAGGCCCCCTAATGAGTCTTTTTAATTAAAAATTAAATATTATGCAAAATGCCAGGGCCCCCAAAGAGTTCAAGTCTCCCCGGACCCCCAAATGAGGAAAAATTCCTAGCTACGCCCGTGTACTGCTGTCTGAAACTAATACACCTTTTTTTTCTTGAAATCTAAACAAGACAGTCGGTCGTGAAGTGAAGATTTATTAATGTGTGCAAAAAAATTAGAGATCGTTAGTTGCTTAACAATTAAGTAGGCGGTCTGAAAGGGGCAGCTTACGAGTTTGTATGAGAACACAACTTTTTTTTTTAGCTATTCAGCTTTTTCAGCTCTGCCATAATGATAATCACAGACAGCATAAAAACAACAGTTACTACCAGCCAACGCCAAGTAGATCTATTTGCCGAGACAATAGAATATCATCACTAAGGGAGAACAACAAATATTATCAAAGGTAATGTGTGGAGGAGAGATGTGTGTGTGTGTGAGTGTGTGTGTGTAAGTGTTCACACTATCTTGTAAAGTTAGCTTGTGAGTGTGAAAGGGGGGAGGAATGGACACCCCCCCTCTCCCCAAGACATTGTTACTATGGCACAATACTGCATGGTAAACAAAACACTGTATCCGGGATTTGTTGGATCCGGATATTTTTTTTTTTTAAAGTAGACTCTTTTATTATTGTGTCCAACGTGATCAGCATACAGGAAGCTACAAAATAAAAGGTTTTATTTTATTTATTGTTGTTGGTGCTTTGCAAATAAAAAAAAAAATAAAATGCTGAGTACGAAATATAAAAGTCTTCATTCGATTCATTTTAATGAAGTTGTTTTCGACAGCAGCTATGGTACAAATGAACTGTTTCTCGTCATCTGAATAAAATACAACAATCGATTTGACCATACAAATATGAAATTATCACATGACAAGCGAAATTTTTAAAACTGGCATGCATTAGCAGATCAAATACAGAAAACACATATTGATCATGCTGCATAAAAGAAAAGAATGAAAGTTGCAAGCACATACATATTAACCTTTTTAAAATCAAGATTTAAAAGATATTTTAAGCTAATCGACAACACTGACACTAACTTTGTAAGCACAAAAGGCCTCATATTAATCTATTTTAAACGCAAAGTCCTTTCTCAGAATTGTTTATTTGTCTGTTCGTATATGTGTTTTTTCATTGTATTGAAAGCGTTATTTTAACATCCCAAAATAAAATAATTAGAAAATGTGAATACTCAAAATCAGATTATTGTACAAACCAATGTATGAAGTTTTGCCAAAAAGACGCTTTTAAATAAAAAAAAATCGAATCAAAATATTTATAATAAAGTATTTCTTATTCTAACATGGATAGTAATTACAAGATCATCAAGGTGTCTTCATTTGTATTTTAACTTGAGATCAACAGGTCGGTAGGCAAGCCGAAGAGCTGTACAAAAAAAGAAAAAAGACACCGAGGCGAGTCTCCAGTTCGATTTATCTGTAAAAGTAAAAAAAGTAGAGTCCCCTTCAGACCTTTCGATCTATGGGGCAGATGATGTTAAGGTCATTTGTTACTTTGGCTAACGGTTAACGTGCAGGGTGTTAAGTGGTCAGCACAACGACCAACCGCCTTTACTTTCCCCAACTAAAGTCAGGTACCCATTAGAGTTGGGTGGACTCAGGGGAGCCCTAAAAAATCCCGAAATTCAAAATCCCGGTCTTCATCGGGATTCGAACCCAGGACCTCAGGTTCGGAAGCCAAGCGCTTAACCATTCGACCACCGCGACCCCTGGATTTACCTGTATCAAGAATAAATTGTTACGACTTCTTACAAATGTCAGTGTCTACCAAGCAATGGTTGTCTAAACACTTACATACATGGATCTGAGACAAAGTTATTCTACAGAAAGTCAGAAAGACTTATTGAACGCATTCATCAGAGATGCTCTCCAGCATGGACATACGTAGACAAGACCTCGCTACAAACAGCGATGATCTTACGAAGGCCGGTATAGACAGTAGAGGGACCTCTTATCGTCTGACAGCTTCACTGAACAGGGCGAATGTTTGCCAAAGGCAGTCTTTTTTTTAATCAGCTGAAATGGGGTCAGTGTAACAGAGCTGCAACTTCCAGAGAGAGTTTGACTAAGACTTCCAGAGAGAGTTTGACTGAGACTTCCAGAGAGAGTTTGACTAAGACTTCCAGAGAGAGTTTAACTCAAACTTCCTGAGAGACTTTGACTGAGACTTCCAAAGAGAGTTTGGCTGAAACTTCCTGAGAGAGTTTGACTGAGACTTCCAGAGAGAGTCTGACTGAGACTTCCAGAGAGAGTATGACTGAGACATCCAGAGAGAGTTTGACTGAGACTTCCAGAGAGAGTTTGGCTGAAACTTCCTGAGAGAGTTTGACTGAGACTTCCAGAGAGAGTTTGAATGAGACTTCCAGAAAGAGTTTGATTGAATCTTCCAGAAAGAGTTTGACTGAAACCTCCAGAGAGAGTTTGACTGAGACCTTCAGAGAGAGTTTGACTGAGACCTCCAGAGCGAATTTGACCGAGATGCCCGAAGGTCAAACCACTTAGACTCAACAGAGAGAGTTCAAAAAAAGACTCTTAGCGAGAGTGTGTGTGTGTCAGAGAGAGGGAGAGAGAGAGAGAGAGAGAGAGAGAACTCAAATCAGACTCCCAGAGAGACTCCCAACTCCTAGATGGAGCTCGACACAGACTTCCAGATTGATGTTTATTAAAAGTGTAGCTCTAGACTCAAATCAAAAAGCACAGCAAAGAACGACACTTTCAGATAAGTTAATACTGACAATAACAAAGGCCATCTACATATGCAGCTTATATTTATACTATCTACAATGGCGCTCTTATCGTAAGATTTAACAATGAGACATTTCAAACAGTCAAACGAACACGAAAAAAACTAAAACATCAGCTGCGCTATTTGTGCGGGGGTGTATTTTAGTATTTCAACAAACAATCGCATTTGGCAACATTTTCAGCTCGGTGTTATTGGGCGGTAGCTCCCTAAGCATTATAACCTCTCCCAGTGAACGATCTGGCCTACTTCAGGTCGGAGGAAGCCATAACAGCGCTTGTCCAACAGGCAGACAGAAGATACGCTAGTTCGTCTTGAACTTCAAAACGAGGTCGCTGTGTCTGGTCATGCCGGCTTGGTAGGTAGATCTACTGGAATATTTTTAGATGAATTCACGGCGCGCTTTTATAAACAAGTTTTTACCTTGATTATGAGAATAACAGGCGAAGAGAGAGACAGAGAGAGAGAGAGAGACAGAGAGAGAGAAAAAGAAAGCGAGAAAGATAGAGATATCAAGCTAGAGGGAGCAATTAAGCGTGAAAGAGAAAGAGTGAGAGAGAGAGAGAGACAGAGAGAGAAAGATAATAACAGGCGAAGAGAGAGACAGAGAGAGAGAGAGAAAGTAAGCGATAAATATAGAGATATCATGCGAGAGGGAGCAATTAAGCGTGAAAGAGAAAGAGAGAGAGAGAGAGAGAGAGAAAGAGAGTAAATAAAAGAAAGAAATAGACCAAATGAGAGGGCGGACAGTAAGTAAGAAAGATTAAAAAAAAATAAGATAGACAGAGAGATAGAAAGCAAGGGGAAAATATTAAAGGATTAGGGTGGTATTCCATAGTATCTACATTTTTTTAAATATGTTATCGACGAAATAGCGCTTTCCATTTCTTCACAAACCCAAACTTCTGACAAATACAGGTGTATGCTATTCATCAGTCTAGAAACTTCATGACATCAAGTATCCCTGACTAGACATATTGATCTTTTAGTTGATTGAATACTGGGAGATATATATCCAGTCATATTGAAATTTTAAATAATTTGTTAATTGTTTTCAGTAGAATATGTTTATTAGTTGTTTTTTTTTTTTTAATGCTTATATTAAAAATCTTGTTTTATAGAGAAAACTAGGAACAAATTTTTTTTTTTTAATATCTCTGAATGGCTAATTTCCCTTCTATAGATTCCGGTACCTGAACTGACCTGGTCACAACAATGACGTCATAATTTAAAGTTTAAAGAAATAAAAAAAAATTGAAAAGTAAGATGCCGGGAAAAAAAAAAGATTGATAGTAATTTTTTTTTCAAAGTACTGAAGTACTCGGTATTGTACTTTAAGTGCTTAAACAAGGAGTTAAAAAGAGTGTACCGGATACAGCAAGTTTATTGTCCAGGGTTATTGGAGGAGAGGGTTAGAGCCTTCAATCCGTCATTCCAATGGAGTTCGTTGATGCTGATGCAGAGAGTTTAGGTCAAATAGCGCTCATACTATAGATATTCACATTTATTTTGGTTAGACGTTAAATTTGAGGTTATTAAATTCGGCTCCTTGTGCAATAAACTGTGCCTCCTTTCGACGTAACACAGTACATCAGCGTCGTCTCTTGATGACGAACTCATGTGAACCATGACAAAGCTTTTTGACTTTAGAGACTTTATCCAGTTAACAGAGTTTTCTGACTATCAAAATGATACAAAATGATATACAGCAATTGTTAGGATTCTTAGTTCTTAAGACGAACATCAATATTTATTACACAATCCCAACTCCTCTGTGATTGGTCTTATGGGCGCATTGATGTAGCAGACGATCTCTTGTAAATGGAACGGTGAAGATTTGTTACACTAAAACGTAAAAAAAAAGTAACTATGTTACATTTGTATACAAACACACATCCATCTTAGGATACAGATATTAAAGCAATTGATATAGAGCTAATCTGTTTCCCGCCCATTCGCCCACAGCGTCTCCCCTTCTGCATCAAAACTGTAATTTGAGATGTCTGCAATATACACCGCCCTCTTTCACCATCCAACACACACACACACCTTCAATTCTACGTCTGCAGCAAAGACCCAGTCACACACGCGCGTTTTCAATTCGTCGTCTGCAGCATAGACAGACATAGACATAGACAAAACACCCACCTTGTTTTCTTCGAGTACATTCACACCTCAAGGTTCGTGTCCTTGACCTTGGCCACCTTTTTTTTAACGAAGCCAAGCTGTGAACTACTTTACTTTTATTATATTTTAAAATTCAGTATAAATAACTCTGCCCAAAATATTGTCCAATGAAACTTTTTGATTTTGTTCAACTTTTGATCTGCGTAATCACGTTTTGAATTTGAATTTAGAAAAAAAAAAAAAACTTTCTCCTTCTGTGTAGAGGTCTAGATCTACTCAACTAAAAATCCGAGTTAGTGGTTCTCAAACTGGTTTCCTCATACAGAACTGCTGGCGTATGTACTACGTACTCATAGTGAATCTTCAAGTACTTTTTGGGACAAATACAACAAACAGAGAAGTGTTGTGGTTCAGTGGGTAGAGCGCTTGGGTTCGAATCCCGGTGAAGACTTGGATTTCGAATATCGGCCTCTTTAAGGCACCCCTGCGTCCACCCAACTCTAATGGGTACCAGGCATTAGCTGAGGATTAGTAAAGGTGAGTGACACCGTGGGCCACAGAAACATGACATTTACATCAACTGCTTTATAGATCGCAAGATCTGAAAGGGGAAATTTAATATTTTTTTTTACAGCAAATAGACCAATTTCCAATGTAACATAAATTGTTTATAATACTTTCTTAGATGTGAGCTGTTACATCTGTTCATCAGTATATTGAAAGAACACTGTAGCCAACTTACTAATCAAAATTAGTTTGAGCTTCAAGCGAAGGAGATAAGATATTGGTAGGACTAAGGGCACGGCATGGCCTAGCCCTGGATTGTGCTGATGTGACACACAATCTAAAAAATCTAGTGGAAGATAAAGTCGATTTCACTCGGCTTACAAGGTGCACCACAGGTATTGCATATCCGTATATACATATTGAGGGCGCGGTGGCTGAGCGCTAAGGCGCTTTGCTTCCGTACTGGAGCTCCCGGGTTCGAATCCTGGTGAAGACTGGGATTTTTATTTCGGGATTTTCGGGCGCCCTTGAGTCCACCCAGCTCTAATGGGTACCTGACAGTAGTTGGGGAAAAGTAAAGGGGGTTGGTCGTTGTGCTGGCGACATGGCACCCCCGTTAACCGTAGGCCACAGAATTAGATGACCTTTACATCATCTACCCTATGGACTACAAGATCTGAAAGAGGGAACTTTGTACAATTTTCATGGATAGTATACGGAATTGCGATTGCACTAATACATAGGAAAAAAAAGTTGTGTATAGTTATCTGGTTTCTTTATACTAGTTTCCGGGTTTTCTTTTATTTCTAATTTGAATTTCTTTTCTTACTTTTATTATGGTTTCCGATTTCTTTCTTTTATTTTTTTTACTTATTTTTTATTTTTACCACTAACTAGATAAATATATTTTTATTGCCCTTAACAATCACTGCCTAGTTAAAAATATTTTTCATCTACAGTTGTCAACTTATCTCCCTTTTCTTCGTCAAAACAATTAGGTGCGTGATGTCCTGAACGAGACAGACAGCGTCTACGGAAGTGAAAAAAATAAGGCCTAAAATTATAACCATTAATCTCTCTAGTTATTTTAATTTGAGATGTCCACATATTTAAAATTTGAAATGTCGCTATCTTCT
>JADKLZ010000687.1:26859080-26944017 GCA_021533235.1 Biomphalaria straminea | reverse complement strand
AATTTCTCTATCATCTTTTTAACATCTTTTTCTGAGGTGGGAAACAAGGTGGTATCATCTGCATATGCTTTGATTTTAACTAAGGGGGTGGGGCCCGGGATTTTAATGCCTACTATTTCTGAGTCTAATCTTATACTTTCTAACAGGGGTTCCAGGCAGAGGGTGTATAGGAAGGGGGATAGGGGACACCCTTGCCTGACTGATCTTCTTATGGGGATCCTATCACTAAGTTTTTGGTTTATGATCAGTTGGCTTGCGGCATCTGTGTAGATTAATTTGATGTATTTCGTTAGTGTCTCGTCTATGTTAGTTTTGTGTAGTACTTTAAAAAGGTAGTCGTGGTCAATTCTGTCAAATGCTTTCTCTTGATCAACGGACATGAGGGCTGCCTTTAAGTCCTTGTCCTTGCAGTAATAAATAATGTCTCTTAAAAAGTGGTTTAGTTCGTCAATATTCTTGTCAGGGTTACTGCAGTATTGGTCTTGTCCTATTAGGAGTGGGATTATGGGTTTTAGTCTTAGGAAAATCATTTTGGTCATAAGTTTGTAGTCTGTGTTTAATAGGGAAATTGGTCTGAAGTCGCTAGGTGAGGTGTTATTTTCGGTTTTTTTGGGTAGTAGAGTAATGTATGCGAGGTTAAAGTCTTTTGGTGTCTGTCCTTTCCCTAACATGTCTGTGTATAGTTTTATCAGTAACGGTCCTATTTGGGGGAAGAAAGCTTTGTAAAATTCGTATGTTAAACCGTCGGGACCTGGGGATTTGTCGTTTTGGGTCATGTCTAGGGCAGCCCTCAGTTCCGCTAGAGTGAAGGGTCTGTCTGCGGTTTCTTTGTCTGCGTCTACTATTGTTTTAACATTGTTTAAGAAAAAATTCTGTGCGTCTGCTGCTGTCGGTTCTTTCTTGTATATTTCTCTAAAAAAATTGCAAAATATATCATTTATCCGTTTGTGGTCTTGTGTTTCTTCTCCGTCAGTGTCTTTTATTGTTGTAATTGTCCTGTCTTTCTGTACATTCTGTTCTGCCGATAAATATAGTTTGTTTGGTGATTCCGATAAACTTGGGTACTTGCATCTGATTTCTGCCCCTTTATATTTATACTTATATATGTCTTCTAACTGTCCTTGTAGTTCTATTTTGTCAATGTCGTTCGTTGTTGTTTGTAATCTGTCTCTAAGTCTTGTCTCTTCGTCTTTTAATTTTTTACTTTTAATCTTTGCTAAAACTATCACTTGTTGTTTAATGGACTCTTTGAGTACCGGCCACATTTGTATAATTTCCCCTTCGTTTCCCTCTTCTCCTATGCAATTCTGGATCGTGTCTGCGATAGATTTTTGGATTTGCGGTTCTTCAAGCAGACTTTTGTTAAATTTCCAAAAATTTCGTTGTTTTTTAACCTCCTTATTCTCTCCCCCTATTTTAACTAATACTCCTTTGTGGTCTGTGTAAGTCAATGTCTCGTCCAGGTGTTTTATTTCGTTAATTTGAATGTCATCCGGTGTGTAGAACCGGTCTAGTCTAGCCTCCACTGGGTGTGTGCTATGTTTCATTGTAGTATCCTTCCCCTTTGGGTACACTCCCCTGTAAGCGTCCCTTATTCGATGTTGAACTTTTATCTCTTTGAGATAGTCGTTAGTTTGAGTTTGGGTTTGAGGGGGTGGACCCTGCGTGTTCGTGTGTTTCCTGTCTAATTGCGTTTCTATGTAGTTGAAGTCCCCACCTAAAATTATTTTTTCCCCTACGTGTTTGCTGTGTAGCTCTTCGCTCAGAGTTTCAAAAAACAAAGGCCTTTCTGCACTCTGAGCTGGAGCGTAAATGTTCACTAGAGTGTATGCGTGTTTTTGTGATTCTACCTTAACTATGACTACCCTACCGTTATTTTCTGTGTGTGTGTATGTAACCTTGAATCTGTTAGATGTCTGTAAAATAGCTGCCCCTCTTTTATTCTGCCCTAAACTAAAGTACCCACCCGCAAAACCCATGTCTGATGTGATTTTCATTGCCTGGTATCGTGTGTGCGTGTTTGTCTCTTGAACATATATGAAGTCTGTTTTATAGGTGTTGGCTAAGTGTACTAAATATTTGTGTTTGTTCTTTAAGCTTCTGATATTTAGAGAGAGAATTGTGATGTCTGCCATGTCTGCGTGTGGGTGGGTTGTTGTGTGTGCGTGTTAACATTCTATCGTATTCTATGAGTGCGTGTTTGTGTGTCTGTGTGTGGTCCACTAATCTGATTTGCTTTTTGTGTTTATGAACTGGAGTGTGTGTCAGGGTCATCCCCCTCATCTATGATCAATTGGCCTGGGGAATCGGGAAACTCCACTTCCCTCTCTCCCTCCTCTCTCATTTCGCCCTCCTCCTCCACCTCTGCCTCACCGCACTGGCCGTCAGACAGTGAAGAGGAGGAGGACGATAGGGTCCTCTTTCTGTTTACTTGGGTCGGAGTGTCAGGCTCCGACCTTAATTTTTCTTCTGGTTTAAGTCTTTTGTGGGAGTTTGACCCTCCCGCGCTCCCTCCTCTTTCTACCTTTTTGGGGGAGGGGGCTAGTTCCTTATCCTTACCAGTTCCTCCCTGCCCATCTGAGGCCTTCCTCCTCCTCTCCACTACCCTAAATCCCTCTTCTTCCCCCGACCCACCCTCCTGGGTACTCTTTGTACTCCCTCCTTTTAGGGCCGTAGCGTATGATGTTTGGGGGGGTTCTGGGATCTTTACCCCTTCTTTTTTATTACCCCTAGGGGTGGTTCTGGTTGGGCACTGGTTTGACCAATGGTCTTCCTTCTGGCAGTGCCAGCACTGTTGTCTCCTCCCCGGGGTTGTAATGAGTACTTTATATGTTCTCGGGTCATCCTCGTACCTGAGCTGTATGTAATGGGGCAGCTCAGCTCCCTTCTTCGGTTTGATCCAGCTGACCCACTTGTCTGTCCCATCTATTTTGTGGGCCTCTGCTTTGGAGCCATCCTCCGCCATACTATTGACAATTTCTTCCATTTTGGATTTAGAGATGCGGGGGGACACCCAGTGGAGGGTGATTTTGATCTTTTCTTCTTCCAGGGTGGTCACCTCCACCCTGAAAGTGTCTTCCTTTCCGAAGGTTCGGCCCAGTATCTTTCCCCTCACCGCGGGTGAGGAGACGCCGAGAAACCACAAATACGGGTTCTCGAACCGGTACAGGGGACCCACCTCCTCCGGCCTGAGCCCCAAGGCGGCAACGATGGTCGCCATCGAGGCTCTGACTGCCCCCTGTCCGGATAGTTTGAGAAGAAGGGTCCCCGGAGGATGGACGAGGCCTCCCTCCAGATCCTTTTTCTCAATCGAGAATGTCTTAATAGACATGTTAGTAAACAACAAGTTAAGAAATTAAAAAAAGGTAAACAGAAAATGAATAAAAATAGTGTGCTCCTTGCACAGAAAAACACAGAACAACACTTAATATCCAAATCGAATCAAAAACACAATGAAGAGTAACGAAATCTAAAAGCTCCAACGATGAAAAGCAACACCTCTTTTATGAGTTGATTACTTTACGAGTAAATACTGGTATGTTACTCGTATGTTGGAACAAAATAAAATGTGAAAACATGTGCAGTATATTAGATTATTAATTGTCTTAAAGTAGGTTTCATTTATATTGCATACTAATTAGGTTTTTTCTCTTTAAATACTGTTTGCATAAAATATTTTTAAAAATTAGATTTTGAGCTTTTAGAAAAAAAAAAAGTAGCCGTTGCATCAGAACTTTGAATGCTCTATATTATCGTGATGTCAGATTTTCATTTTCTCTTCTACTTTCTGAGCACTAAACGGGACGGACGGACAGACGGACAGACAGACAGACAGACAGACAGACAGACAGACGGACAGACAGGCCACACAAAACTAATAGCGTCTTTTCCCCTTTCGGGGGCCGCTAAAAATGTATATTATAAGGAGCTAATAAAGTCTAGAGAGAAATGAACTCTAGACACCTGGTTAGAGGCGAAATGGGGGAAAGACAAAGGAAGTAGTCGATTACATGAGGGAGACATTGTTGCCTGTTATAGAGAATTAAGCTTACACAAATTATTGATTGTATTTTTCATGAGACAATAGATCTAGTATAAATCTCACTCTAATTCTAAATAGCTAAAAGGGGAAGAACTCAGCCCTTTAAACTATATCTACCAATAATGTAAAAGTTTTTTCCCTTATTCAGTATGAAACGAAATAATTAATTACCAACAATTATTTGGCTGATGGAGTATTTTTAGCGGCCCCCGTAAGGGGAAAAAGCCGCTATTAGGTTTGTGCAAAATGTCCGTCTGTCCGTCTGTCCGTCTGTCACACTCAGGGCACCAAAACTAGAAGAGATACGAAAAATATTTTTTCACCATTAAATGCTGCTTGAAAAGTTTAAGTGCAACGGCTACTTTTAGTTTTCTAAAAGCAAACAGTTTAATTTATAAAATTAATTATGCAAGCGATTTTTAAATAATAAAACACCAATTGTGAAGCAATTACGTAAATCTAAGGGAGGAAATGTTACTATAAGAAATGCTCTAGGCATGTAGATATCACGCACATTTTTTAAAATGACTTTCTGTCTGTCTGTCCGTCTGTCCGTCTGTCAGACTCAGAGCGCCAAAACTAGAAGAGATACGAAAAATATTATTTCACCATCAAATGCGGCTTGAAAAGTTTAGGTGCAACGGCTACTTTTAGTTTTCTAAAAGCAAACAGTTTAATTTATAAAATTAATTATGCAAGCGATTTTTTAATAACAAAACACCAATTCTAAAACAATTACGTAAATGTAAGGGAGGAAATGTTACTATAAGAAATGCTTTTGGCATGTAGATATCACGCACATTTTTTAAAATGACTTTCTGTCTGTCTGTCCGTCTGTCCGTCTGTCAGACTCAGAGCGCCAAATATTTTTCGTATCTCTTCTAGTTTTGGCGCCCTGAGTGTGACAGACGGACAGACGGACAGACGGACATTTTGCACAAACCTAATAGCGGCTTTTTCCCCTTACGGGGGCCGCTAACAATTGTTTAGTGCCCCCATTAGAATGAAAGAAGCATATTTTTGTGCGTTTTGTCTGTTGGTTTGTCTGTCCGTGACGGTTAGAATAAAAACACTAAAGGCTTTTGAAAATATGATTTAACCTTTACTGTTCTTTCAGAAATATTGCGATAGTTTAAGGATGGGAGCATACAGAAATTGAGCCAGGGACCAACGATAAATCCGAACTAAAGTCTAGTGCGCAAACATCAAGATAAGGCAGCTTTATACCCTGCTCGCCTTCCTCCGTCGTCCAGCGAGAAGTTAATTATTTTCAACTTAGAAGGAACATCCGAAACATCTTGCGAATAGGCGGATCTGACAGGGATCCGACTCCGACGGGGGCCGCCTCTGAGTTTGTGTATCACACAAACTCTCTTCGTAATCTTGTTGTTTACTGATTCATGTTTTGTTAGGTACAATAAATAATTACTGAAAGTATCAACTAGCGGTAACAATTATTTAAGGGAACTAAACCCAACATATTTTGTCATATCTGTTGCTATTAAGCAAAATAATAAATTACTAGTAACTGCTGTAATCCATGATAACATCTATTGATTAATGCCTTGTCTATATCAACATAATTGTACGAAGTTTTAACTTGATCTAAGAGTAGGCGTGTGAGAAACGACGTATTTACACGTTTTACCAGAAATACTGGCACAGTGAGTTGATATCAGCTTTGTTAAAAAAATAGTCCATTGCTTTTACGTAATGTAGACTACTTAATTAGATTTATCAGACTCTCCAGAGCCGTTCGGCGCATTGGGCTGCAAGCTGTCTCCACGAGGATCTGTCGCTGGCAATCTTCTCAACTATGTTTAAAGTTCGCCATTTCTGTAGCAATTGAGGTTATACAGGGTGGAGGCACAAGCCCAAAACCAAACTCTCCTCCATTCTCAACTGATAAAAAAAAAACTACAATGAATTTGGTTTCTCATTATCGAAACTTGACCCTGGCAGCGCCAGAGAATGAATACTTGTTCGTTTCTAACATACTACTAGTACGGCTTGTCTCTTATATGTGTGGTCAGTTCAGCACAGAATACAACAGTGGCGAAGACAACTCAGGAGGCTAATTTCAAGTGTTTATTATCCACTAAAAACCTGCAGCCTTGAACAACACCAGTGGCGTAGCTAGGGGGGGGAAATTTGAATGTTTTTTTACATAAAAAAATTTATATTATGCAAAATGCAGGGGCCCCAAAAGAGGTCAAGCCTCCCCCCCCCTCGGCCCCCAAACGATGGAAATTTCCTAGCTACGCCCCTGAACAACACAATGGATCTACGACGGACTCCACAGGATTACACGGGGTGGTATTGGCGTAGGTGAGTACCGGCAAGTTTCAGTCATGGATGCCCGTAGGAAAAGGAAATGGCCACATTGGTTGTGCTTTTTAAACCCCTGCCATGACGGCCTTTTCTGGGACAAATGTCTTGACCGGTGCTTGGTCAAGCTTAGACGACCAGTATAATTGATCCACTCCACTACATATGGAGTAAATGATCTGTCTAAGGATGTGTATTTAATTCAAAATCCTTCATGAGTGTGTTTATATGTTTATTTGGAGGCCCCCCATCTCTCACCATTCCCTAAAACTCGGGCCATGACTGTATTTATTATTTTTAGAAAGTCGGACAAACCTTGCAAGGACCGCTCATCGTCAAAACACATACACAGTATTTACACACACAGAAGATCTTCCCATCTGCATAGTTCACTATATTGATAGTGGCTTTACTGAGGAGAATAAAAAGATAATTTTTTGATTTTTTAATCATAAAAGCTTTTTATTAAAAATTGTATTGCCTTACTAAATAAAAGAAAAGTCTGAACAGTGAACAGTACAACGTTGTATATGTTTTTTTCTCTAATGCTTTAAAAAAATGAAATAGGACTACTATTAAGAGTATTGTACCCTATAACTATATCACGAAGTGTTATTACTGTGTATTTTAGTCAATAATCTGTTCGCCTGGAACCGACTGACACTTCACAGAACGGCGGGGATCGTATAGTATTAAAATTACAATATGGCCGTCGGGAAGATAGATTCTTTATGACAGCACATTGGCGAGCCTGTCTGGGTATTTTTTTTTTCTGTTTATTTTTTTTTACTTTTCTGTTTGAATATGTGGTGTTTGGTGGGGGAGATATGTTATTATTATTATTATTATTGCTATTATTAAAAAAAATAGGTTAAAAGCATGGGCGCCCGCAGGATTTTTTCCAGGGGGGTGCAAACTTCCGTCTACGGAGAATAATAAAGAAAGGAACTGGTTCCCCCCCCCCCCATATACGATAAGTGACCTGTAAATATTTGTTTTAAATTAAATATTTAACACTTGAACAAACAATTTACTTTACGCGTTGTTAAGCTTATCCGTTCTGTCTATGCCTACCTACGGTCGATGTAACAGAAAATGTTAACATCGAATTGCAATCAACATCCGCCAAACAAATCATCTCAAAATTCTGACTCCATAGTGTCTCAAACTAAAAGGTAAAAATGAAACTTTTTTTCACCAATTCTTGCCTGAACACAGTTCTGAAAGCTAGTCATCACGGGGCAGCCATCGCAATCTTGGCCGAGTAGTATATTCATGTCTAGACTATGCTTAATGTATTCGCTGACAATGACGTTAGACACAGACGTGTTTCTCTGAACAGGAACAAAGCAAGTAACGTGTTCTCAAATACGATCGCCATCAACAAACAAACCGAAAAATGACTCAGATATCTGAATTTTCATCACTAAAATTCCCAGCAAATGCTGATGCTCGTATTTTTTTTTTTTTTTTTTTAGTTTCTTGCTTTTGTCATTGCTCCGTTAATTAAAATTGTCGTTTTGCCTAGTACGATGGCATGTAATGGCATTCATGGCATATCTTTCGACCAACACATGTCAGCTCTGCAAGGGCCGTTATCTTCAGCTTCAACGATTAGGTCATATCCGACCATGTTTGACTCAGTTTGACGACGGAGTCAACAAAAAGCTAGCTATAGCATTCATAATACTCTCCCGACTTGACTACTGCAACGCCTTGCTAGCAGGTATATCTGATGACAAAATAGCAAAACTGCAGCGAATTCTAGAATTATAAATAACGCCGCACGAATAGCCCATCGGAAAACAAGACTAAATTATGCTTTTCTAAAAGCGAAAAATCTAATTTTTGAAATCACTTACGCAAGAAGTTTTTTTCATAAAATACACCACTTTTACAACTATTCACTATAAATAGTAACAAACACAGGAAGCTCTTTAGTAAGGGTGGTAATTATTTACCATATTTTCAAAACATTTATGCAAATGGTTTTAGACTTTTTGTAGAAAATTATTTTTTTTTACATTTGTGTCGCTACGCTACTTAAATTTTATCATACAGAACATGACATCTATCCAAAAATAATATTTTCTTTTTTTAAAGAGAAACAATTCTATTTAATATGCAAATAAGTGGAACATAATTTGAAACAATAATTAATAAATAGGTATTCATATTATCACGTGAACTACCAGATATTCTCCATACACACGAAAAAAGGACATTTTTTTTTAGAGATTGACCCTTACAGACAATTAGATCAATAACATACTCACTATAAGATATCAATTATGGACAGGCTCACATTTGACTCCAGATTCACTTTCACATCTCCTTTGGTCTACTCAACCACACAAGATCTATCAACCTCCTTTTTCCATTTTCTCTGTCATTTTTCTTTGAAAGAATTTAATTATGATGTTCTTTCTGAAAATATTGATACCTGTTTTTTTACCTGCATGGGTGGACCACTTCGGGGACTGATAATAAGTTTGTGTTTTCTCACAAACTGTCTTTGTAACCTTGTTATGTTTGTAATGTTATCACAGTGCCTTGAGCCTACATCAAGTTTGTTAACAGCGCTCTATAAATAAAACTTTATTATTAAGAGCTTTCTTGTATAGTCTGCAATCATAAACTGGTGGACATGTTCAACCTGCTATCTAGAACTAAAACCGACCTTAACTCCGCATAACATAAATACATTTACACATATGACTGCACTCCTCATTCTTTTCCACATTTATCGTATTGAAATAAAATCAGCAAGGATTTCTTCTCCAAGACAAAGAAAAAAATGTTTCTTCCATTCTAGACCCTAACTAAATATAATAATAAGTCTAATTATGTGCAAGAGATAAAAAAAATCGTCACGACTTACATGCAATAGAGTATTTCCCACTTTTAGTACAAAAAATTGCAAGACTACAATAAAGTGTACATGGTCAGCCATCAACACAAAGATATCATATTATAGTTTATTGAAACATTAGTTTTTCCTTACAGCTGTACTTCAGTGGAAGCAAAACTTCTTAAATTGCTACTTCTAAGAAATTAATTTGTATAAAATTTGCTACAATGTGGCTACTAAAATCTAGAGGGTTGCACGTCGGCCATCTATTCCTATTAGCCTACTATTAAACCTAGACTAGTCAACTCGAACATTAACTTATCCTTATGACTGTACTAATTACTACTTGCTCTGTGGCTACTAAGAAATTAATTGATTTAATGATGCAAAAAAAATGGTAATGTCTAGAAATTAGTGCACCCCCTTGCACCCCCCTGCGGGCGCCCATGGTTAAAAGATAATAGGGAGGATGGAGTGGACGAGAGAGGGGGGGGGCGTAAATTTGAACCAAAACATAATCGATCCTTGTATCCCTCTCTGGAGATATTTTCTCGTAACGTATCAATGCTCTCCCCCCTCCCCTTACCCTGGCCCAAAGCATTTGTTTCCTATCGTCTGTTATGGCCTGGGATGACATTTCATACTATTAAGACCCAAGTGAATGCTGTTTGTCTGGTCTGATGGTAGGGTCATGGATTGGCAAAACTGTTCACCATTCTGAAGCAAAAAAAAGCCATCAAGTTAACAGTTTATTAGTTAATGTCCCTTTCTCTCTCTCTCTCTCTGTCTCTCTCTCTCTATGTCACTCTCTCTCTCTCTGTCTCTCTCTCTCTCTGTGTCTCTCTCTCTCTATGTCACTCTCTCTCTCTCTCTCTCTCTATGTCTCTCTCTCTCTATGATAATCTCTTTCTCTATGTCTTTCTCTCTATGTCTCTCTCTATGTCTCTCTCTCTCTCTCTCTCTCTATTTATGCCAAAGCATAGGCGTACATTAGTTTCAAAGCTTATGATCAAATCTATCGGACTAGTACATTCTCCTTTTAATTCCCTTTTAACGTCTGTTTCTTCTCCCACTTCCTCCTCTTGGATTTAGTTACAATGTTGCTAAATTATTCTTAGTCGATAACAATACATGAATCAATATTTACGAAAAAAAACTAATTAATCAATTAGTGGTTATTAAATACTTTTGTTTTATATAGAAAAAGGGAGCATACATCTGCAGTATTAAGATATAATGTAGTCATTTTGCGTTTTTTTTTATCTTAAATAATCTTTGTAATACAAAAAAGAGTTGTTTTTATTTTGCTTGTATCTAAATCTGAGTGTCTTCTTTGTTGTGCACGTATCGAATCATCTGAAGATTATTACATCCTAGCCCAAACTTTCCTGCAGGGGATGGCTGCCTACTGTCTTCGAAACTGGAACCATTGAGGCGACTGTCCAGAGCGCAAACCACAGGACCAGAGCTTTTAAAAGCGGTACATGTTAGTGTATCAAACACAGTCAATGTTGGAACAGCATCTGCAAGTAGCACCCCTGCGGGATGAAGTCGCAGGCCTCATATCTGAGTAGTGACAACTACATTTGGTGACAATGTTCTCTGACAGTACCTTCCACTGTCTGGGTCAATACTCTGTACTTCCAAGTTCCTCCCCTCTCTGCTCTGACCCCCCTTCCCCTTAAGTCACTACTGACCCACTTCCCTGTATCTCAACCAGTCGTGACCTAAGGAAGGTTAAAGAGCATTAGACACGAGACTAAAACTCTCTAAGCGGATTGCAGAGCCTTCCCCGCCCCTCCCGAATGAAACAATATTACGTTTGCGATACACCTGTAACTTCTAGCATCTGGCAAAGGTAGGCCGACATTATGTCGTCGGTATTACATACCTATATTTAATGATTATTGAAACACTCATCGAACCTAGCCGTCCCATCAATGTAAGCCAAGCCACCAGTATGAGCTACTCCACTTGCCTGAACCACGCCATCAGTCCGAGCCACCAGTCTAAGCTGCTCAACTCGAATATTTGTTTAGAAAATGATATTGCCCAATTCATCAATGGCCGACGTCTACGATCTGAATCTCTACTCTCCTTATAGTCTTTATGTCTCCTTATCGTTTCTAGAGACATTGAATTCACCCGTACCTAATTTGTAATATCGGAATTCTTAATAATTAAATTTAATTTTGAATTGAGAATGCAGAAAAAAAAAGAATTAAGAAAAGGAAAATACATGGTCGTGCTCTATAAGAAACAGTGTAAAAGAGGATATTAATTAAATGTGTAAAATATCCTACAACTTTTTTTTCCTCCATAGTTCTTCCATTTTCTCAGCCATTTGACTTAGCTTGACTGAGCTTATAGTTACATGCAAACTTGTATTACTAACAATTTTTACCTTAACATTTGCAGCGTTTTGATAATGTTTTCAGTGATGCAATCATTTACACTGTTATTTTAATAATTATCTTTTTCCTTAACTTAAAGACTTTCAGTTTCTTTTTTTCTTGTACACTACACTGTCTATTAAACCACTCTCTGTTAATAATTGCTTATTACGAATGAATATAGATATCTATTTCCGAGTCTTATAAAAGTCTATGTGAATCATTTGTGTTGGGTGTTGTTTGTGTTTTTTAGATTGTGAAAACAGAGAAAGCGAAGCTCCTTAAAGTACCATCCATCCCCAGTAGCGTAGCCATGCTGAAGGATTGGGGGGGGGGAGGAGTTAAATATGCCCTATATACCTAAATGTAATCATGCCCTATCCACTACACAAAATACCGCCCTACCCTTATTAAGAGTAATCCTCTCAACCAGTTCCTCATTTTTACCTTTCGGTATTCCAACAGTTATTATCTCCCTCCCCTTACGTACATGTAAAACATAATCTCCTAATATTTGACTCACGATAGTATTGGCTGCGACCTTCCCCGTTGCATGTTCGAAAGGTCGATCGGGAACAGAACAAAAGGTGAGTGTGAAAGAGGAGGGAGAGGAGATAAAAATGTAGAGCAAAAGGGAAAGACGAATTAGGGAGAATGGGGGTGGGGAATAGGGGCTTTCAGACACAGACGTAAAACTCAGGACTCATCAAAGAACGATGACGCCATTACATCGTCTATATTTGCGCGTGTATGTGTTGAGGTAAGTTTTGTCCCCTTAATTTCGTGAGCCCTGGAATAGATTTCGCCCTAGTGGCCCGTACTGAAACAGAATTTTAAAGGAACTTGCGCTGATAACAGAGAAGAGAGCTCCCAGTGCAGGCCCTACATAACTTTCAACTTGAAGATGGAATCAGATTGTGCGCTTCTGACGCCATAGAAATGAATGCAGTGACGTCAAGGTAAAAAGGTGGCTTGAAATAACCACGGAGGAAAAAAAAGTGCGGGAATCTAGCTCACGACATTTGCGTTAAATTCAAATAGTGCTGAGAGCTTTCATTGCTGGTACTCTGATTTCAAAATATTTTCATTTTATCAAAAAATATAAAACATCTCTATAATATGTCCTCCTCATCCGTCTTTTTTTTAATCCATTCGAACCACGCTGCGCAGTTGCGTTTTAGGCCAGCTTCAAATTTCGACCAACTATTTTACCCCATGAAGAAATTTCAAGAATACCGGTACTCAGAATTAAACTAGAGAAATATGAACAAAATAATGTTTTTAGGAGTTTATATTAAGTAAAATTCTATACATTATTTTGAATAAATCTAGTAATAAGTTTGTAGTAGATCTATCAAGAATCTAGACTAACAATTATAAATTTGTGCGATTGGATATTGTTTATTAATTATTTTTATTTAGCGCAACCATGGAACTTTTAATACTTATAGCATATTCAGTGCTCTATTTATGGTTCAATGGTCCAATCACTAATTTGGATAGAAATAGGGGTGCATCTGGTAGGTTTCCATCCTGCAAAAAAACAAAAATCGAATTTGAAATCAAGCTTCTATGGTGAAAGGTTGACATGTTTTGCCACTGATCTATTGAATAACTTATTTTAAAAAAATAGGTTTCATTATCTATTGTTAGTTTAAAATTTTTAAGAACGACCAACTTCTCTACACACAAGGTTTATTGTCCTTTACCTTAGTACAAAATTCTACATAAAAAAAATTAATTAATTACGACTTATTGATTTACTGATTAGTTAAACTTTTTTTTATTAATGGGTTGTCATCAACAATGAATAATTGTGCAAAGTTTCAAATCGATTCGAGAATGGAATTGATTCCACCAAGACAGACACACGGACGGAGCGAATTATTATAAGATCGGTAGAAACAAAACTGAAATGCAAACAAACATACTTGTTCTAACAATGAAAGAAAGAGACAAACGCAATACTAAAAGAAATATATATAAAAAAACAGCTTATACTAATATGTATCACTTGGATCAGTCATGTAATTAAATTTGTAATAGATCTAGACTACAGTATGCGATTAGAAATATTTATTTACCATTGTTTTTGTTTAGCGCAATTTCATGCTTTTAGCTTTCTCACTAGGCTTTGATCCAATCTCTTGTCTGGACCAGTTAGAAAGTGGGAGAAAAAAGGGGTATCTGGGTGATCGCTTTTTAATTAATTAATTTTTTTAAGGGAAACTTTCTGAATTCGAACATGTAGCCTTCCCAGGCTTCTCAAGCAAAGCCCACTGCTGGCGAATAGTCTATGAACATGGAAGGTTGTTTCTATTTCATGTTTGTATTCACTAAGCCTCTGACAGCAGCTTAATACAAAGGGGACTAATTCAACTTATACCACCAGTTCTGTCAAGTACTATTTCTTTCTCTCATTTTAGATATTAAACAAAGTAATTTATTACCAATACTAAATTAAATATTTTTTTATATAAACTCATGTTTTGTCAGACAGAACAAATAATTATGCAGCTTGATCCGAGATTGTGTGTTGGAGAAATAACGTGTACAAACTTTTAGCCTGACAGACAGAGTGAGTTGATAAATGTTTTGTAAAAATGAAAGAAGATATCGTAGGTTTAGTACTAAACTTAACTTATAAGGAATTTTTTTGGGGGGAAGAGTTATATTTGTTGAGGCTTGGAATGAGAGATTCGCCCTTTACAAAACAATTAGATCAATTAGATAATCCTTCAATAACATTAGTTGGACAAGGTTCACATTTAACTTTCCCTTTCCCTATCCTTTAGTCTGTTTGGGCACCACACAAGATCTGTTAACCGTATTTGCCTTTGATAGAATTTTATTCACTGACAGGCCTGTCCATTCTTCGATATTGTCTTCCCATCACTTTTTCTGTCTTTCTCTTCATATTCTTCCAGGTGCTGTTCCCTGAATGTAGGTCTTTGCGAGCCATGGGGATCATGTGTTTGCCATATTTCTTTTAATTTCTTTTCAGAAGGTTGTTTGATGCTAGATTTATATTAATTTAAAAAATCAATCATAAGAAATTGATACGATTAAAATAATATAAATATGTAATCAAAGGGCGGTAATAATTACATTTCTGGAAATTTAAATCATTTCAAGAGCTAGTCCCCATTGAATATTTACAATGTCATTAGACGACAGGTAGTCAATATCCAAACTTTATGAAGTTTTTTTCATTGTTAATAAAATAGAACCGACAAAATAAGCATCGATTGATAATTATTATTATTCTCAATTTTAATGATACATATAAAATTTTGATACCTACTATCATGGGCAAAAATGCATATTCCGAAAGCCCCATTGGAAGACATTCTTACCATATTTTCCGCGATACTTGTGTGTGTGTGTGATTGTGTCTTTTTTTTAAAAAAAAGAAACATTAATTTGATTTTATTTATTGTAATTGATAATTCGATCCATTTCGAATGTAGAAAAATGGAGGTGCTCTTGCAAGCGGATATAGGCTACTAAATCGCTGGAAATGACATATTATTAAACTATTATAGTCCGCTGTTTGGTGACGACAAAAGGTATGTATCGAAGGAATCGCTGGCAAATATTCACCAGAAAAGTATGAGAGAGAAAAAATATTTCCCGTGGCCCAAATTGCGACCTACCAGTGGCGTAGCAAGGTTTCCGTGAGCCCGGGTTCAAAAATATCTTGTGGGCCCCCCTTCCTCACCCAAATAAGACGAATGTAAAGTGTGACAGAATAACTGAGTAATCTGAATGTTTGGGTATGTTAACCATTCCAATACTTTCTGCTTTATGTAGATCTTGCTCCTCATTTTTTTTCAACATTATTAAAGTAACATGGACTGAGCTTACAATTTAGTACTCGACAATAAGCAATTCTTAGTTCCCCCGAAGGGCTGCAGCTTCCAGGCATTCTTTTTTTTTTTGAGAAAACAAAGTAATTTGTGTTAACAGCTTAAGTACATCAAAACATTTGAACTTGAACAATTCCTTGATGACCACCTTGTGGGCAAAAGTATGTGAGTGTACTATAAGCTATCCTTTTTTTTTTCTATTGGATTCAAGATGCGCCCATCTTGAGATGCTGTGAGCAGAAACGCATACCAAGTCATAGAAATCTGTAACGTCTTGAACACAGCTGATGGAATTATTTAAGACCAAGTTAGAGTCGTGGTTAGCACAGTCAACATAATGCGCAAACGCCTTCTTTTGACGAAGCAATACTCAAAGACCATTATAGGCCAAACTATCCACTTTTATTGGAGGTACATTCTTAGCTTTATCCTCGAAGTTGATAAGGATAAATGGGGATTACTCATTACTTGGAGCATTTGTTCAGCCAGTTCTGCAGACGTCTGGTTCCCACGAAAACCTAGAAATGACTCTCTAATTTTTGGGGGCATTTCGTCATCGGAGCTCGCAAAACAGTTTATTTTTTTAAATAATGCTAATTTGATCTACTTTTAATATGTCTTGGATGCTCGGTATTTTTGCCAGAACTGCATTGCCCAACAGGTCTGTAATCTAGTTTTGAATCTGTGGCGCTTTGTTTTCCTATCAAAGTTCAATATTCATAACAATTTTTAATAAAACTTAGTTTGAGATTTGTGTGTAAATATAATGGTGATAACTTTCTTTAAGAACTATGAACCAAATACAAAGCATTGGTCAGAGTTCCATATACATATATGTACATACCTTTAAAAAGATCAGCTGTGTAAAGAGGGGGGGGGAGAGAACTGCTCTGTGGTCGACACCGTTTTGATAATGAGTAATATAAAGGCATTAATCTCCAAAAGACACTATTCCATGATCATGTTTTTTGTAAAAATGTAATAGTGTTAACTTTCTTTAAAGCTATGAACCAAATACTAAGCATTGATCAGAGAAAGACACTATTCCATGATCATGTTTTTTTGTAAAAATGTAATAGTGTTAACTTTCTTTAAAACTATGAACCAAATACTAAGCATTGATCAGAGAAAGACACTATTCCATGATCATGTTTTTTTGTAAAAATGTAATAGTGTTAACTTTCTTTAAAACTATGAACCAAACACTAAGCATTGATCAGAGAAAGACACTATTTCATGATTAAATTTTGACATATTTCTATCTTTTACATCTTTGGTTTTGCCATTCATTGTAACAGAGCAAACATTTGGGATGATTTCTGTTGATTTATTTCTTGTTATTTCTTCTTATATTTCGGTTCAAATAGAATCATCACGCCGAAGATTATATGAATGACTTGATAACACATTATAGAAACATGTGTGTTCTCTCTTTTAACTTCTTTGATAAACCTCTTCAAATTACCCGTGTTAATAGACTCTCAATGAGGTAGTCCCGGATTTCTGACCTACTTTAACCAAAGTCACGTGACGGCTGGCAAACAAGAGGAGAATGCCATTGTCTTCCTATATATTTCCAATGCTGTTGCTCCTCTATTTTTACAAAAGTTTACATTCACAAACATTTTTACATTTGCAGAGTACATCAACGAAGTTACTGAATGTTCAAATAACTATACGAATGTTTTCAAAAAGGGCCAAGAACTGTTTAAGGATGGGTTTAAATTATCAATATTTCCTTTATAGTAATGACAAGCGTCAACACATTTAGGCAGAGAGGAAGGGGGGATGAAAGTGTTACTTTTTTTTTCTAGGATTTGTTACCCGAGTGCTAAGATCTGTAAGTGTGTGTATATTAGTCATTGAACATCAAGAAATCTTGATCTCAGTATGGCAGATTGCAGGCCAACGCTTCGGTACTTCCTATCAAAGGATTAACTGTTTTTTTTAGTTGAAACTATTTAAAAAATGTATCTCTAGATTCTCCTGTCATTAACAAATTATAGTTTAGAGCTAATGAATAAATTGAAACTACTAAATATTGACTTTAAACGCTTCAGATTCCCACTATAAACTAACTGAAACTAAACACGCTGCGCGATGTAAATTCAACTATCACGTGACTCGGGGGGAATCCGGGACTACCTCATTCAATAATAACTTGACTAAATACATCTTCATAAAATGAAACTTTCTAATACTATAACTCTAACTAACATTACTGAGACAACTTAATGACACAACAACAACTTCAACTAGTATAACTTCGACTAATGGACCCGCAAATGTTTAAACTCATTCTAACACAAGACCGTTACTAAGTGTCACGTATGCCATTCTAGATTTATTTATATATTTAAGAGCTTGTGTGCAAATGGAAATCTAAACCCTTGACTGAGCCTCAGGATTTACCCCACGAGTTTGTGTGCAGATGAAAAAGTCTAGATCCTTGACAGTGCCTCAGGTTTTACCCGAGACCTTATTGTAGCTTAGCAACATAGTTGCAGTTTTCAAATCTATTGGTTGGTTTGAAAGAGAGGGATTTTTTGTCTAATAGGTGGCGCTCGATTAAGAGACGCGCTAAAATCAGTCTGGAGCGAGTCTTGTTCATGATAGGTTGTGTTTCTAATTTGCTCTGAAATATTATTGAAGAAAGAAGCCTTTTTATTGTATTCTCATTTTATTAATATGTACCTTGTACATAAGCTGTACTTACGTTCTATTTAAATAAAGTTTCCAGAGTTTTGTTTTCATCAAATAATTATTTATTGTGAATCCTAGATCGTCATTTGTTCAACTGTTTTAATTCAAGTTAAAATCCCCGGCATCACAACAAGACAACGTTGTGACACTAAGCAAGGACCATTACAATGCGAGGACCCCTACTAACTTTCCCTTAATTTATACTTTTTTAAATCGTACTTTCAAGAATCATATAAACTACTTTCCAAATTATTTTATAAACTGAAGCTGACATATGCTATTATTATCACTTAACCTCTTTCTCTGATTGGATGATTAAAATTAACGTGTTGACTCTGGTAATCTATGACACTAAGATAATTAGGTCACAGTATCGACTCATGACACATTTCTACTTTAACATGTACATATGTAACTTACTCTGGTGTGTAGTTTCCTTGCTAAATTTTTTTTTTCCATATTTTTTTAAAAATCTGTTGTAACGATAACATTACCATTGTTGTTGTTTTTTTACACAATACAAAGATTTAAAAAAAATGTGATGACTATACAACGCTGTATTTTGCACTATTTCGAATACAAAAAGTTTTACAATCATAACTGTTGAGACAGTTTTTTTTAATTTGTCAGCATATTAAGGAAACTACAAAAATGTAGAAATCACATTTTAAATACAAAAAAATAAAGTATAAATTGAGCTTAGAGAAAATTGAATAATTAGCAGCTAGGTCGAAATTTTAATTCGTGAACATCAGGATTTTAGTGTCATCCTTAAGTTCTCACTAGTCAATTGTCATGGGCCCAAGTGCAAAGAACCCTTTTTGCGTAATGGTTGCTACTTCTCAGGCTGTGGGCCCCTAATGGTCATGGGCCCTGGTTCATTGAACCCTTTCGCGCCATGGATGCTACGCCACTGCGACCTACATATTTTGCCACATCCAGCGCAGACAAAATCATTTTCCGGGGGTGGTCGAGTTAGATTTTCTTTTCTCTTTTTCGTCTGTTCTAGGGGGTGGATTTCTTTTTTTTTTTTTTTTTTTTGTCTTAGCTTATAGATTATGAAAAGAAATTGAAATTATCTATTCTATAATATTCATTAAGGGGTCACTTGCTACTCGCATACACTGCCAGTGTATGTCGCGTCAACTCTTTACTTAATGGAATTTATTTGCGGTGCTATAGTTATGATTATAGCTTTTATATAACGATACTACCATGCTTATGTCATGCTCAGAGTGCTATGGTCCACTCTCATTTGTGGACCAATTGAGGGGGGAGAGGAATCTGGCTCAGTTATACGGACGACGAAAAAAAAAAACACAACAGAAATTGTGTTCCTTGAATGGCGGCAATAAACTGCATTAAAAATTGTTATTTGTTATCTTTTTGGCATTTTGAGACAAGAAACAAATGAAAAATTCTGTATGAGAACAGCACTTATTAAGGTCACGACTTTTTAGTCACCTAGATTTAATTAATAATCTTCATTTTAAGAAGAAATTGTCAGAAACTTACAAGTCAAATATAAATTATATCTTATTATAGCACCACAAAAAATATCACAGATCAGTAGATTAATTAATATCATTAGTAAAACTCTGCACATTAACAATTTTTTTGCAGAAATCTAATGAGGCTGTGGAAAAAAAAAAGATTTGGAATTATTAGTTTGTCCTTGAAACTATTTCAAATAACTTCACACTATTTCACAATTTGAAATTAAAGAATGAAGGAAAAAAATAAAGCTATTTCTTCAAGGCAAGTGTGATAGCAAGTGTGTTTGAATGTCTATGGACAAACTAATTGACTTTTAGTGTAGGTTCTTAGTGAGTGAACATCTAAGTGTGTAAGCTATGGCTGTGTAGTAGGTGGTCAGTGAACAGTAGAGTGCTGAAGGACACAGCAATGAATGGAATGATAAGAGAATCAAGTTGTTACTTGGTTTTACTTAGTGTGAATTAGATATTTAATTCAGTAAGGTAAAAAATCTGACAAAAAATGTATGGTTCCACAAATATACATTTATAATACAATAATAATGAATTGAAATAAAAGACATATATACTATATAAGCATGAGACATTTGCTGGTCCATTAGCACAATTAACTGCCTTGTATCAGTTACATAAATAGTCTTCAAAAAAAAAAAAAAACAAAGTTCCAAGTCAACTCAACTGACATCCAAGAAACTGTATTATTTAATTTTTTTTGGGACTCATAATAAAAACTAAAAAAAAAGCGGAATCGCTTACACAATGTCATTTTTAAAAAAACTTCCCTGCATCCAATTCACAACCAAAACAAAGAAAACAGTCTCACATCCAGAAAATTAACAATCATAAAAAAAAAATAGTGATATTTACAAAATCTGGTTGTGTAGAAAGACAGGCAAGACATTGTTGTGGAAGCAGAAATATAAAATACTGAAAAAAAATGCTGAGGTTAGGGGTCGTTCGTAAATGACATCACGCTCTAGGGGGGAGGGGGGGAAAATGTGACACTTTGTGACATGTGGAAAGAGGGGGGTAGCAATTTTGTGACGCCATAAATTTAAAATTAAAAAAAAAAACACAAATAAAATATTTTTTAATGTTCAAAAATCTTCAAAAAAATATTAACATTTTTTAGGTACTCATTTCAACATGAACTTGTTTTTTCCTAGATGGATCGAACAGAAATCTACAAAAAACTGCACATAGCATGGCTAGCTGCCTTCCATGATCGCCCAATTTGAAATAAAAATTTTTTTTTTATTTTGTGAGGTGACACAGAGGGGGGAAGGGGGGATCTGAGAATTTGTGACTATTTGTGACAAGGGGGTAGGGGGGTCAAAGAAGGTCATTTTTTGTGTGACATCATTTACGAATGAACAGTTACAGTAAAACTAAAAAAGTATTAATGATGCAAATTGTACAAAATCATTTTTTTTTTTGTAAATCTAAGTTTCAACCCTTGTCAGCAGTGTAGTATTTTGTAAAGTCAAATCCTTCAGTAATTTTAACTACAGAATGTAATTTTTTAAAGTTCTGTTAGTGAAATGTACAGATATAGCTTAAATAGGAACAAATTAATTTTTTTACTACCACCATTGAGGGACAGCTTTTTACAAATTATTTGTCATTGAAAAAGAGAGAGTGAATTGAATTAAGGGAAGGCTGTACAATAAACTAAAGAAATTTTAGCGAAAAGACAACTATTTTACTAAGTTTTATATACTCAAACTAGGTTTTTTATGACAAATTAACAAGTATAAATTAACACATTGTACTTCCCATGGGAGGTAACTTAAAGAAAGATTACAAAAAAATGTTCTATCACATGAACAACTATGAAAATATGTTCTAACTAACAATAAATAATAAAGGACTAGTTAACTGGAGACGTTTCTAGCCATAAAGCTGGTGCTCATAAGGGCTGTAGCTGATTCCAAGCATTGCTCGACGAGGTGACCTGGTTAAATACCCTTCATAAACCTTGAAAACTTTCTCTCCCTGCTCAGGGAAACGTTCAGCCAAAAGTTGCTCCTCCAAAGGTGAAGGTATTGGATAATTAAGTTCTATCTTTGGCTTAGTGAGAAGTGCAAAGTATCTACAACATAGGACAAGAGTTGAATGTAAATCAAATTACAGACTTAAAAAGTAATTATGTAATCTTCATTTAAAACGGATTTACTAGATATCTGGGTTTTTGGAAGTAGAAAATAGTGTCAAACCTAGACTAACCCAAAAAAATCAAACATTACAGATGAAACTTTTTTTTCTTTTTAGAGCTAATGGATTTGATGGTAAAGTAATAAGAGCTAATCCCAACTGTCAAAGTCAAAGTACAAAATCTTATCATTAGACAAGGAAGAATGAAACATGAAAATATCAGACTTAAGTGAACGTTAATTTTTGGCTTACTTGCATTTACTTGGAATAGATTTGCTTGATTTTGGCCTCAAAGCTTTAGGGTTACGTGGGTCAATGTGCCATGGATTGAAATCTAAAGGCATTTCCTGACTAGTTCCAAAATGTTTCTTTGATTCTTTTGAATCACTCAGCCTATACCTGAAAGAGGATGATAAACATAACAGAAAAAATTGAATCCAAAGAGTATTCAGACACTTTAAGTTCTATTAATTGATCCAATCTCTCAAAGTTTTCTTTATTAACCAGAGAAATAACTTAATCTTCTGAGAGCTGCTGCAATTAGACAATTTCTTTTTACAGTTCCTCTTATTAGCTTGCAAACTCTTCATGGGAATTATATAGTAAAAAAAAATGGGTTGACAGGTATTTTGTAAACAGCCTAAATAATTTTCGTAAAAATGTAACAGTTAATGTATATCTTTGGTAAAAAAAAAATAGCTCCTTAATTGGCCACAGAGTGAAAACTCTGGTTTAACAACAATAATTTTTCAAAATAGCTTAGCAAGAGTTATGACTCATTCTTTGATCAGGAAATAACATTGAATAGGTTTATTAACAAATGACTAGAATAGAAGATAACCAAAGATGCTATAATAGATGATCACTACCTGAAAGGCTGCTTATGACCAAGTTCTGTTTTTTCTCTTTGGTTAAGTTCTAGTTCTTGCTGCCTGCTCCTGTAATCCAGGGCCTGCTGAATCTGTTGCTGTAAGGAAGGTGGTGGGGGTGGGATGTCAGCCTGCTCAAGCAACTTGGGGGATTCCACCACGTGAGCCTCATAATAAGGAGAGGCTGTGTGGGGGCGGGAGGTGGCTGGAGAAGGCACTGGTATTGTGATAGCATGTCTGGACTCTTCCGTGGTGTTGAGTCTCTGACGCATAGCTGGTGCAGTATGAGAGTAGAACATTCTCTTGCCAGCCATGTGACCTAAACAAAAGACATTCTATTAATGTACTAGTCATGTGATCTACACAAAGGAAATTCTATAAATAAACTAGTCATGTGATCTACATTTTTATACTTGATAAAAACAAATTAAACATTTAAATTAATTAAATATTACACTCTGTCGAAAAAAAAGGAAAAAACTAATAGTCAATAGAATAAATGAGAAATGGACAAGCTCTCATCCAAATCACAAGAAATACATCCCCTATTATAAGCTATCCCCACAAGATCAAGGTCTAATGACAGAATTAGATAACAATTGTTGAAGAAGCTAAAAGTTGGAACTAGAGAAATCTGCCCAAGTGAAGTGTTACCAGAGAATGCTGACCATGTTCTTCAAAACTGCAATCTTTATCAAGAGGCAAGAACAAGACACAATATCACAATAAAAAAACATTTTAAGCTACATTGATTGTTTTATTTGACAAATTGTATCTGTTTTTAATGCTAGTAGTAAAAATTTGTCATTTCATGGCTTATCATACCGATCAGAATATGTTGCTTTGTCCGCTCCATTTTGATTTGCTCCAAGAGTTGTCTCTTCTTGTGAACATTTAATATCCTCAACTCCTTTTGCATTCTCAACAGCATGTGTCTGAAATAAAGGTTTGAGAATAGAATGAGAAAGTATTAAAAGGCTAAATAAATCAGACTAGGGATTGCTTCACAACTTGTCAATTATCTCTGTAAAGATCAAAAGCTAAACACAAGATTCTGGCCAAAACCTTCAATGACGTTTATTTATGACATCATCTTGGGGAACTATTGCAGTTCAAAACAAAGGGAACATTACTACCATTAACAATGGAGCATAGCTCAAATAATATTGTTTTAACCTTGTTCCCCCTGACTAACCATTTTTTCCATGTGCGAAGTACAGTGATTTTTGTTTATGCTTTTGGGCGTAAATGACCTTAACTAGTGTGTAAATGTGTTCAGAAACTTTAGTTATGAGTTTTTGTTTTTGTGTGGATTTCTTGACTGAAGTTTGAGGATTGTTTTTCTATTGTGGTAGTGATTCGGGATATTGAAATTGGATTTGGAGATTGTGACATTATTTCTTTTTACCGGGAATTTTGATTAATCATAGTTGGATTGTGCTTCTGCAACCTGAGAAGGATATCGGCGACCTGACAATCGGTGAGTTAACTTAATTTCTTTAGCCCACTCCAAAGTTGTAACAATATATATAATTCATTTCAAGTTCTATTTCACCATGAATAGATTTAACAGGCAATTTGTGTTGATATAAAACTATTATATCAACCTTTTGTGTGCAATATAATGTGAGAATACAGCTGACATGTAGAGGCAGCTTATGAGTTTATGTGTAACACAAGCTTCCTTTATAAGTTTTGATAGATCACAGTACTTAAGAGACAATTAAAGGAGAAAACAATAAAGGCCAAGAGACAATGACATTAAAAATGACTTTTGGCTACTAGTAGTGCTGAAATGGCAGTAGAGGTCTGAAAAAAGCAAATCTATACATAACATGTCTTATTCCATACATTAGGACAAATTTGTCAAAGTGCTCCCTCTCTCCTAGTGCCATTTGAGTATGGAATGGGTTGCCTGGATCAGCCAGAAAAACTCATCAGAGTTTAAGTCTCTAATTAACATGCATGACTAGATAAACACATGGATATTTGTAAGATGTAATTATCTTCTGCTTTGAAGGCTATGTCTGCTATTTCCAATGTTTCCATCTTCCTCCATGCAACCAAGGGAATTAGGTACGGTAACTGTAACTTGATTTCATTTGGTAGTTTAAAAAAAAAGGGCACATAAGAAAACAACCCACCTTTCAATTTGCCTTTCATGCCAGTTGTCTGCAAAGTCCTGATCATCATTTTTATACAGTTTTTCACTTACTAGACCAGCCCTGTTGATAAATGTACCAAATATATTGAAATGTTTCTGTATATGAAAATCTATTTATTTTAAAGCTTGATAACACACTATTACCTGGCCATTCGCTGATATTTCTTCATAGCAGCCTCAAAGGCTGCCTGCAAATGCTGAAAAGGAAACCAAAAACCAATAATTAAAATGCTTTTCTAATACAATGTAGTAATTATATTCTTCTTTGAAAAAAAAATCTGTAAATTATACGATTATCATGAAGCAGCGAGAGAGTTGAGGAGGAGATTATTACAAAGTTAAGAGAAATAGTTTAAATTTTTATTTATTCTATACAGAAATCTTTTAAATAAAGTTTCTTAAATAAAGTAAAAGTTTTGATATAAAAAAAATATAAAAATATAATGTCTTAATAATTACTTAAAGCTGTTGATTAAAATTACTTTAGTTCTAAAATGTACTGTGTGATTAAAAAAAAAACAAAAAAACTAAATGGCTTCAACACTGTAAAACTATGAGTCATAAATATGAGTTCAAAGTTAATTTTCACAGCAAATCCAACAATACTTATTTATCTATAACTGTTGTTGCTATTTCACTACAAATTAGTTTAACACCTGCTTCTATTAAAGCTTTTTTTAAAAATTGGAGTATTATCAATAGGCCTATATTTTATTACCAGTCCCTTCAGACACATACATTAACCACAACCACACACACACACAAAACTACAACAGTAATTCATTAGCAAGACAGTATAATAAACACACAAGTCTTTAATTCTTATCAAATATTGCTATAACAAATGACATGCAATAAACACAATGTCAACACATAAAGGAGACATTATAATTTACTTTTAATCCTTGTTTAGATCTCATTTGATAATATTTACTAGAGAAAAACTCCTATACAATATTAAATATTTATTCTACATTTGTATTAGAATGAAATGCCAGCATTCTGTAGGGATGACAAGTAGTAACAACAAAAAAGTGTAATCATGCTGTATGTCCTGAAAACTGTATTCATTTTTTGGGGTAAATTTTGCAAGTAATAATAACTTTGAACTAAGCTGTATATTTTTTTTATTCTAAAGGGATGTAATAAATAGGAATATGTTTAGGAAAGAAAAAAGTATAATCTTTCTCTTACTCTTAGTATTTTAGATTCTCAAGAGTCAATTTTCTGATCAGCTGTTCTTCCAAAAAAATACAGTTCAACTATCTGATACAAAAAGTAAAGTGTCCCTCTTCAGACCTTGCGATCTATGGGGCAGATGATGTTAAGGCCATCTGTTTCTTTGGCCAACGGTTAACGAGCAGGGTGTTATGTGGCCAGCACAATGACCAACCGCCTTTACTTTCCCCAACTAAAAACAGGTACTCATTAGAGTTGAGTGGACTCAGGGGCACCCTAAAAATCACAAAGTTCAAAACCCCAGTCCTCACCTGGATTTGAACCCAGGTTCGGAAGCCAAACGCTTAACCATTTGACCACCACACCCCAAACATTTCTTAACTTTTGAGTGAACCTGGTGTGAATGCATATTTTGTTTTCTATAGTTATAATGTTTTGTTTTGGATACATGTACACATTGTAAGAAAAATTTCCTTATGGATAATACAAATTATTATACATAAACACCTTTGAACATAACATTTTCCAGTTTTAGTATTTATTATTATTAAACACAAGGCAAGTAATATATTCTAGTTCAAGGTGCAAAGCAATGCAGCCTTACCTTTTGTGACCTTGGCAGCTCAGAAATAAGCTCAAGCTAAAAATGTATATAAAAACTTCCTAATGATGTCCTATTTTTTGTCATATACACCTAGGTCTAAGTGAGATACATAGTTTTTGTATTCCTCATTTAAATTGTATAAATAAAAATGATTGTATACATTTTTTTAAAGCCAATACTTCGGAATCAGCTAATCACTTTAACGTCTATTTATAGCTAACCTCTGTTTGAAAATCTGGCATGGCTAATTTGGGATGACCTTGAAGATCAGGCACATCAGCTATTGGAAAAAACAAAATCAGCAAGTAAGTAATTTTACATTTGTTTTTGGTTATTATAAATTAGTGTTATACATTGTAATTAGATGAACAGATAGTTCAGATGATGCCCTAGACTACTAGTTACTAAAACCTGGTATCAAGTTCTTTAGTGATCAATGGAGTGAAATGTACTCTCTAACAATCTTATTACCAATTATACCAATTTACCAATCATACCAATATACCAATCTTATTACCAATTATGCCAATACACCAATACCAATCTTATTGCCAGTGCCCAACCCTTTTTAGCCATCGAGGGTGGGGTTGTATTTAAATACTAGTGGATAGTGTCTGGAGTTTAAAAAACTTTTAAAATGTCTATTTCATACCACCATATATATTTGTTTTTGCAGATTTGGTTTTCTCCACAGAAGTCTTTGGTCTGGCCCAGAGCTCATACATCTCTGAATCAGTCAGCAAGTTCTCACCATGCATCTACAATAAAGTAGACAAATACCAAAATGATATAACTATATCAATAAATGTCACCTTATCTTATATAATACAGACATTACTACAAGATGTAAATGATTATGTCCTATGCATCATGAATTCCTAGATCATAAGCTAGTTTCTCAAATTTTGCAAATACAAACAATTGTAATGAACAAGTGAATGGTATCAGTTTAGCTCAAAAATAAAAGAAACATATTTTATAACATAAACAGCTTTGAGTCTATAGCCGTTTTTAAACTAGATTACAAAAACATATAAATGATAAATATAATGTAAGTAAAATTGTTCCATACAATTCTATCAAATTATAAACCAGAGTTTGCTGCTTACCTGGCCTGCTGATTTCATCCTCAGATCAATCATCTCCTGGTCATTTAAATGTATCTGGACATTGAATTGATTCTGTGCCCCAGGCTCTAGATATTCTACAGACGCCAAGTCTTCTTCTGCACTGCCTGATACTTGTTTTCTTTGGTCCCAGCCTTGTGACACAAAAAAACATAAACAAAAAAAAAAGTAAATCTATTGAAACAGTGAAGAATCTAGTGTAATTGAGCTTCATATATAATACAACTTTGTTCTTTCAAAGCCTTAATGGGACATTCTCCAAGCTTTTAGAGAAAAAGAGATGATTCCACAGCGTACTGAAAATATTGACAAGCTCTGGTGCGATCAATGACTTAAGATAAAGTGACATTTCATTATTGCTACAAAGTGTTGCCAACTCTTAATTGAGCCTAACGTCCAGATGTTTCCGGCAGAATGTACACAAGAAAATTTAGACATTTAAAAATTTTCACTTTTTTTTATAATATTGTATTTAGTTATTAGAGTGATTTTAATTTTAACACTAGCAAAGGATACAAACTAAGGATACTTGGTAACAAAATTGAAAAAAAAACAACTTCTGCAATCAGAAGTCTAAGCTTGCTAAAACTGCTTAAAACTGTTTATCCAAGTCTGTAAACATGTTTTCTAGAAACAACTAAAAAAATGTCCAAGGTGGGTGTGAATGAATGATTTTCTAGAATAAAATCACTTTTTATCTTAATTTTGTAAATGAATCTTTTGGCAATGTTTTTAAAAAAGCATGTACCAAAGAAAAAACTGAACCCTAATTTTTTGTTAAAATTCTAATACTTTTGACTTAAAGCTACTTTGCTTTAAGAAAAAACAAGAAAATTTTTTTTATTAATATGAAATATCTATCTGAATTGTTCACCATAAAATACATGCAAATAATTAGTTACATTTGTATTAGCTAATTTAATTTTTTTTTTAGACCAGACTTTTAGACCATTTAAGTATTTTGCAACAAATGTGTTTTTTAAGAAAATAAATTTATTAAAAAAAAAGATTCATAAAAAAAACAACTCTCTTAGAGCAAAATCCTTGTATTTTGAAGTATAATATGTTGATTTATTTTGCATGTTTTGGACATTCTTTCAGAATTAAAGATTATTACATCCAAGCCCAAACTAGCAGCAGAATGGCAGAGGATGGCGGAAGGCAGGGATCAACCCTGGGACCATTAAGACATAAATTTATAAAATATAAAATATACGGAATCTTGCTGCATGTGACTAGGCTCTAGAAAATACAGAGGGTAATTTATTTCAAACAAAAAAACATTAGTATTGTATAATATAACTGTCCATAATATAGCCATCTACATTAGAATTTTACAAAAATGTTACACATATTATGTGACAAAAGATGATTGAGAATACTACATCATTGACTATATTTACAAAAAAAAATAACTTAATTTTTTTTTATCCTTTTGTTAAATCCAATCTAAAATGTTAAAAGTCTATATAAAGCTATGTCTGTCTAGAAATGCACTTCAAACCAGGAGGAATTTTATAAGCAAGTTATTATTTATAAAGCATTTGAATAATAATTGGTTTGAACCCAGCTTTATATATTTTAAAATCACACTTGTTAGTCAAATAGCATGTGCTTGTAAAATTGTGTAAAGTGAAAGTATGTTAAAAGCAAAGTAATTGTGTACATATTATTATAACTGTCACAAACAAATTAACAAAAAGAAAACAAACATTTAAAGGGATATGAGATGAGAAGCTGACCACATGACATAATTAGGAAAGTGCATCAAAATGTCTGCAAGTGTGAAGTTAAGGCACAGAGATTTTCACTGCATGAAAGAATCCAAATATAAAGATATTTTTGTATATAAAGACTATAAAATTGGCAGTGCAAACTTTTCCATTTATTTTTAAATAGGCTGGAAATTAACAGAACAAAGAACATTTAAATTACTATCTGTTAAAAAAAATAATGAGAAGTAGAGCACAAGACATAATTAGAAAAGTGCATCTTGGCAAGTGTGGAGTTAAGGCACTGAGATTTTCACTGCATGTAAACAGCTAATTATTTAGAGAAACTTTATGGATGCAGGCTTTTTAATTGGCAGTGCAGAGTTTCTCAATTACTTTCAGATTTGTCAATGAAAAAGTCCAATCCAGGTGTAGAAAGATATCTTGGCTGAAATTCCTCCCTCTGAAAAGGGTCCAATTCTGGTTCTGGTGTCAATGAAAAATCAATAAATGGAAAGCTGACAAATGACTGATTCTGAATACCATACAGGTCAGGGCTTTCAACAGCTCTGATTATAGTTTCTTTCTGGGTGTTTCTAGGTTCAGGTTTTACTACTGGTTCAGTTTGTTTAACAGCTAAAAATATAAACATTAATAAATACAACAATTGAGACATGCTGGTAAAATACTGACACTATAGCAATACTGATGTTTTAAAGTGTACATGTGGGTAAACAAGATTGCAGGTTGTTTTTTTTTAATTCTGAGAAAAATAATTTCAATTTAGAGAATAGGATTTTAATTAATAATAATGTTGTAACATAATTTACAAATATATATATATATATATATTTATATATACAGATAGTGCTTTTTTTTTTTTTTTTGTAAAAATAAAAGGTGCTGATACTTTGTGATGGATTGCCTAACTTTTAACTACTAATAAATTAATAATAAACATTAAAATACAAGAAAAGTAATAATTTTTTCCCCACATTGAAAAAGGTGCGAATACTCGCAAAAAAAAGCACTGGATATAGATAAATATTAACAAAAATACTCAATTAGTCAATTAATTATTGATAATTATTTTGTTTCATATTGAATAAGGGAAATAACTTGTACATTATTGGTAAAGTTTTAAGGATAGAGTTCTTCCCCTGAGATAGCCTTTTATGTTTTTATAAATATGTTTCAAAGAATGTAGGATTATATTTCGGATGTCCCAGACAAGTAAATTGATGTTCCAGTAAATTTAATTGTTATAAACCTTCACTTTTTGTTTGCTAATAGCCTTTTTAAAATATGTTTCTATAATTATTAATTTTAGCTAAAGATTTTTTTTTATTTTTAATTATTACTTTACTTTTATAAAAAGTATAATGTTTGAGATGTTTAAGCACAACTAAATAGATTTCAATTCGAGTTGTTCATAGATCTTCAATGATTGTTTTGCAATATTATCAATTTGGTTTCAATTATCTTTCACAATCACAAGTAGTTTTATTTGGTTAGGCAAATAGAGATAATTGTAAGGAAATGAAATCAATTAAGCTTTTACTTTGTTAAATTAAATCTTATTAAAAAAAATTTTATCCATAGTAATCATAACTATACACAGTATCACCTCCACTGCTACTGAGTTAACAATATTCTATGCATTTAATAGATTTAAGAAATCTAAACCCACCTGTTGGTTGTGGTTCCTTGCTGTCCATTTGTTTGATAGAAGAAACCTAAGATTAAAAGTTTAAAAAATAACATTATCCTCCTAATACTGTTCATCAGGTTACGTCAACACTGTTAGGCTTCATGGATGTAAAATCTATTCCTGTTCTAAGAACAGTTCTACATTATAGTGTATATAGCTTTCTCTAAATGCTAGCTTACAATATATTACATGTGCCTCTGATTATGGTTATGTTTTAGCTTCAAGTCAATTCAAAAGTTGAAGTAAAAATAATCTACCTTTTCTTTCAAGATATTTTCTTTTAATTCAGCATTGTCAAGAGATCTGCTTTCTATCCCAGCATCAGCAGAATTTGTCTCCAATGTCTCTGTATTGTTTCCCTGTACTTGCTGGGAAGCTCCTACTGAATCCTGCTTGTAATTCTGGTCTGCGTCATTCCCCTGTGATAATGCACTTTCTTTGGGAACTTTGTTGATCCCAGAGAAATCCATAGTGGTCTTTTTATTCAGCTTCTGCATCAAAGCTGCCTTTGCCTCTGCTGTTGTCAGCTTAGGAACTGTAACAGGTTTCTGCTCAAGTGGAAGAGTTGGTAAGTCAGGCACTGTAAGATGAACAGAGAACTTTGAAGATTGGCCTGGGGTGCCATTAGGGGCAACAAACTGGTCATGACTAAAAGTTGGTTCATCTTCCTCTGACTCAGGTGTTGAATCTTCTCTCTCCAACGGCTCAACTGTTTGACCAACATCTGTGGCCTCAAGGGTGGTCTCTCCAGAAGCATTAAGCTGTAGTTCTTTCAACTGCACAGAAAGGAAAAAATGATGAATCATGAAAAAAAGAACTATTGTTAAAAAAATACTTTTAAACAAATTCTTATTTTATCAAAAAAGATGGTCACTCACACAAAAAATAACTTCTATTCACTGGCATATAAGGTTAGTTTTTATATTAGACAAATTTTTCAGTGATGGAAAGCCATTCCAGAATGAAATAAATTACTATTTCTATATCTTTTTTTTTTTTTACATTTGTCTCCCCAAAAAAATAGTTGGAGAAATGATGTGCATATATCTTGGGCGTATTATCAAATGTTTGACTATATTACTATTAGATAGTTTCATTTAGAATTGAGTTATTTGTATTATAATCACTTTGCAGTCAACAATTCCTCTATATGTTTCAGAGTCAAAAGAAGCTGAAAAGTAATAGTCATTTTCTCTTAAATACTATTATGCTTTTAGGTTGTTTTTTTTTTCAAATAATAACGAACAAATGGTAGTTATTTTTGGTTGCAAACTGTTGTTTACAATTTGTCTTAGATATACCTCCAAAGCCTGCATCTGAGTTGGCGCCTCTATTGCATCCATTTCTTTCTCCTTCTGCTGCCTCTGTTTCTGTCTTCTGTGTTCAACAAATCTTTTCTGTTTCACTTTTTCCTTCTTTGGTTTTTTCTGTAAGACATAAAAACACTTCTTGAGCATTTACCTCTTTCCATGATCAAGGAATAGATGCAGCATGGGAGAAACAACAGTTGTCATCAATATAACCTTAATAACAAGGAGATTGAGGGTGCGGTGGCTGAGTGGTAAAGCGCTTGGCTTCCGTATTGGAGGTCCCGGGTTCGAATCCTGGTGAAGACTGGGATTTTTATTTGGGAATTTTCGGGCACCCTTGAGTCCACCCAGCTCTAATGGGTACCTGACATTAGTTGGGGAAAAGTAAAGGCGGTTGGTTGTTGTGCTGGCCACATGACACCCATGTTAACCGTAGGCCACAGAATCAGATGACCTTTACATCATCTGCCCTATAGACCACAATGTCTGAAGGGGGAACTTTACTTTTTTTTAAACAAGGAGATTAGTTTTGTTTAACATATATTGATGTTTCTTCAGAATTGAAGATTACTACAGAACAGTGGGGGAAGGCAGCAGGTAAAGTTCAAACCCAGAACTATTGAGTCAACAGTCCAGAACACATACCACATGACCAGGCTAGAAGAATAATGTATCAAAGTAGCTTACCTGCCAGACCAAAGCAAATTATAAAGTTAACTATAGACCCAAAAGAAAATATTGGCAAGCCAAAGATAATTTGAACGATTTATGAGGACACCCATAACATAAAAATATTTTTAGCGGCCCCCGAAAGGGGAAAAGACGCTATTAGTTTTGTGTGGCCTGTCTGTCCGTCTGTCTGTCTGTCTGTCCGTCCGTCCGTCCCGTTTAGTGCTCAGAAAGTAGAAGAGAAAATGAAAATCTGACATCACGATAATATAGAGCATTCAAAGTTCTGATGCAACGGCTACTTTTTTTTTTTCTAAAAGCTCAAAATCTAATTTTTAAAAATATTTTATGCAAACAGTATTTAAAGAGAAAAAACCTAATTAGTATGCAATATAAATGAAACCTACTTTAAGACAATTAATAATCTAATATACTGCACATGTTTTCACATTTTTTTTGTTCCAACATACGAGTAACATACCAGTATTTACTCGTAAAGTAATCAACTCATAAAACAAGTGTGGCAGTTGCCTTGAACATCGGCTTTACAAGGCTAACGTTGAGAGATCAAAGCACAGAAGATGTATATTAGTTTTGTGTGGCCTGTCTGTCCGTCTGTCTGTCTGTCTGTCCGTCCGTTGAGAGATCAAAGCGGATCTGACAGGGATCCGACTCCGACGGGGGCCGCCTCTGAGTTTGTGTATCACACAAACTCTCTTTGTAATCTTGTTTGAATATCAAATTGTGTTGGAAATAAAAAAAAATAAGCTTGTATCCCTTAGCCTCATCTATTCTGGTCAACCTCTTCTACTCACAAGTGTGTTTAATGTTTTACCAAAGATAGAATCAACACTCTGGCAAAGCCAACCAAAAAGAAGACCGAAGGATGACCAATGAAGCTCAGCATACAAATGGTGTATAATGAAATTTAATGAGAAATTAAGATGCAGCAGATTCCTAACTGCATCTGCCATTCCTTTGAACAGATCAACTGCATGGAAAAAGGAAAAGTACTGTGTGGGAGACAATTATCTGACCAAAGCTAATGCCTAGGCTTTCATTTTATTAATTCTTTGAGATAATCCATAGTCACTTTATGACTAAAGGAGTAATTACAATCTGAATTTCTAAGAATGATATAGACAAAAATATAAACTGATTCAACCAAATCTGGACAAGTAAAAATGTCTAATGCATAAGAAAATTGCTATCTAAAATAATAAGTTTCCTATTTGTAAATAACCTTGACAAAGATATAACCTCTGCTATAAGCCCACTGCTATAAGCCCACTTTCTAACATTCAGTAATCCCAGGTCAAGCTAGGGCACAGTATCATTACACATACTGATCCAAGACATAAGATGTTAATAGCAATACCTCTACAGTTGTGGGCTCAGGTTCAACCTTTTTGATCTGAACTGGTTCTGGTGTTCTCCCAGGTAGATTGGTCATCACCTTGGCTTTCACAGGTGTTTTGGTGTCCTTCATTAATGTTTCTGCATCAATACTGATACCACTGAGACCAAATTTCTTTCTTGGAACAACAGATTCAGCTTTAGGGGCTTGAACAGGTTTAGACTCTGCCATTAAAAGATAAAATTGAAAAAAGAAACAGTTTGGATGGGGTTTTTTTTTGTTTTTTTTTTAAATGGACAATTTAAATGGACAAAAAATGTTTCAAAAATTTTTTAATTAGACAAGTCCTACAAAGAATAATATTCCCCACATGTAATAGAATGTCTTTTTTATGTATGTTTTCCTTTGCATAAGTGGTTATTTCCATTCGAAAGTGGTCCCATTATGATTTCACTGTACATCCTATTGACATTTTCCACAATATAAGCACTCAGTTCAACACATTTAAAAAAAAAGTTTCCTTTAATCATTAGTTAAAATGTAATTAAGTTTTTATCCCTTCTGTTTTTGTAAGAAAGAGATAGAGATTACTACCTATATATATGCCACATTTACCTTTTCGAGCTCGTAAGAATTTGCTTATTTCATCTTCTTCAACTGTTTGTTTACCATCAAGTTTTAATGTCTCCTGCATGGATGAGTCCTTTACAGTAACATCATCTTGAGCCTGAACAATACAAATCAAAGTTACATAAAAAAACAATAAAGACGTTTGCTGATAGACAGGGATAATATCAAAATATACTTGAAAATGAAAATTTTTTTTTTTTAATTATTTAATTTGTAAATTATATTTAGATCTATCAGCTAGCTCTAATTTGTAAATTTTAGAGGGTGTTTTGGTTTAATTTTTTTTTTACTATTAGCTTCAAGGCACTTTTTTTATCATTTACATGTAAATAAAATGAATTAAAAAGTAAACTAACAATAAAGAAAAAGAATAATTCTACAATGAGCAGTGGTCTAGCTTTCAGCGGTTCGCACACTGAACTGTCGTTTCGATTTACCGATGGTTCCAGGTTCAAACCCTGCCCGCTCCCATCCCCCGTCGTCCTGCGGGAGGTTTGGACTAGGAAATAACTATCTTCAACTCTGAAGGAATTTCCGAAACATGTAAAACAAAACAAACAACAAACAATCAAAATTAAGAGAGAAAAATTACCTATTTACTTTGTGTTTTAGATGTAAATGTAAAGATACATTTGAACACTTGGTAACTATTAGATAGCATGAAAGAAAGGGACAAAGTATTTTAAACAATTTCTTATTCTTATGCCATATAAATTGCCATGGAGGCTGATTGGTAAAGTCTTTGGTTTTTGAAGTAATGAAACTTCAGTTCAAAATCTCACTAAAGACTCCGGGATTTTTCACTTTTGGATTTTGTAATGACCTTGAGTCCACCCAATTCTAAAGGGTATCAGACATACTTTAGGGACGTATAGGTTGGTCAAAGTGCTGGCCACATGACACCCTTGTTAACCATAGGTCATTGCAACAGATGAGCCACATTATTTATGCCTGTGGATCGCACTGTTTGAAAGGGGAAACTTCATTTTTTACCTTAGTCCATACAAACAACTTATCTTTCACAACTTACACTCATGTCCTCAAGGTCCAGTAAATCAGGCGTGGGAGGCTGAGATGGCTCTGGTGTTGGTCCTGGAGACTTTCCAAACTTGGGAAACGAGAACCTTAACTCAGTCTGTTCTTTTTTTACACTGATAATGTCCCCTGTTTCCAATGCATTCTCTTGAGCAGTCTTGTTCAATCTTTTCTGCCTAAGTTGCAACTTTCTTCTCAGAGCTACAAACACAAACAAATGAACCAAAAGTGAAAACAACTATCTATAAGGAAACAAAACATGTGATTCATTCTATGATTCTAGAAGTCACAATAAATGTGTTTATCAAAAGGTAAGCAAATATATAAAGCACTATTCTTCTTTTATTCTTCAAAAAAAATGTTTTTTATTTCTAAGATAGGAAAAGATATCACTTTTTTAGTCAAACTTAAAGTCTCAAATATATAAATCAACATAATGATTAAATTTCTATTTATATGTCTAAAGTACATAAAACGTAAAGGCAAACATAAAAAAAACTTAAATAAGTTAGTCAAGCATAAAAATATTATGGGATAAATAAACTAAAATAAAATTTCTAAAGAACAGAATTTTTTTTATGGAGACAGCCAAAATGTTTACATAGTGACAAGATCTAACCAATACATTCAAACTTAAATTAAATTTTTTTGCAAGACACAGAATCAGGAGAAAAAGAGTGGCGATGATATTGAGAAATATTTATGTTTTATTTTAATAATTCTCAAACCATGTATCATGTTCAGAAAAAGTGCAGATGTTTTCTAAATAAACCAATCATGGAGATGAGGTACTAGTCATGGCAAGGCATTTAGAAGAGCATATGAGAGGTTTGAAGTTATATAAACAATGGATAAAGTCAGGAGGCTCATGGCAGTGTTTCTGCCAACATCTAAGAAACACTTTTCAACCAGATGAGTTACAACTGAAATGAGTTTACCGGAGCTCTCTACAAAAATATTATGTAATAAAAATTTAATTGATTCATATCCGATGGAATGAATTGAATAAACTAGTCAATGTAAGTGGTGTAGCAACCAGTAGTCGGAGAACTAAATTGTTAAATTATTTATTTATAAGTAAAAATTATTGACCAAAGAAAAAGCACATCAAATAAACAAATTAAAATGTTTTCAAAATCAATAATTGATAACTACTTTGACCTAAATTAGTTTTCATTGAAAAGAAATAAAAAACATTAAAACATATATATACATAACATTAGGTTTAAGAAGGCAAAAACTAAATGGGAAATAAAAAATTAAGAAAAACAAAACATTATTATTTTAAAATGAGTTATAAAAAAATATTCACAAGACACACCAAATAAAAAGGAAATGAAATAAGTTAAAAATAACTTGGCCACTGAACATTTTAAAAGCAATGTAAATGATGTTTTATTTGTAAGTTCTAAATTATTTTTTTTTATTTTATGCATTTCAAATTTAAGTTAGTTAAATATTGAAAAAGTTCAGACTTTTTATCTATAAAACAAAGAAAAAATTGAAAACGAAGCAAACAAATGGTTGCAGCTAGTACCAGAAGTTTTACTCTCTGTTTCACGTTTGTGCTCAAAGAGCATTTGTCTCCTGTCTTTCTTCTCTGCCAGAAGTAAAGATTCAAAAATAATTTGTTGAAAAAATAATTGTCAGGGTAATGATATTGCTGGTATTAAAATAACATGACAAAAATATGCTGATAAATGCATAAAGGCATTAGCTGTGACCTGACCACTTGCAATCTTTTTTTTCATTCATGCTCATTTAACTAGAAAAGTAATGCCCAAACTATGACCTGAAGGCCAATCTGGCCCATAATGTGCTGTCTGGCCCTTTGAAACCTTTGTCCAAAGAGCTTAATAAAGCTGTAGTTGAATGGTTCTGTTGGACTTGGCAATGTTTGCAGCTGGTAACACATGCGTTTCATTTTGTTTATTCATTTTATTTTGTTTAAGATTATTATTAGGGAAATATTGTTTATTACTATTATTTCATAGACTTGTCCAGTTTGAGTGTTTTTTTTAAAGCATATTTTAAAACACTCATTCATAAATTAAAATCTTGTGCTAAGTTTTGTGTGTGTATCTGTGTTTATGAGCCTACATTTTTTAAAGAAGAAATAACTTGAAACTTCTATTATCCTCAACAAAACTGTTGCTGTATATTTAATATTGAGATGTTCACTGAAATAATCTATTTTGATCTACATAAGTAGTAAATCTAGCTTTTATCTTGCTCTAATTCCTGATATTTAAAAAGAATACAAGTTCGTAGCAAAAGGAATTCATGGCACTCCGATCTTGGAAGAATCACCAGAAAGTTATTTTTGTATATAAATGGAGAGTTTTGAAATGCAATTAAATGACAATGATCATTTCAAAATAATTTATAAGTATTAAAAAAATGTGAAAATTAACATGAATATTTTGGTGTAACAATTGTTTCTTTACCTTTTTCAGCTAAATGCTCCATTGTTTTCTCCATGTAGTTGAAGAGTTCTTCTTTAGAGACTTCTGAGTTCACAGTCATGTCAATTAAAGAAAGACGTCTGCGGGGGGTTCCCTCAGGAGAAAAGTAGATTTCTGTTGGGGCCATGGATGCCCGAGACTCTGATTCAGAAATCTACATAAAACAAACACAACATTAAAAAAACTGATGGCTTTTCTAAAATAGACCTATCTGATTCTGGCAATAAACATGAGGATTTTCATTGCCAACTGAGAATGAAAGAATTTCCATAACGTTCTCTTTAAAAAAAAACTTAATGTAGACAACTAATACCAGCTAACTAGAGAAAACCACAGTCCAAATCAATTCAATCTATCATATTAATACACTTCAAGTTGCTTAAAAATAATATATAAAACATCTTGATGCAAGGGTAACAAAAAATACAAAAAGACAAGATTATTTAAAAAAATTAGCCTAAATCTTTCTGAGCAGAGAAACTTGAAAGAGAGGTTTTTTGTTTTTTTTTAAGGCACATCGGCACAGTTTAGTTGAAAGAGAGACCTGAATGGTCCCAATGAACTATTAAGTTATTGTTTGAACTAAATAGCATTAGCCTACTTCCTGTACTTCAGGTTCTGGCTCATTCTGCATCTTGCCTTCGAGGAAATCATTAGAAAATTCAATATCAAATGGAACCTGAAAAAAAAATGTTTGAGATATTTAAAGCTCAGGCAATAATAGAAACAGCACATTTATTTTTGTTGTCAACACTAATCTTTTATTGATCTGTTATTTAATATATGAAAGTAAAATAAAGTAAAGGTATCCATTTCAGATAATGCAATCTATGAGTGCAGATGCTGTAAAGTTCATCAGTTTCTATGGCTGATGGGTGTCATGTAGCCAACAAAACAACCAACTGCACTTTCCACCACATAAAAGTTGGGTGGACTCGGAAGTGTTTTTAAAGTCACAAAAGTTCAAAATATTACTTTACCAAGTTTCAAAATTAAACTCTCTCAGTTTGAAGGCCAAGCACTTTTCCATTTAGACACCATGCCTTCTTATTTAATATTTAGAGTTATTCTAAAATTATTTATTTATTTACCAAATAGCTGTCTAGAGTCACAGGATCAGGATATGGAATGATGCCTTCAAACATGACAGAGGGATCCTCATAGATTACAGATTCTGACAAAAATATATAAAAAAAAGACACCAACATTATTATTGTTATTCTTTCTGTATATTTAGTTACAAGACTTTCAGTCATAGATATTTCTAGAATTATCTTTCTGTGTTGACAACAGTTAGTGATGAATATATAGAGGTCATTGAAGTCTTCTAATTTTATATCTAATAAAAGCCTAATTTTAATACATTATCTCAGCATATGTTGTTGCCCAAAGGGAAGTTCCACACAGCTGTTCAGACCAAAATATATTTAATTGAAGAATTGGGCTACATAAAGATCTGTCATTGTATAAATCAAGCAGCAACATGCTTGGCTAAAGCACTGTGCTTCACTCTGGCACACCCTCCAATGCTGCTGACCCCAATATGTATTGGTTAATAAACATAGAACACTTAGCCACTTCAGTACAAAGTAGGCCTATAACTGTGTTTCTAAAAGTTCCCGGTCACTTCATCCCCCGGTCATTTCATCATCTCATCATCTCATCTCAGCCTTTGGTCCCTACTGGGGCATAGGCCACCAACCAGCTTTCTCCAGGCATCTCGGTTCTGGGCGAGTCTCTCCAACTGTCCCCATGTCTTGCCCATCTGCTTGGCTTCTGTTTCCAGATCGCGGCGCCATGTGTTCCTGGGCCGTCCTCTATTCCTCTTTCCTTGGGGGTTCCAGGTTAGGGCTTGCCTTGTTATGTTGGATGCCGGCTTGCGCAGGGTGTGACCTATCCATCTCCAGCATCTCTGAAGGATATATATTTCAATGGGCTGCTGTTTTGTTCTTTGCCACAGTTCCTCATTCGAAATCTTTTCTGGCCAGCGGATCATAAGAATCTTCCTCAGGCAGGTGTTGATGAATACCTGGATTTTTTTGATGGTGGTGACGGTGGTTCTCCAGGTCTCTGCTCCATAAAGTAGTATCGGCTTAACAATGGTGTTAAATAGCCTTATCTTGGTAGTGGTGCTTAATTCCCTAGATCCCCAGGTGTTCTTCAGCTGATGGAAGGCTGCTCGAGCTTTACCAATGCGGGTTTTGACATCTGCATCTGTTCCGCCATGGTGATCTATAATGCTGCCTAGATAGGTGAAGCTTTCCACCTCTTCCAGCGCCTCACCTTGGACTATAATGGGTGTAGTGTTTGATGCCTTTATTTTGAACACCTTGCTCTTTCCTCTGTTTATGGTAAGACCCATTCTAGCGGAATTGTCTGCAACAATATTTATCTTTTCCTGCATCTGCTGCTGTGTGTGAGAAAGAAGAGCTAAGTCATCTGCAAAGTCGAGATCATCTAACTGTTTCCACAGTGTCCACTGTATACCGTTTCACTTCTGGTCTGTTGCTGTCTTCATGACCCAATCTATGGCTAGTAGGAATAAGAAGGGAGAGAGTAAACAGCCTTGTCTCACTCCTGTTTGGATTTCAAATGCCTCTGTCAGTTGTCTGCCATGCACTACTCTGCAAGTCATCCCTTCATATGACTTCTTGATGATGTTAGTAATTTTTTCAGGCACTCCATAGTGTCTTAACAGTCTCCAGAGGGTCTGTCTGTCCACACTGTCAAATGCCTTTTCATAATCTATAAAACTGACGTAGAGAGGGGAGTTCCATTCCATAGACTGTTCCAAAATTATGCGCAGTGTTGCTATCTGATCTGTGCATGATCTCTCCTTTCGAAAGCCGGCTTGTTGGTCACGAAGATGTGGGTCTACAGCATCTTTCATTCGGTTTAACAGGATGCGATTAAACACTTTCCCTGGAACGGACAGTAGCGTTATCCCTCGATAGTTGGAGCAGGAACTAAGATCGCCTTTCTTTGGGAGTTTGATGAGGTAGCCCTCCTTCCATTCTGGTGGCACTTCTTCATTTTCCCATATCTTGCAGAAGAGAGGGTAGAGTAACTTCACACTTGTTTCAATGTCTGCCTTTAGTGCTTCAACTGGGATGCTGTCAGGTCCTGCAGATTTGCCATTCTTCGATTGTTTGATTGCTCTGCGAATTTCTTCCTTGGTGGGTGCACTGCACTTGATAGGTAAGTCTCTTGTAGCTGGGGGTATTTCTGGTGGGTTTACAGGTGAAGGTCTGTTTAGCAGCTCCTGGAAATGTTCAATCCATCTCTTCTTTTGTCCTTCTTCGTCTGTTATCGCGTTACCATTTTTGTCCTTTACTGGTCTCTCTGACATGGCAAATTTTCCAGATAGCTTTTTGATGATTGAGTACAGGTCCTTGGTGCTGTTCTGATGGGCTGCTTCTTCTGCTTCTTTTGCCAGCGCTTCAATGTAGCTTCTCTTGTCTGTTCTGATGCTACGCTTGACATTCCTATCTATTTCAGCATATTCTTTTGTGCCTTTCCCTTTGCTGCCCTTGTTTTACTGTTGTTCAAATCTGCTTTCTTCTCTCTTCTTTCCTTGATCTTCTGAAGAGTTTCTGATGAAATCCACTCCTTGTGGGTGTATGACTTGGGACCAAGGATTTCTAGGCATGTGGAGGTTACTGTTTCTTTAACTTTCTGCCACGTCTGTTCTACTGTCTCTTCTTCTAGCAGCTCTTCTAGGAGCTGGAACTTGTTAGATAAGGTGACTTTGAACTCTTCCTGTTTTATGCAGTCTTTCAGCGCAACAGTATTGTAGTGTTGGCGTTGGCTGGGCCCACTTGCCCAAGTCTTTTTCAGCTTCAGTTTCACTCGAGCGCACAGAGGATGATGATCTGAAGAAACATCTGCTCCTCGTCTTACACGTACATCTTGAAGAGATCGACGAAACTTCTTCACAATACAGACATGGTCTATTTGGTTCTCTGTTACTAGGTCTGGTGATATCCATGTGGCTTTGTGTATTCGTTTGTGTGGGAAGACAGTTCCACCAATCACTAAGTTGCTTGTGGCACACATGTCCGCAAATCTCTCTCCATTTTCATTCATCTCGCCTAATCCATGTTTTCCCATGATCTCTTCATATCCTTTATTGTTATTGCCAACCTTAGCATTGAAATCGCCCATTATGATGAGGATGTTCCTTTTTGGTTTGTCCTGTAGGATGGTAGTCAGCCTATAGTAAAAATTGTCCTTCTCCTCCTCTTCACTGTCGTTTGTAGGGGCGTAGCATTGGACAATGTCTAAGTTAATTCTTTCCTGCACTGTGTGGAATGAGGCTGTTATTATCCGTGGTCCATGTGCTTCCCATCCTATAAGTGCTCTCTGAGCCTGCTTAGACAGCATCAGGGCTACTCCATGGGTGTGTGTAGCCTCCTGCTCATGTCCTGAGTATAAAAGTAGCTCACCTGAAGCCAGTCTTTTCTGCCCGGAGCCAGTCCATCTTGACTCACTGATTCCTAGGATGGTGAGGTTGTACCTTTTCATCTCAGCTGCCACTTGCGCTGTCTTACCAGACTCATACATCGTCCGGACATTCCATGTACCGATGGTGGTGGTGGTCCTGGTAGAGATGATGGTCTTCGGCCTGTCAGCTTCCAGAAGACTCTGGCTTTCACTGGCATGCGTCATAAACCTTCCAGCTGGAGGTCCATCCTCTCCCAGGTCCGTGACTTCTGTTGATTTGCTGTTTGGTGTTTCTGTAGCTAGTGTTTTTTTCTACAGGGTAGGGTAGCTAGCCCTACGCCCAACCCTCCTCCTTTTTCCGGGCTTGGGACCGGCATATGACGGAGTTCGGCATATGGCGAAGTTCCCGGTCATTTCATCCCCAATTAAATATTTTATATATAATATGATTATGTACAATGCTTTTTGACATTTTATGACATGTTACTAATGAGTTTAGGGTGTTTCCTCTTTCCTTTTTCACTTTGTATTCTTAATGAGAAATCTTATATGGTAAATCTGGATGTGTACTTAGCTATAGCGTAATGATCAAAGGCCAAGGTGTGATGAAAGTAGTGGGAATCTTTTGAGCGATAGAAGTGCAATTGGAATGTATATGACCATGCGGCTGATAACTTATCATCAAAGGCCAAGGTGTGGTGCAAGTAGTGGAAATCTTTTGAGAGATAGAAGTGCGATTGGAATGTATATGACCCTGCGGCTGATAACTTATCAACAAAGGCCAAGGTGTGGTGCAAGTAGTGGGAATCTTTTGAGAGAGAAATGCAATTACAATAATTATGACCATGCTGCTAATAACTTATCATCAGGTGTGGTGGAAGTACGACCAAGTTTCACTTTATTATTTTATTTTTCAATCGCTCTTTCTTGAAAATGGGCGCGTCATTTTTATTCTTGAATTAAGGTTTTATTTTTTCTAATAAAAAAGTTAAAGTTGCAAATTGTGTTATAAGACTGGCAAGGAGAATTACAAATATTGTTCATCAATATGAATCGATGGATCCTCTTCTGTACTTACAATCGATAGCATTACTATCTTACTGATGTAGATGAACACGAAAATACTTTTTTTTACATTACATCTATATTTAGACATTGTTTATTTTTATAGTTTTTAATGACATTTAATTTTAATTTTATTCTTATCTAATGTGTTACAATTTTGTCATTTAAATAAAAAAATGAATACATTAAATATTGCTCATTTGAGTTTTTTTTTAATTATAATTTGTTAAATAAAATGATCAGATGATAAAAAATATCAGGGGATGAAATGACCGGGGGATGAAATGACCGGGGGATGACGTGACCAGTGGATGAAATGACCAGGGGATGAAGTGACCAGGGGATGAAGTGACCGGGGATGAAGTGACCAGGGATGAAGTGACCGGGGATGAAGTGACTGGTGATGAAATGACCAGGGATGAAGTAACCGGCAATGAAGTGACCGGTCACCGTTTCTAAAGTAAGAAATGTTTTAATTTTTTTACCTTTGTCACATGAGTCTACATCAGAGTCTGGCAGAGTTACATTAGGACAAACTGATAGAAAATAGAAGCAGATTTACTTTACTTGTAATGTTCTTAAAATATAGGCTTTTACTTTGTTTAAAAAAAAAAGGCAACATTTGGACAACTCAAAGACTGTACTGTGACTTATAAAGACTTTAAACCAAAATACTACTTTGGTAGTTGTTTCACTAGTCAAAAGTACTGTTGAGATGACTATATAAACTTCACTTAACTATCTTTTAATGGACTCAAACAAATATTTCACATATATAGACAAAAAAAAATGTTTCGCATTTGAAACAGATCTGCCTTAGAATCTACAACAACTACCAATAGCAATCCTTATCTGAATGCCAGAAATTATGTAAGCCAAGTACGAAATTATGCTTTAAGGGATCAATGACTAACTTTTATGATAGCTTCTTTAAAAGATTATATTATTTTGTGGTCCTGCATTGTATTTCTCGCATTAATCTAAAATCTTGCATTTATTGTACCTTTCATATGGTCTATGAAAAACATATGTTTCTGAAAGCATTTATTGTACCTTTTGTATGGTCTATGAAAAAAATATGTTTCTGAAAGCCAACAACAAGGTCAGCCCTACTGTTTAAAAAACAGATGCAGGACAGAGTGATGTCCATCATGATTTCAGTGAGAATCGCTTGATCTTCAGTCCATATTTTTATGGTGCCATCATTGCTGTTGAAATAAAAGTTTGTTATAATATATACATTACTCTTAATTTTTATCTAATAAAAGAAATACTAATTTCATAAAAAAATATAGCTCATATCACAAGCCAAGTCCCAGAATAAATTTTGTCCAATTTCTTATATGAAAATAACAGAACTGAAGTAATTTCTCAAATAAGCATTTACACAGTTCAGAAATGACAACACTAACTGGAAGAAATTTTAAGTCTGTTTTGTTTTGCTCTGTCCATCAATTAGATGGGTAGCCAGTTTTATAAATTATTTGTTTGTCTCTTGAAAGGATTGGTTTCATATATATAGACTTCATCTTCTAATATTAGCTATTTTAAGTTAGGGTTCAGTGTTTCATGTATCATTAATGCTTTATTTTTTAGTTTTCTGTCCTGAGATGTCTCTGAATTTAATGATTTTTCTAATGATATTACTTAAGTCGAGTTTGAATATTCATTTGTTATAAATCTCACAGCCCTATTTCTGCACTTGTTTCTTCATGATTAGTTTTCTCTGACAGATATAACATTTGTTACAGAAGTGAAACAGTTTTCCTAAGTGAAATAAAGATCTATAAGCCAAAAAAGGTGAACTTTCACCTGCAAGAACAGAAGAGCTTCAGTGCAACACAGACATCAACTGCTATAACAGAAGAGTTGTGTTCTGGTTTGTGATGAACTTCAAGAATTTCTTCCACAGGGGGCAGCACTGCAAATTTAAAGAAAAAAAAAATAACTTTGTGTATATAATACAAGCTGTTAATAAGTTGAGTTATTACCCATAAGCCTCAGAGTTAATATTGTAATGATGTGTATGGCAGGTTATTGTGTAATGAGGAGAGTTCTACATTCTGACTTATATTGCTGACACTGATTTATTTCATGTATTTTAAAATAACAAGTTGTAGAGTGTGTTTTTTTATTCATCAGGTTATGGGTTAAGGACTAGTGTGAATTATACCATTTAGTAGTTAAAATATTCGTGTACAAAGTCTGGGCATTGAAGGTCAAGAAACAATAGTAAGCAGAACAATTTCAGAATTAAAAACTATCATTTGGTAACCATATTGAAAACATAAAAAGAAAATCTGACTACAGACCAACGGAGCTGAAGAAAATAGTGAACTGTTTTCTTCAAACCAATTATCCTAGCAATCAGTGGATCAGAGTTTACACAGATGGATCATCCCATAAAGCCACCACAAATGGAGGAGCTGGAATACTAATCGAATGGCCAGATGGAGAAAAACTGGAAAAATCCATTGCAACTGAAGAGCTCTCTGACAGCCACAGAGCAGAAAGGGAAGCACTAACACTAGCTGCTACCATGCTAGCAAATTATCCAAGTTCCCCACACAGTCAAATTGCAAAGCTCTGATTCCTCTTATATTAAAAACCTTAGAACAGCACTTACAAAACTCAACAACAACAGCAAAAAAAAATGTATTCAATGGGTACCAGCTCATATACAACTAGAAGGAAATGAGAAGGCTGACACACTCGCCAAGAGTGGGAGAACTAACTCACAAATAAACTCTGCACTCTACCCGGAAGAAATGAAGAAATTAATTGTAAATAAAATAAATGAGAAATGGACGAGCTCACATCCAAATCACAAGAAAGATGATGCTTACTATAAGCTATCCCGACAAGATCAACTTGTAATCTTTCGACTTAGGACAAGACACAACAGAAAGCTCAAAATTGGAACCAGTGACATCTGCCCATGTGGAGTGTCATCAGAGAATGCCAACCACGTCCTCCAAGACTGCGCTCTTTACCAAGAGGCCTGTATAAGACACTGGCCCCAAAACACCCCAATAGAAAGAAAACTATATGGAGAGCTCCCTGACTTGGAAACCACTGCACAGTTCATCTCATATATTGGTGTAGTCATCTGAAACCTCCAAAATAACAATGAGAACAAAGAAGAAGAAGAATTTGGTGAGTTAAAAACTATTTGTTAAACATTTGCAAACAAAAAAGTATTTAGATTTGTATTGCTTTGCTTTTTGATATAAATAAAGCTATATGTTCTTTATACAATTTTATATCATAAATTTTTTTGTGTAATTACATGCTTTGAATTTCCTTACTAATTCTACATAGATACCTAATGACCTACTTCTAGCCTTGTGCAGTCCAACATCAACTGCTTTGTCTAGATGTGTAAATATCACACAACCACTTGTGTATCCTGTCATAATATAATCATTCTGAAACAAAAAAAATGTGAAAACATAGGAATGTGAATAATTACTTTACAAAATAAGAGTGCTGTTTTATACGTTTCAGAAGCCCATGTTAAAAAGAAGGGTTTCAACTCATTGTCACATCTAAACCTAAAGGCAAAGACACACACCATATAGTCAACTTGCTCGTGAAAGAATAATCAAAATATTGTCTAAATGCGAACAGAAGATTTTATACAGTTAAAACAAATCAAATAAGATACAATGTAAACTTTGGTGACTTGAATGAAGCATATTAACATTTTTGTGTTAGATGATAAGAATTTATAAGTATCCTTGGCTGTGAAGTATATCTTAATATCAGTTTTCTACACTGGCATGGTATCTCATTTAATCCAAATAAAGCTCTATAGTGGCCCTTTAAATATGCCTTGTATTTTGTAAGGCTGACATTAACTATTAATTTTAGTTGAATGTTCTCTATGAATCAAAAATATGCATTTAGAATTAATAGGCTAGGCTAACATACTCTGAGAAGTTTGTCCAATTAATTTTTATTTTTTAACCTATTACCAAAATGATACTTGACACAAAAGCAAGCATTAGGCTAGTACCCAACCATTATTTAGAACATTACACATTTTATAGTTCCACAGCTTAAACATTTCACCCGAGAGTATCAGAACTGCACAGAAGCTTTTAAAAATAAAATATACAATTATCACAAAACATAACTCTTCACAAAATCCACATGTTTAATTTAAAAAAGTGTTGTGATTAAAATGCTGTTCTATAAAGTATGCAGGTTTATATCATTACCAATCTTGCATATGATGTAAGATCTGGTGCTGTGTATACTTCATGCATCAACTCAAGGTTAGGAAGACTCCAAACATGAATCAGCATCATACCTTTGACCTTGTATAAAGTGTTGAGACTGTTGTGGGCCAAATCATGCCTTATTTCTAGCACCTAGGATGGTAAAATATATATATATATATAAATGAACTTTCCAGACCTAAAAATCTAAAGGAAAGAAAATATTAGTATGTGCATCTATGTTTAGCAATATGAGACATGAGGTAGAGTTAACTTTTTAATGCAATATTAAATAAATTTCATCTATATTGGTCAGGTAAATTATATGTCTCATTATAAGAGTAAGCATAGAATTAAAATAGTGGAGGCAATATTTAACTTTTAAGAATGTAATACTTTTGACATTTTATTGTACATCCAAAATGTAATCAAGGGTAAAATTCAAGGCTTTTAATACACAATATTAGAATCCCTGATGAAGAGGTAATTTTTTGGGGTCACATTCCATATTTCAGCATGCCTAGATGTTTTCAGTTATTTTATGAGGGAGAAAAAAAAAACGACATAAGCCTGTGTACAATTATCAAAGACAATTGCTTTCATAATAATAATTTGTTACGCTAATAAAAGTTACATAACTCAATAAATTTTTCTTTTCAATATACTGAAGATGAAATCTAAATTGCAAACTTACAGGATCTTTGCCTGTTTTGAGTTCCATATATTTTTGACCCTTGACAACCAAGTCCATAAACAATATTCTGCCATCCTAGATTGGGACAAATATTAGATATTTAGTTGGATTAAATTCATATGTAAACATTTCAAATTGTATATAATTTATTGTAGATGCAAATAGAAATCTCTTTAAAAAAAATTAATTGTATGTACAGTGGATCTCAGATTTTTGTGGATCCAACTTTCATGGAAGGGCTATACCACAGGTTTTCAAAATATGTTGCCCAATGTTTTATCTAAGGTAGACTATAGTGACAGCATTACGTACCAATTTTTAAAATATTGTAATACGACATAAAAATTACAGAACATTTAAGGAGTAGTTTAAAAGAAACAGCTAGCATGTAAAGGTTATTTAGGACATGGGATATTGTTATTTAGGGGTTTAAAGTGTTAGGGAATGTCCTGCAATACTGTTCATATCCAAAAACAGTGTATGTGTATGAAATAAAATGCCATGTCCTTCACAGACATTTGAATTTCAAGGGAGATCTTGGAAAGTGCTCCTGGTGAAAGTCAAGGAAAACACTGTTGTTGATTTTTTTTTAAATATTTCATTAATATTTGTTGAAAAAATCTGGCTACCTCAAGTCCAAGAAGCAGAAATGAGTCTTGCTCAGTACACTGACTTCCTTGTGCAGTCCAAAACAATGCAGTGGAATTTAAAACTGCAAGGCAACAGCAGCTGCTAATAGGCTGGCTCCCACCATAGCCACTCTCTGTTGCCCTGTGAGGAATTGGCTGTCTGTTGAAAGTAAAGCTGTAACGAAAATTGCTATTAATTAATTATTTTGTTATTTTAAATCAATATATATTTATTCATGAACTTTAACAAAATAATTAATTAATAGCAATTTTAACTCAGAAACTAGGAAAATTTAGAATATAGGCCCTATGTTAATCAAATACTAAAAAAAAAAAAATAACATAATTGATAATTAAGCAAAAATAAAAATATGATATCTGCAAAATTGGGCCAGGTAAAGAGAGAATGTATAAAGTTTTTTTTTTTATTTAATAAAACAATAGTTGCTCCTCAAGTAGTTCTATATTTAATTCTAGAAAAGTCTAGGATTACAGAGAAACAAAAAAAAAGTTAAAAATTTGATTTCTATGTCTATAACTTATTTTAAGAATTGTAGAAATTGACCTGCTAATCAAAGTTAACAAAGTTTTAATCAAAAACTTCTAATTAAATAGGTTTCTGTAATTCTCAAGAAAAGGTTTATTTACCGAACAGGGGCAACAGTGTCTACAGATTCTGGTCTCAATTGGCTTTTTTTTATTTTAGTTTGTAACTCTGACACTTCCCATGTGGCAATCCGACAGGATGGATCAGTTCTGTCAAGTAAAAATTAAATTTGAAAAATAGCATTTACATCTAGACAGTTTTGGTATAGAAATCATTCTTAAAATTTCTAATGCTTGTTTTACACATTGTAAAAAAAAATAAATCTATATTTAGTAGCAACATCAGTTATGTCTAATGTTCTAGGTTCATGTAAAGTTCACTTGTCTTTATTTTCATAAATAAAAAGTATGTAGTAATATGCTCAATAGCCTTTACTTAGTCCTAGTGGGACAGTCAACAATAAGAGCAATAGACAGACTTAATTTGTAATTTTCAGTCACAAATGGTTAGACAAAATTTTGGAGGTATGGTAGCCTATAGATAGAGTGCTTGGCTTCTTGACCAAGGGGTCCTGGGTTCAAATCTCAGTGAAGACCGGGATTAGTAATGAGTCCACAAAACTCTAATGGGTACCTGACATGAGTTGGGGAAAGTAAAGTGGTTGGACATTATGCTAGCCTCATAACACCCTTGTTAACCATGGGACATAAAAACAGATGACCTTTACGTCATCTACCTTATAGATCGCAAAAGGTCAAAAAGGTATACTTTATTTTTTTAAGACAAAAATTTTATACAAAATCAGCGACCTTGTCTTCTAAAAATTGCTTCTTTCCTTTCTGTCCATATCTTGTCTTTTCACCACTTTTCATTATGTTTTATATTTATTACTGCTTGCACTACCAAAAGAAAATGATTAAGTATGATCTAAGTTTTGGAAGACAAAATGAAAAATTAGAGATTTACCTGGTAGTGTAAACCCAGATCTCTCGTGAGCTAACCAGCAGATACATTGTGTTCTGGTCCCTGCTGTAGCTCACACTCAACACTTTCTCCAGTGGGGATATACAGGGGGGAGGAAGAACTGTAGTCAGGTTTTTCTTGCTGCTACGAGCCATAAGGCGGACACTGACAATAGAAAAGTAGGAATGCATTGATGAACTTAGAAACCAATTATTTTTTTAATTTGGGTTTTAATGAATTTGTAAGGGATAAAGGAAGTTTTTTAGTATATTAAATTTAATAAATATATTTACAGTCTATTATTACTTAATTAATGTCTCAGATAAAGTGACTAAAAATATACTTAAAACATATGACAGCTTTATCCAACACTGTCTTTAACAATTAAACTATAATTCATAGATTCCAGCATAGTCAGGTATATTGTTAACACATGAAAGAAAGAGATAGGCAAACATAGCAAGGTGTGACATTAAGGATTAATTGGACCATTGAGACTATATATGGAGTTCAGCTGATCTAAAAGTGGGACCAAACAAATAGATTACTTCCCTTGAACCAAGTTGTCAAAGAATGGAAGTTTACATATAAATGTTCATGTTGATTTAAAACTTTTAGTTCCATACACTGATACAATCTCTTGCCATAATTTTACTTTTGAATACATGAATGCTATTACTGACCTTCTTTTTAATCCATACATTTCTTTTATTCATTAAGGTAATGATTTACCCTAACGAAATGGATATTTGTAATATTTTTTTCCAACCTTAAGTCTTTTTAATAACTAATTGGACATTATTTGCAGTGAAAAAATAGAAGACAGTGTTGCTGGAGAGAAACTCACAGAAAAAAGTGACCAAAGCAACCTTGGTGAAATCAGTCATTAGTGAAGCAAATCCTTACGTAGGGTCCATGCACATATAGCTACATAAAATCTGTTTAATTATGGAACAGTGGCAGCAAGTCATTGCTCTGGTCACCACAGTAAAGACAATATTTAGAGAAATGATTATTCTTGTAAATGAAATATAAATACTTTACAGACATACTACCTGCTATCTTCAGAGACAACCAATAGTCTTGTGGATTTGTTCTTTGAACCATGCAGTGACATGTGCATGACAGGACTCCTTGCAAGGGCCCAGAACTGGGTGTAATAGTTAATGTTCCATAGGGTGAGTGTTCTTGGAGTGCAAAGATAGAGTAGACTGTCATCAGTTTGTCCCATCCATAGCACTCCTTCCACTGACACAACAAGACTGTAGAGAATAAAACAAAGATTTTGTTTTTAACAATACAATTAAAATGTGTTAAAATAATGAAAAGAGAAGTGTCAAGTAATATATGTATTTGTGTATGAAAACCAATAATACACATGATACACATGTCAGTAATTAAATATTCCAATTTTTAATTTTTACCTTCTATTTTTGTATTTTTTTTCCTCAGCAAAGCAAAGGACTAAACTTGTTTAAAATGTTCAAAATATAGATCAGTGGTAATAACAACCATGAAAGAAAGTGGCTACTATAGAAAAAAGCATATATGGATATATTTCAGGCAAGTATTATATATATATATAATTTTTAAGATCAACAATATGTTAAGTAACTTGTAGCATTTCTATATTTCTATTACCTGTATAAGCATTCCATTGTATCCAAGGACCACATCCTGATGCTTCCATCCAGAGAACTTGTGATGATGATGCTGGAGGTTAAAGGATGCAGAATGAGGTTTGTTACAGCTCTAGAGTGTCCCCTAAATGTATGCACCAGGCCACCTACCAGACTCCAGACTTTGACTATACCAAGAAATCAACATAATCTTACAGAAAGTAATACAAATGGTATGTTGATTTACTTTTACAATATTCTATACCAAAGTTTTTAGATATTATTTTAAAAAGAGATTAAAATACTGTATTTTAAATACATGCAAATAAACTATGACTTTAATAAATTTTAATAATAAAATAAAAATTTATTTTGCAAAACAAAACTTAAACCTACCTTCAGTATCAACTGAAGATGTCACTAGGAAATTAGCATTCTTAGAGAACCTGCATCCTGTTATGGTCATTGAGTGAGCCCTACAGAATTTCAACATTTTTATATTTAATTTTTTTATCATTTTGGTCCTTTTTTAACTAAAAAAAAGAATGTTAAAAAATCAAAGGACTGTTATCTAATCTAACAGACTAAAAAACAGTTTTGCAGCAGTTTGCAGCTCAATTAAATAAACAAAAGCCTTCACCATACCCAAGTGAGCACTAATTAAATTGGTGAATTTAAGTTAATTTTGATTAAACCAACAAAATTCTCAAAACATTTAAAATTTATAAACATGAATGAGCATTAATGTTTTCATTAAAAAAAACAGTTACCAGCTAATTATGATTAAATTCTTTTTAAAAAAATGTTGGTTAATTGTATAAAATTTAAACAAAATTAATGTTCACAAAAGTTATAAAGTTCCGTTTTCAGACCTTGTGGTCTATAGGGCAAATGATGTAAAGGTCATCTGATTCTGTGGCCTACAGTTAACAAGGCTGTCGTGTGGCCAGCACAACGACCAACCACCTTTCCTTTTTCCCAATTCAGAGGAGCCCAAGGATCCCGAAATAAAAATCCTAGTCTTCACCAGGATTCGTACCTAGGACCACTAGTTCAAAAGCCAAGCGCTTTACCGCTCAGCCGCTGCGCCTCCAACAAAAGTTATAGCTCTATATTATTCTCTGAAAGTATAATCAAGTAAAATACACCCTCACTAAAGCTAATTAAGGACAGAAATCAAAAGTATGTGAAAATAACACTACTCAATGATTTGAAAAATAATAAATAAAACAGAAACTACAAACCTTTCATATTTTATAAACTACAAACCTTTCATATTTTAAAATTTCTTTCCCATGAAGATCGTAGACATGAAGACTGGTATCACTGCAGCAATACAAGTGTTCCAAGTGGTAATCAAGCTCAACCCTCTTCACCCAGCCACCACCAACATGGGGTAACTCATACCTGGAACAAATTGGATTTGAATATAAACTTCAACTAACCTGGTGGTAAATTCATTTAATTTATAGAATAAATGAAAGTTGACAAAGCTGGTTAAATCTAAAACAAAACCAATTTTGCAATTCAGAAAAATAAAAATTGGTAGGTTTAAACAATAATGAAAACCGATGTCATGTTTTCAAATGCTGTCTTAACAATATATGTTATCTTATCTCCCAGGTCTTCTCATTGTAGAAGCTGAATTACTGGCAGCAATTATTAAAATGACTTTATTCATTTTGCAAAAAGAAAACATGCACTACTTATATTTGGTATATGATGGGGGTGTGGTGGCTGAAGGGTACAGAGCACAAAACCTTAAGTCCAACAGTGAGGGTTGAGATATTTGATTAAGCATAGTAAGGTGCCAGTTGGTCCATCCACATGAGGTCAGTAAGGGAAAGTAAATGTGGTTTGTAGTTGTGCTGGTCACATGACATATTCATCAACCTATAGCAACAGTAAATATTGAGTTTAGCATAATCTGCCCCATAGTCTGCAAGGAAAACTTTACTTTTAAATAAAAAAAACAACACTTACTTAACAGATAAACCATAATTTGCTAAAGGTCTTAATGACCCAAAGGCTTTACCAGGCTGTTGATGAAACTGCCACACCTGTTAAAAAAAAAAGGTTTGAAATTAAGTCATATATATTATAAGAAATAATTTTCTCACCAAGTTTTATTGTTTCTTTAATTTACCTTTGTTCCCCCAACTCCTCCAGTGATAAGCTCATCTCTCACAGGATTAAAAATCATGAAAATCACAGACCTAAGATCAGCATTAACAGAGCATGTCTCCATAAAATCTCGGTTGAATACCTGCAATATTAAGAGTATTGAAACAGCTATGGTTAAATATTGTAAATATAAATTTAACATTTTATAATCTGTTAATAGCTCAACAATATTAAACAAAATGAAAGTACTCTGTGTTACCAAAACATCACAATCACAACCAAGATGATCTGAAAAAAAAAATTCTAACAAGTAGAAGTGCAGTATCTTTTTACCCTAACTATGTACAAAACATAAATTATTGCACAAACATATTAAAAAGAAGGAAATAATTTGTACCTTGATAGAGAAATCTCTACCTAGTCCAAAGAAGCAGTTGTACTTTTTGGCATAGACTAAATGTGTAATCAATCGATATTCATATTTTGGATACTGGAGCACTCTGTTTACTAAAATTACAATTTAAAAAAAAAAGCTCTTACAATGGTATCAAAACATTAATAGGGTCCATTGTTATAATATAGCTGTTTTGTTGTTTTTGTAAGTTTTTTTTTTATTTGAAAGTGTTTGATTTTTTTTAACCAAATTTCCTCAGCAAATATAACATGATTTGATTAGCCACTTAGATTTAACTTACCTCGTCTGTCCACTGCATCTCTTTTCCAAGTTGTCATTCCTTTACCATCTAAAATTATAAACTGCCTCATCCTTTCATTATATGTCACTGGGGAATATATATTTTTTCAGTTAACATTTGAAGACTGCCAATTATTTAAAATAGGTATTAAAAAAATATTTAGGAAATATTTGAATCAACAAGAAATGAACATATGCTACTATATATATATATATATTAGAAAAATTAAATTGAACATTGATTCTTTCCATCATGGATTTTTCTTTTTTTTTTTTATTTCTTTTTTGTTTCACTAGTACTTTGTTTTTCAGAAAAATTGAATAACTTCTTTTTGAAATACATTTTAATGTTATATTTACAATTTCCTTATAACCTACCCCCCATTATGTCTGAGCACATATTTCCATGTTCATAACTTGCTTTAGGTATTATCCCAAAAGGAATTGAAGAAAACTGACTAGAAGTTTTGGCATGAGGAAAACAGTCAGAATCTGTGGCAGAGCTTTCTGATCTTGAGGCAGACTGCCTTGTGAGGATAAACTCTTTGATCTCACTGAAAACATTATCTTCATGAGTTGATGCATCTGAAATTTCTTGTAGAGCTTTCTCTGCAACCTCATCCTCTATTGGCGGACCTTCATCAGCATAAAACTCTTCTTGTTGTAGGATAGAAATATGTTGGTTTTGATCTTCATTGGTGAGTGACTTTTCTATATCTAAGATGAAATCGGGTAGGTTTTGACTTTCAATTTCACTAGAATTAATTTCTACTGACTCAATGTCTGAGTTCATGTCATTGGTATCACTGTCCTCATCAGTTGCTATTTGTGATAGAGAAGGGTCAGCCATTTTTTTTTCAGGATCCTGTGTTCCTGTGAAAATAGACATTTTTAAAATTTGTGAAATTACAGTTAAAAATATGCAAAACACACACAAGTGATTGGCATTATTTTATACCATCAGTTTGAGTTATATCTGTTTAAAGACTTTTGCAAAGCTTAGTTCATGACTTAAATTTCGTGGTTATTAAATTTTGACAATTTATTCTATTGTAAATAAATGTATTTTTATGTAGGTGATTGCCAATAAGAGATTCATTTCTTAATTTTGCTTGTTAACGTTTAACCTAAACTTGCAGATTCAGTAAAGTGATTAGTCATGTAATTTTTACAAAATAAAAGTTTATCCCCATGTGATTGAGAAGCAAAAGTGGATTAAAAGAAGCTATTTGGCTATAAAAACATATTTTTAGTTCAAAATAATAATAAACCACTGCTATAATCACTCAATTTCACAATGTTTTTTTAAGCTGTAAAGAGAGGGGTGCATTAAATCTGATAGTTAGTCCAATAAATTGAGAGACCTCAGTCTATACAGCAGTTTTTTCTTCTATGATCCATAGAGATAGCTTTCTTGCATCAAAATATAATTTCTCTACAATAATGCCAACTCAAATCCCTTTTAAATTAGAAGACTGCATTCAAGGGATATCAAGTACATGTGCTATATATGTAGACAGTAAATGTTTTAAATGCATTACTTTTCTTAACAAAAGTCAATAATGCAGTAGAACTAAGCTGACTCTGGGTTTGCTAAATATTCAGAACACTTCCCTTAGAAACCTAAAATTGAATCTGAAATGTTCATGTTGACATGTTGATTGATAAATTACCAATCATCTTAAATATCTATAGCTTTATATTGGCCAAAAATTACAATAATGATTCCTCTTGTCAACCATAACATCATAATCATGTCTTTCAGCTTTTATATATACACATTTTGTGTGGGGCCCCAATGGTTTCAAAAGACTAAGGGATAGGTGAATGTGAAATACAAATCCTGTATAGTAAATTATAGATGTTACTTTAAAACAAAAGAAAATTACACCCTACACATTTTATGTGTCAATCTAGTCATGCATGTTATTCAGTGACTTAAACTCAACTAAGTCAATGGTTTTCCTGGCTGATTTAGAAAACCCATTCCATGCTCTAATGGTACTAGGGAAGAAGGAGCAATGGTATGAATTTATCCTAGCATATGGAATAAGCAATGTTAGGGCTCAATTGGGGATCATTCTGATGCTGGCCCCAATGGTTTAGTAACTGAAATATTCATTAGGAATCAATTGGGGATAGCCCTTATTGTGCCAATACTGTTATGATGATGGCCCCAATGGTTTAGTAACTGAAATATTTTAATTTTGTTTATATGCGCCATTTTTATGCTTTATATATTATAAATCTAATAAAAATACTAAACTTAGAATCATTTCATGACATAAGACTAAAACATAAATTAGCAGAAATATATAATATAGATTAAACAATGAACCATATATAATTTACAAATATGAAAACACAACCTCATATAATAATCAGAAAAAAATAAAATAATGACAAATTTATTTCTAATTCCATATGATTTATGATTGGACTAATTCATATTTGAATATAATTGTGTTAATGAATTCTTCAATAGTAATCAATCATATCATTACATTAGATAAATCTAAATTAGCCTATGATGCCATGTATAATATATATAAATAATTTAGTATAGTCTATAGCATGGCTGCATTTAGTGACATTGAGTGTCAGTGGGTTTCCTTACTTTGAATCAGGAAAACCTATGATTTAATGGACCTCATTCACCAAACATAAACAAACAACATTTTCTCTATATGTTCTATACAAATTATGCAATACATAAGGCTCTCACGTGATACATAATTTTCACTATTTTATCAATAATATCAGGTGGCTGAGCCTTGCTCGGTTAAATAAATGCCCTGCCCAGCCTGACTGTTGGACAATAAGAAGTTCATACCTGCTTTTGCCATCCATCCATCCCAGTGGTGCTACAGCCCGTGGTCTGCTTTTAGTTTTACAAATCCCTTCATTCATATCTCTAAACGCGTTCTTGTTTGCAAAGAAATATTTTAGTGTACTACAGTAAGCTTAGTGACGTAAGCAGCGTTTTTCCAATTTACGTCATTGAAAACTTTCATTCATAAAATATTCAAGTCAAAATTAATTTTACAACAAGACATTTTATATATCGAAATAACGGTCGAACTCGAGTTTTCCCGATGTGGCCAATGAGCTGAGAATTTTTTTCTCACTAATATGCAGATACGTTGAAATTTTAAAGAAAATCGTTAGAGCCTTTTTCGAAATCAAAGATATATATATATATATATATACAAGAATTGCTTGCTTAATAGTATAGGATTTTGACGTGGCTAAATGTGTTTATTTACAATTGGTGAATGAGGTCCATTAGCAAAGTTTAAGTCTCAAATCATGGCTTTCAATTTTCATGCTCAGTGTAGAGTTAGGCCTATATATTTATACTACTTAGACATAGAACGTTGATTCAACAGTCTTCCCTTTTGAAGAAAAGGGAAAAGATCTTTAGATCTTATACTCACTAGTTATAGATCTATAAAAAAAAGTTCAGAGAAACCTGTAGAATTGTAAAACTAAAACAAAATTGCAAGCATGTTTGAAATAGATCTACGACTACGTGTTGATATATCTATTAAGTCTACGTAGCTCTTTAAGTCTAAAATCTTTCTAAATATTTTTTAAATAGATCTAGACTTAAGTCTCTTTCTTCCATGCTTCTGACTATAAAATGTGTTCAAATAACGAAAATCAAAATAAAATGGTATGCTCCGCCATCTTGTTTACATGTAGCAACAGACCGGAAATATGATTGTTTTGAAAAACAAAATTGTTAAAAAACTAGAATCTAAATCAAGACTAGTGTATTGTTTGTACTAGATTTAGATCTAGATCTAGATCTAAATAAGATCTGGAATTTTAGATCTAGATTCTAGATCTAGATATATATTTGATTTTTTTTTTAATTAAACTAATCAAATTTTAAAAAAATGCGAACTATAAAATCTATTTAACTTAGACCAGAACTAGATCTATAAACATAGTATCTCTAGATCTAATTTTATTTGTTTTAATTTTTTTTTTATTATTTATTTATCTAGTTTACCTGGCATGATTTGATTATTGCAGAGACCACCTGGCACAACGTTAGTTGGTTCTGAAATTGTATAACTACAAACAAGTTGTGCACAAAGAAAGTGGAAAATATAATTTTAAATTCTTAATGAATTATTATTTCTTTGATCATTGGGAAGGGTTCAAGCTCTAAATATTTTTTTTACTGTATGTAGTCTGTCCGTTTGTTTGTCACGTTTAGCTATCAAAAGCTAAACAAAAAGAAAATTTTAAAAATAAAATGTCTCCTTCATAATAATAATAATCTTTATTGTCCGTAAGGAAATTTGTCTTACAATTTGTGCATTATACAAAACAAAACATTATTTAAGAAAAAAATTGTACATTCACACCAGACTCACTCACAATTAACATATGAAAAGTTTACATTTAGATTGGTTCTATTTAATGATCTGATTGCCAGAGGAACAAAAGAGTTTTTGTGTCTGTTTGTCTTTGCTATCGGTGTCTTGTATCTCTTTTGTGATGGTAAAATAGCAAAATCCTGACCCAAAGGGTGATTTTTTATTTCTAGAATCTTCTTAGATTTGTGAGGATGTTTGCCTCAAACAGATGCCCTAATGGGGTTTGCTTTTTGCCAATTACCTTACCAGCAGCATTTAGGATTCTCTGGAGTTTATTTTTATTCCTAGTGCTTAGATTGCCATACCAGGCAGTGATATTAAAATGTAAAATATTGCCGATGTGAGCGTGATAAAACATAGCCAAGGCCTTTTCGCTAATATTAAAAGAGGACAGTTTTCTCAGTAATCGTAGTCTTTGCTGCCCTTTTTTGCTGATATAATCTGTGTTTGCTGTAAAATTTAATTTATTGTCTAGGATAGTACCAAGGTATTTAAAAGTTTGCACAATTTCAATGGTCTCTCCATTATACTATTTATTGAGCGATTTTCTTGCTGGACAGAACACTACAGCCTGCTATTTGGTGGCAAAAGGCATGTATCGGAGGAATCGCTGTTTCTCAGAAAATTATGAGAAATGAGCTCGACGACTCACCGAAATTTTAGGAAGCTGAAACAGCAATTTCGGCAGAAATATTTCAAATCTGTGGTGCCGTATCCTAACCAAGAATCAGATTAGTTCGCGCTATGCCGGAAGAAGTGCGTGGTCCCACCTGAACATTGAAAAAAAAAGGGTAACAAGATAACTGCTCCTTCTATCAAATCAAGGCATTGTACTTCTGTCAGTAGCGGGACGATCTTTACACGAGTCTTGCTCGACCGACTAACCCACTCATTAGTAGACAAGGGGTTATCTGAGAGCCAATGTGGCTTCAGAGACGGTAGAGGTACACTTGACATGATATTTGTTCTGCGACAATTACAAGAAAAATGCAAAGAGAAGAACCTAAACCTATACGCTGCCTTTGTGGACCTCACCAAGGCTTTCGACACGGTCAGTCGCGATTGTTTGTGGAGGATTTTGGCCAGGCTCAGATGCCCACCTACGTTACTATCCATTCGCAAGGAGTTTCATGTGGGACACAATGGTGACCTGTCTGATCACTTCCAATAGAAAATGGCGTGAAGTAGGGCTGTGTACTTGCTCCTACTGTATTCTCTATCTTCTCCAATTCCGGGTCGAATGAGGCTGCGATTGCATGAAGGCATCTACATCAAATTTCATTCGGACAGCAATGTGTTCAATCTTCGACGTCTACTATCCCATACAAAAACAAAAGAAATTATTTACATTGGCTTTTCTGTGGCGATAATTTCGCCCTGCTAGCTCACAATGAACATGATCTCCAGATGGCTGTCAACGAATTCGCATACGCTGCCGCATCTTTCTGTTTATCTATGAACCTCGGGAAAACAGAAGTCACGATCCAGAAGTGACCCAATAAAACCTACTCAACCCCAAAGATCACCGTAAATTGACGTACCGTTAACTTGGCAGACCACTTCATATATCTATCGAATGACACCTCGCATACGCTGTGTCACGTGTTTATTATGTTTGTTTGCAAGATAAACTTGTGACATATTCAGGTTCGGAGGTGTCTTGATTATAATCCAAACACTTTATTAATCAATGAAGTAACAAAGTGTTGATATGCTTTTCTAGAGTTTTAATTATTTTAAACTTGAACTTGAAACAATAAATGCAGGTACAAAGATATAGGCCTATAAAGCAGATACAGGATACATTAAAATGATCAATAAAATGAGTAACTAATTACTTTTAAAACTAGCGACCATAAAGTCTCTCTCTCTTTCTCTCTCTCTCTCTCTTTCTCTCTCTCTCTCTTTCTCTCTCTCTCTCTCTCTCTCTCTCGTCCCAAACTACTCCTTTTATATCTTTCCTTAGAATAAAGAACCGTGACATCTCAATACCCTTCCTTGACACATTGACCCGTCTACATTTAATTTTCCTTTTAATTGTTTCTTTTTTATTTAACCTACGTTGATTGTGTCTCCTTGCTGTAACCTTAAACTAAGTTTTAATCGGCGTCTTTCTGGCATTTGAGCGTAGGTACGGGTGACCTGGTTTGAGATAGGTACACTGTCCTCATTTTGTGAACAATGAAGTGTCACTAGGGACGTGACGTATATCCCCCTCTTCCTTAGCGGGTTTAATGTTGAGTAACACAGAACTGCAACCGCTCAATCTTACATATAATAATGTCCACAACATAAAATAATATTACAGATACTTTTTCCATGTCTAAAACTTAGTTATAATATTCAATAATATGCAGTATTCTAGTTTTAGAATTCTTTACAATAATAACGCATGTATGCATGACAAATGTAGAAAAAAAATTCAAGAAAAAATTATTATGGTAATAAAATGAATGCCATAAGACTTGAAATCTTCTATCCAATGGAAATATTAAAATACATACACAGTTCATATATAATCATTTTAGTCAATGTATGATTCAAATTTAATGTAGAATAAATCATAATTATGAAAACAAAATGTACAGGTAGGCTAATGTTACTGGTCGTTGTAATTTAGGTACCGGTACATCCTGATAGGGTGTCTGCTAAGACGTTCATCTTCCCTGGTATGATTTTAACTGTAAACTGGTAGTCTGTTATTATTACTGGTATGATTTTAACTGTAAACTTGTAGTCTGTTATTATTACTGGTATGATTTTAACTGTAAACTTGTAGTCTGTTATTATTACTGGTATGATTTTAATTGTAAACTGGTAGTCTGTTATTATTACTGGTATGATTTTAACTGTAAACTGGTAGTCTGTTGTTATTAAACTTTATCGTGTTAGTCTGCAATTAGCCAATTTTCTAGTGTTAAGAATTTGGAAAAGAAAATGGTCTATAAAGTAAAGCGATTTTTTGACCAAAACTTACGATAAACACTCTCTTTCAATGGGCTTTGTTGGATTTGTCCCTTTCGTTTCTTTGAATGAAAACTAGAATCACTTTCTTCCTTATATATCTTTTGCATTTTTCAGTTCTCCCTATAAATTGAACTGATATTATTATGCTAAAATTTTAGGTGTGCCTGATACAGAAAAAAAATCTGCACAAAAGGAGATCCGCTACCGAGGACAGACGCAGACGGTGAAAAGAAAATCTGAATCCACCACCGGTGGACATGGTTATGGGGAAATATGTAGGTCACAGCTGGGGCTGCGTTTCGATGGAAAATATTACATTCGAGACCCTCATGATAAGATAAGATAAGAATCTTTGGCTCGATGACAAGAATTATTATTATTATATGGGCGTTAAAAAGAAGATCTATAAGTATATTCAATATTGTAGGCCTATAGACAGTAGATCTACTGAGTCTGATCTAAACAAACGATATACTCATTCTATAGTTCTATAGATACAGACTGTAGGCCTATATTAAATAATCTAGATAGTAGATGACGTAGACCTATCCTAATAATATGGACCTCGTGCACCAATTGTAAATAAACACATTTAGCCACGTCATAATATTGATAAAATAATGAAAATTACGTATCACGTGACAGCCTTACGTATTGCGTAATTTGTATAGAACATATAGATCTAGAGAAAATGTTGTTTGTTTACGTTTGGTGAATGAGGTCCAATAGTCAGGTAGAGCTAGATCTAGATTAGTGACAATCTAGTCTCAATAAGATAGAATCTAGATTTCTAAAGTAGACTCGATCTGAAATGTAGATCTAGATATATAGAGTCAATTATTTAATGACAATGTCAGTGATTCCGAATAAAATAAAATATCTGTATTACACAAATAACAAACTAATGTTTAGGAGGGAAGACATATTCGGAACTCCACTTATTACGTAAACACAAGCGGTGTTGCACTGACGCGCTAGTGAGCAAATGTACATTACTGTACAAAGTGTACATATAAACCAATATGTTATAGTTTACTATGTGTTTATGTTTTTATCACACGTGTCCATGTGGTGATATATGACTACGCCTACATTATACGTAGAACCGTGAATGGCGTGAACTGTATACATATACGCAGAACCAGGGGCGGACTGGCTATATGGGCATACCGGGCCAATGCCCGGTGGGCCGGCACCAAATGGGCCGGTCTGGTCGCGACCAAAGAATTTTTTTTATAATGCAGTCAACTTTTAAAAAAAAAGTTACAGTAGCAAAGACACATATGCCGAATACGTTTTATTTATTTATTTATTTATTTTTTTTTTACAATTAATTTTGTATGAAACTCAATAAGCATATCAAAAATGTACACTATACACTGTGCATATTATCATTTCCAAAACGTTAGACAGTACATTTTGCTGTGTAGGCCTTATACGAGCGGCATTGGCTTCAATATTGCTTTGATGTCTCCAAAGATGTGTTTGGCCTAAACGTTTTGCTGGTCGGCATGGACTTTGATGACACTCCCACTTGTTTTTGCTCCTTCCCTGTATACCCCGGCTTTTGATGGTTCCATTGACAATGTTACCGAAAACGAGGGAAGAGGGAGAGTATAAGTTAGGAAACATTGATATAACGCAGAAAAAAAAATAGGGGTGACAATTAGCTCTTAAACAATACTTAAAAGAAATTAACTTTCAACACACATAGCCGCGAAATCATCAATAGGGTTTGTTGCTGCTATTTCGTTTCATATCTTTTTTCAAAACTATTGGGCCGGAAGTGGCTTTTTCCCCTATATAACTTTGCATTTTTCAGTTCTCTTTATAAATTAAACTGACATTATTATGATATAATAATAAGTGTGCCTGATAGAGAAAAAAATTATGCACAAAAATACGGGTGGTTGAGATCAAACCAGATAGAGGCTATAAAAAGAAAAAGAGTTAAAAATAGCGCGGGAAAGTGCACATTTACAGTACTTTATTTGATGAGTATTTTACCCAAGATCTGTGTTGTTTTTTTAGTACTAGCTTATTTCAAGTACCCGGCATTTTTCGATACACAATTTCATGAACAGAAAAAAAATATTTTTTTTAATGATTTTAAACTTTAAATGATTTTAGTCCTTGTAACTTCTTGTGTGAGTAAAGAGGCCAATCCTTTGTTTTTTCACCATTTTTTCTACTTCTATTGTGCTTGGCATCTGCAATCCAGGACTTTCTTTTAAAGGTTACTTTTCTTGTGGATCTATCCAGTGCCACTTTTTCCCAGCTGTTAGTGCCGACTTTGAAGAGCTTTATGTCGCGTTTGCATACACCAGTGTACCTTAGCAGTGGAAGACCAGCGGATCTCCTGCCTTCTGTTAAATCACCATAGGAATGTCTGTCAAAGTCGACCTTGTGGCATTCATAATAACTAAATCTATGTGCAAATATAGACAAATGTGCAAAGAATTGCAAGCCTATAATAAATCATACATGGTCGGACATGAACTACAGATTTGCCTATTCTAGTTAAAATAATAGCATGTCTTTACAACTGTACTTCAGTAGAAGCATTACTTGTTCGGGAACTAACAATGATCCAATGATAGGCCTTTAGATTTAGAATTAGAAGACGATGCGAAAACTTTTTCTGAATATTAATTTATTTAACTCTTGAATCAAGAATGCATTGGCGTCCGCAAGGAAGTACATTGTGGTGCACTTGCACCCCCCTGTCACGTTCCAATCGTCAGACATTTTGGTTTGTCTATTTTTTTTTAAATTTCATTTCATGTAATTATTATTTTAATCTAGCTCCGGTCATTATTTTAGACTAGATTTAAGTTAAGTCTAGACCTAGATCTAGTAGGCCTATTACTATAAAAAAAACAGTCATTAGAAATCATTAGCATTTTTTTTATTAGGTCTAGGCATTGAAAAGTAAATCTATTATAAACTATAATAGATCTAAGTCTAAGTACTAACTTATTAAATAAGTAGAAGTATTATAATGAATATTTTATAGATCTAGATTGACTAAATTATAGATAGATCTATAGATCTAGTTAAGTACATTAAGTTAAGTATAGATTATGGTAAATGTATTACGGTAGCAGGGCAAAGGATAGAGAGGAATGGAGAAAGATGGTCCACAAGTCTTGCTTGGTGCCCCAACGGTCCACCAGACTAAGGGATAGGTAACAGGTAATTACGGTAGCCTAAATTATTAGATCTATGTACTATGTCTATATATAATAATCTAATAATTAATCAACTTTAGTCTTTATTAATATCTATACTTTATTCTAATAAAAAAAATGACTATAGGAATAGCATAGGATAGAATCTATACTATTACTAGATCTATTCAAGTTTTATATACGGATCTAGACTAGAATTAGATTATAGATCTAAATATAGGACATACTAACAGAGAAATGATATGTAGTATTGCACAAGAAAAGAAACTGGGTTTTTCTAAACTCTAATACTTGGTATGCAATAGTAAAACAGTAACCACTTAATAAATCGAAACTCGAAATCAAAAACGTAAATTTATTGTAGTATATATAGGTCTGTGGTTGAATTTTATATAGAAGAAATGAGTTTTGTAATTTCCTTTACAGAAAAATTGGGCTATTCGCGTCTGACACATATATGTTCAGCAACAAACCCTATTGCAAACCACAAAACTTATTCACAGCTCAATATAAATATAGTTCTTTCTGCGATTTTCAAAGTGAGAGGAAGTATTCTTTCTTTTTAATTTTAATAACACAGATTTAAAAATAATGCACTTGAGCTTACAAAAAAAATATATTGTATGTTTAAAAAATGAAATCTAGATCAAGATCTAAATAATTATTTTTGCTATTGTAATTACTGGCTAATTTCTACTTAGTATATCATGGAGGCTCGGTGGTTGAGTGGTAAAGCGCTTGACTTCCGAACCGGGGTCCGGGATTCGAATCCTGGTGAAGACTAGAATTTTTAATTTCGAGATCTTCGGGCGCCTCTGAGTCCACCCAGCTTTAATGGAAAAAGTAAAGGTCGTTGTTCTGGCCACATGACACCCTCGTTAACCGTAGGCCACAGAAACAGTCGAACTTTACATCATCTGTCCTATATACCACAAGGTCTGAAAGGGGAACTTTTTTATGCTTAGTATGAGGAGAGGAAGTGGAGATCGATGGATTGGTCACACCCTTAGGAAAGATACCAGCTACAGAGCTAGGCAGGCCTTAGAGTGGAACCCCCAGGGAACAAGATGTAGAGGAAGACCAAAACGAACACGGCGACCGCAGCATACTGGAGGAAGCCGAGAGAACCGGAAAGAGCTGGGAAGCCATAAAAAAACTTTCAAGAGACCATGAAGAGTAGCGTGTTTTTGTCGAGGCCCTATATTCCATAAGGAACACAAAGGAACGATGATGATGATGAAGTTAATGACGGAAATTCGTATAATAATTCTCTGGTTTTATATAGCGATGATAGAAGAGTTATATTTTTATTGGTCATATTCATATACAATTCTCGTTTTTTGAGAATGTAGTAGGACAAAGCAAGAGCTTTTCACAGTACGTGTCTCTCTAACCGTTCTGCATTCTCTAATCTTTGAATGGAATGTGTCAGACGGGAATACCAACGACTTAGCATAATGTTAGTCACAGAACAACATACATGCCAAGATTTTTTTGTTGCCTAGATTTTTTTGTCTGTAATCTATAAAAATACCCAAAAAAAGTCTTCAAAACATTTAATAATTCATTCATTTCAAAGTCATTGATGCTTCTATTGTATTTTTTATAGTTTTCAGACCACATATAATATGTATAAATAAAATACACTACGTAATCCTATGCGAGCGTACTCTCAGTTATGAACACATTATCAAACGTTATGTGTTTTGCTGAGAATTAGGCTTACAAATATAATATGATACAAGGGCGTAGCCGGAGGGGGGTTCAAACCATCAGATGCCACAGACCTTATTGTCTGAAACGGAAACTTAACTTACTGCCACAGTGAAGCCAAAGAGAAGATGATGGGCTTAAAATCCCCCTTCAATAAAACAAAATAAAAATATTCACAAATTTCATGCGCTTAGCCACATTTTGTGGTTACCCTCCCCATCCTATACACAAACGAAAGCAATAATACAGTTGTCATTTTCTACCAGTTGCTGGACTCCATTAATTAAGTGCGTCAACGGTCAATAGCAGATTTGGTTTTCAATTTTTTATCTGGTAAGTAGCAAACTAATGCTCTGTAGCTGTCAATGGCGGTGTATACTGTCTTTCCACTAACTAAAGAAAGAGCCTATTCTAGGGTACAAAATACGTCCGAAAGATTACATACACACAAAATAACTTATATATATATATGCTTTTTTGTGACGGTACGCACCGTTCAAGGTGTACCGGCACCTTTTTCAAAGTGGGGAAAAATATTACTAATCTTGTATTTTAACGTTTATTATTAATTTTTACTTGCGACTTGACGGCTTTTGTAAATTTGTCTGCTGTACTGTGCGAGATGCCAAAAATATGAAGATTCTAAAGTTTTAGAACAATAGATCTATTCCACTTAATTTATTAGCATAAATCTACTAATCTCATTTATAATAAGTAGCTCTAGATCTACTATTTTACCAATGCATTCATACAGAATTTAATATATAGATTTAATTATACTAATAAAGAGTTGTAATTTAGCTCTACGCGGTGTTAGCAAATAGCGTTACACACATGTTACAGATGTGTGTGTGAGAGCAAGTTAATTATTTTGTATGTGTTTTCACTGCTCACAGACAGACTTGACAGAGTAGAGACAAAAGGTAGAAATAGCGTGACATTTAGATGTATAGCTTGTAGAGTGACTCGATACCCGTAGTTGGGACAGACAGGGAAGATTTAGTAGCGTTAGTTCAAGCGTGGGGTTAGGTCTCCGCCTACGCGAGCACGTTACTCTGCCTCAACGTGGAAACGGCTCACCAGAGGAAGTAGCTAGGCGAAAGGGTAACAAGTAGGACTCCCTTGGGGTGCCCACGGGTGGACGAGAGTTCACCTCTTGCACGTCGCGGAGTAGCACGAAAGCTCCCACAACCCTGTCACAAATCCATGCGCTGTTCCTCAAGGGACCATCTCATTAATGGCGAATCCCGCACAGTTAGCTTGGTATAATGAAGGAAAATGGTGGGGCCCTAGGTATTACTTGGCCTTCGGCCATGATTTCTAGTCCATGCGTCCGAAGTATCAGTGGTATTGGAAACAGCAATGCCCTATAGGCATTGACTCGGGTATCTCCCAGACAGACCTGTGAGGTCCGCAGGTTTTGTTTTTTTTTACTGTTTGATATTTGTTCTCGGACGGATTCAGACAGTTTTTTTTTTCAAACTTAGAGCTCGAAGAGCCTTCGGCTCAGCTCTTAGACTATCCAGCGGTCTCTGCCTATATAGGGTAGAGTTGTTGGGTATTCGGGACACAGCGCCATGTACTTCTAGCAGGGGCGTGTGTCGTGTGCTAGGTGTTTTCTGGTGAACGACACATACAAACATTGGGAGCAAGTTGCGAGGCTGGCTCGCGTTCTTGGCTCCAAGAGGTGTGAGTTGTTTACCAGAGACATGTAGTGAATTAATTCAAAGGGACTAGGGTAAGAAGAAATATTTTTATAAGTTTTGTATCTAGATTTAGATGTTAGTTGATTGTTAGTTGATTAAAAATAAATAGAATGGCGCTTAGCTAGTTGTTAGTGATATTTTGATTATTTCCTTTTTTAGAGTGACAGTCCTAGTCTTAGTCTGAGTCTTAGTGACAGGCAGCCTTAGTCGAGAGTCGCAATGACAGTCTGTAGCCTATATGTGAGGGTGTTGCGTGCCGATTCACGGTGTTGAAAGATAAACTGTCACAAATCAAACCACCAATGAAGGCCGAACAATGAAGTAGTAAGTCGACGCTGCTTCAACAATAAAATGAACTTTAATGTTCAAGAAGGGACCCGTCGTTGTCGTTCGATTATAATGTCTTGCCTTGTATATCAAAAGGCGTCTTGTTTGTTGTTAGCGTCAATCTCTTCTCCTCTTTGTTTTTAATCTAACCTATCGTCACTTCCGTCACTAATGAAAAACTTATCCTAATTATCCCCGAAATAAATCTACACTCTAATCATGTCATAACAACTCCTCCCCCTCCCGCTAAAAAAAAAATTGTCAGTCAATTTTTTTTCTACAGTCTTGGTCTTACAATGAGCAAGGGCCAAAAAGTATGGGGAAACATAAAAACCACAACTTGAGTCTTGACTTCGGTTCAGCTACAATGTCCAAAATCAAGTTCTTTTTCACCCATACTTCACTCAGGAGTTGCACCGTGATACTGTCCAATGTGGTGTCGTAGGTGATCATAAGCGGTGGGTATAGTTCATACTGACACCATAGGTGCGTCAAGCTATCGATGTCACCATATGTTCCAGAGGTTCTCGCACGTCAGGACAGACATTTCCCTGGTATGACAAATGGACATGCATCACCACTTGTTCCCCACTATTTACCTAACGTTTGACGGGCATTAATAAGTGTATTTAATTCCTTTCTCCACTTACTGATTCCAAATAGACCTAACCTTTTACTGATGAATGATCATGAGAACATACCATAAGCGGAATTCCAAAACGTACTCGTTTTCCTCGTTTCGTGATAAAACAAGATTACAAAGAGAGTTTGTGTGATACACAAACTCAGAGGCGGCCCCCGTCGGAGTCGGATCCCTGTCAGATCAGCTTTGATCTCTCAACGGACGGACAGACAGACAGACAGACGGACAGACAGGCCACACAAAACTAATATACATCTTCCGTGCTTTGATCTCTCAACGTTAGCCTTGTAAAGCCGATGTTCAAGGCAACTGCCACACTTGTTTTATGAGTTGATTACTTTACGAGTAAATACTGGTATGTTACTCGTATGTTGGAACAAAACAAATGTGAAAATATGTGCAGTATATTAGATTATTAATTGTCTTAAAGTAGGTTTCATTTATATTGCATACTAATTAGGTTTTTTCTCTTTAAATACTGTTTGCATAAAATATTTTTAAAAATTAGATTTTGAGCTTTTAGAAAAAAAAAAGTAGCCGTTGCATCAGAACTTTGAATGCTCTATATTATCGTGATGTCAGATTTTCATTTTCTCTTCTACTTTCTGAGCACTAAACGGGACGGACGGACGGACAGACAGACAGACAGACAGACAGACAGACGGACAGACAGGCCACACAAAACTAATAGCGTCTTTTCCCCTTTCGGGGGCCGCTAAAAAATACACCGTCGCCTTATCAATGCCCTTTCTAATCGTACCCACATGCTACGCATTCATACACCATAGGTTCAAATATAATCACTAACAGTATTTCAACCAAACAAATTACAAAGTTAAATAAATAATATATCAACTATTTGCAAATAACTAGTGTCATCTTATACCCATCTAGTAGCACCTACTAGACCATATATTTTGTTACAACATTAACAAGGAAATATTGGAATTAACATATATTTACATAGTTATGTACAGACTATGGTCGTATAGCGTTACGTTTCCTTGGCTATCTGCACGACCCATGCATTTGTTCTCTCCAACTGGAGTTCAAATTTCTTCTTGTGTAGACCGCGTGTGGCCTTCCATCTCGGTATGACTTGTGTTTACCGCCACCACAGTCATCTATTCTTTCATGGCTATCGGATGTGGACCCGCGCCTGCTATCCCTTATCCTAATTATCCCCGAAATAAATCTACACTCTAATCATGTCATAACAGGGTCTAATAGATGTTAGCGACAGTGGCGTAGACCAGTCAGCAAGACGATGAGACAGGCAGCGATTGACATCAGATGACAAGGACAGCGGCACTGAACTCTGATGCAGTCTGCGGCGCTGGGTCCAGTGCATGGAGGATGGAGTAGCCGTGGTGGTCTGATTGGCATGGGTGGTTGGTTGCTGTTTTGTCTATATACGTCTTTATTGATATTTTAACACAAGTAATAGTTTTATTAGTATATTCTATTGAAGCTACTTGTCTCATGTTTTTCTTATTATATGTTATTAGTAAATTGATGTTTGCAGTTATCAATTCATTTTATCATTAATCATACATCATAGAGTATGTATTTAATCAGTCACCTATTAAATGTAGCCTAGTACTTAATTTTAAAAAGGCCATTGATGCCTTAACTATAATATTAAAGTGTAAAGTAGGAGTTGACTTCACGTGTTATTAATATATATTTGTGGTTATTGATGTTGTAACATTATTGTCATTAGTTAAATTTATAGACGTGCACATTCAAAGTACGCTAATAGTTATGCAGATAAAGTAAAGACACACACCAAGAGCGAGAATCATCACTAGAGAATAGAGCCAACGTAATAATACTGAGTTATATAGTACAATGAGGTTGTGATCCATGAGTGGGGAACAGGATCAATACAGCCATCAAGGGCAGATAAAAAGGGTTCTTGACAACACACACACACAAAACCTGGGTTTTTCTAAACTATGATACTTGGTGTGTAATAGTAAAACAGAAGTTACCTAAATAAATTGTAAATATATGGTGGTTTTTTATTATATAACCTTCGTACCGGTAACTACATCTATAGAGCAATGTCTTATAATTTCTTTTACTGAAAAAATTGGGCCATTAGGCATTAGCGTCCGACACACATATAATTTTTATGTGCAGCAACAAAGCTTATATTGTAGAGTATCTGGTTTCTGCTGGTACCAATGTAGGCTACTGCTAACATAGAACACTGGATGTAGTGTCCCACTGTGTTCTTGCATTAAACAGGCTCCGATCGCTTCTGAGTAAGCGTATGTCACAAGGTGAAATATTTTTTTTTGTCTGGTAACTTGAGAATGGACTCGTTTGAAAAGGTGTACTTGGTTTTCTTTATAGTGTCTTCCAACTTCCAACTCGTGTGAATGGAGTACTTTGTTTGGTTAACTTTTCTTTGTTATGTTTGTCAAGGATGATGTGAGCGCTGTGTAATGAGGTTGTTCCGGATTCCCCCGAGTCACGTGGGTGTGTGTTTACATCGCGCACTGCGCTTATTTTTAGTTATTTTGTAGTGGGACTCTGAAACGTTTTAAGTCAATATTTAGTGGTTTCAATTTATTCATTGGCACTTAACTATAATTTGTTAATAACAGGAGAATCTAGATATATATGTTTTTTATAGTTTCAACTAAAACAAATAGTTAACCTTTGATAGAAGGTACTGGTGCTGAACGCCACCAGTTTGAACAATACTGACATTAATAACATTTATTTTTCTAATAGGACATAAAGCTTTCTGTGTTCAGAAATTTAGCATTGTAGAACGGGAAATAAATTTTCTATGACAGTTCAAAGTGTGTATACATTTTTTGACGCACCCTGTATAAAAAAAAGTAGAGTACCCTTTCAGACTTTGCGAGCTATGAGGTAAATTATCTAAGTTAATCGTTTATGTGGCCCACGGTTAATGAGAGTGTCATGTGACTAGCACAATGGTCAACCCGACTCAACCGCCTTTACCTTTTATGAAATAAAATTAGAGTTGGGTGGACTCAATGACGTTAACCGTCTGCCATAGAAATAGATGACCTCCACATCAGCTGCCTTAGAAAAAAGGCATATAGGGTGGTCTAGCTAGCGCACCTCTAGTGAACGGACTATAACAGGGTGTTTACAGAAGAGAGTAACGATTTCCGCCGAAGGCTAGAAAGTGGAAATAGAGACACTGTAGTAAACAGAAGCTATTATTTGTGTACCTGTGATGTCTTATAAATAAATATATGTCTCGTTGAGTTGGCCTTGTCTCTTATATTATTACAATGGTGCCAGAAGTGGGATTTATAGGCAACTCAACGAGAGGAGGTAGGACTTGATCACAATGACATCGTTGAAAACATTAGACCAACTCTCAGTTAAAGAGCTTAGAAAGGAGCTCCGTAACCGATATCTGCTAAGTGGTGGTACCAAGGAGGTGCTTACAGCTCGTCTCCGGCAAACCTTGGTAGATGAAGAAGAAGATCCGGATGCTTACTTGTTTGAAATAGAACCGGATATTTATGAGCTCATGAGCAAGATGCATGAAGGTGTTGATGCAATGTGTAAACGAATGAACAGGATGGGGAACAAAATAGATGAAATGGTGTCACAAGTAGAAGGCCAAATAGACCAAATTGATCAAATTGAGTCGCAAGTAAAAGGAGGAATAAACTTGTTGGTGAAAGAGCCGTTGCCTGTGGACTCGTTGGTGAAGAAGTTGTATGGTCAGGACTGTGGCTGCACAAACAGTGGTGACGGAGACGCTGGGGATTGGAGCGCCGTCTGTGTCTGTGTTGTGGGCAAGTCTTGTGGTTGTGACTTTAAAGACGAGAAACGTGACAACGATTTCTGCGACGATCTCGAACGGAAAGAGAGAAATGAAGAAACTGAAGTCTGTTATGTGTCCGAAGCGTTTGTTCCTGTTGCATCTGTTACCAGTACCTCAATCAGCCGGGCAGATCAAGACAACGTTTGGTCTGCGTCTAAGCCTATTGCTGTAGACCTTAGATACCTCTGCCTATCTGCCTGTGCTCACGAGGGAAATGTGAAGCTCGACAACTGCATCCAGAACTTGAGCATGAACTGTACGTGCGTCGCATCACACGGAGAATGTGTATGCCAAGAAAACCATCAATAAAATATGGGTACTTCTGACATCATCATTGACATTGGCATAAATGAATGTCAGTCAACCCACTCTACATCTGAGCTGTCAAGAGGAAGACATCTTCCACTTGAACTTGAAGAGACCTATCTCCTGGACGTGAGACTGTTAGCTGAGGATGACTGCGGTGCATTAGACTTGGTTTGCAACGTGGCTGAAGTTGAACCTGCAGTCCCCACGAGAGACGTCTGTCGGCAGGGTCTGCTGAAACGGCGTGTCCAATCAACGGCTGTGCTGAGGAAAACAGTGCTCGACACTATCTCGTTGAGTGTCAAACGGTCACGCCATCATCTCAACAACAGCCTGGTCAACTGGAGAAAGAGAAAGCGACGGCTGCGGAAAACTGGGCAGATGACTTCGTGTGCAACAGGCACCCTACCGCCTGTGGCTCCCACTGATCGACCTCCACCTGAACTGTCAAACTTCAGCTGCAGTGTTTTTCTTTTCGGGACGAAAAGTGTTAAGACGGGGGCAATGTTACGACCTCGCCATGCGCATCGCAAGTCTAGCTAGCGCACCTGTAGTGAACGGACTATAACAGGGTGTTTACAGAAGAGAGTAACGATTTCCGCCGAAGGCTAGAAAGTGGAAATAGAGACACTGTAGTAAACAGAAGCTATTATTTGTGTACCTGTGATGTCTTATAAATAAATATATGTCTCGTTGAGTTGGCCTTGTCTCTTATATTATTACAATATATTTGTGTACCTTTCAAAATAAATAGCATAGATTCTAGAACATGTTCAGTTCACTTCTGCTTTCACTACGTCATTTCTCTTTATACCAGTCTATGACAAAGTATTAATTGTTAGTTCATTATTATTATTACTATTATTATTTTAATTCAAATTAATTTAAACAATATTTTGATATCTTCATCCACAATAATAGCCTAATAATAATAATAGAATCAATCCAAGAATAAAAACACTGTTGAAAGTCTGTATGGATAATTGGAAGATAAATCTGCACCTTAAATCGTGATAATCTAGGTTCTGTGCACATAAGAAGAGGCATATACCAGGGTGACTATCTCCGCTCTGGTTCTGCCTATCCACTATCTACTTTACTCCAAGACACTATAAATGGTTTTTGGGTTGACACTAAATGTACAAAATGTGTGTCCCACTTATTATACATGGATGATCTAAAGCTATATGCAGAAACCGAGCAAAAGTTACACAACTTACATTTAAAAAATTAATAAAAACGGCAACATGCTTTTGTTTGAATATCAAAGTCAATAGTATGACAAATGTTTACCTACGAGCCCTACAGATTAGTGAGTCATAACTGTCAATAACTGCACCTTATCTGAGGCATCATCTAGAACTTGTTAATCGTATTATACACTAGTAAAATTTTCTATCTGTCATTAGTTTCTGCCCATTTCTAAATTAAAAATCTGTTAATTACTTTAAAAAATAAATCTAGCTTTTTTGCCAATTTGATTTCCAGTATCCTTCCAATCTTACAGCCTTTAAATCTTCTGCATGACAAAGCTGAAGACATCATAAGATAAGATAAGATAATTTTTATTGATCTTATCTAATGGAAATTCAGTTTGACTACAATAGACAACCTCGGCGTAACTACTGTACAATAACAATATAGATGAAAAATTCGAACAACATGCACACACGAAACACATACACATTCACAACCAGCGCTTTATGAATTTGACTTCTATGTACTTCTCGATGACGACAGCTAATCTTGTAACACTATGACTGAAAGTGGGATAAAGGAGTAGGATTGAATCAATATAGAATCTAGTGTTGTGTACAATCTATAAATGTCTTTTTATGATACTCCAAATGTCAGAAGATACTAAAACCGAGTAAACTGCTACAAGCGATGTTATCAGTGTGTTTTATTATTCGATGTATAAATCTTGTAATTACAGAGAAATTTTTCCAAGGCTTGGTAAAGAATAGTTTTTAAAAAATGATAACCAGAAATTTTCTAATGGCTCCATATCTCCCGCCAGCATCTTAACAAATCCATTTTCAATTGCAAACTGACAAAATAGTTGTTGATTGCATCATTTTAAAATAATCTAAGTCGTGAATCACATGATCAGAAAAAAAGAGGATATTCGATTCAAATCTACCTCCTATTTTTAAAAAAATCGAACATTTTAGTAACTAAAAAAATCACCCAAACTTTTTTAAAATTCATTATTAACCTTTTTTAACTAAAACTTTGTAACTGTTTGGCTAACTTAGCCCATCACTGAACATACATTTCTTCTAGTTAAATGATGCAGTGCTGTGCTAATGCGTTCATGAAAATGGTAATGTAACGAGGGGTTACATTTAATACACTAAAGAAGAGAAAGAAAAACCAATATATAAAATTTAAAGAAGCAGAGTGAATACATAAACAATGTAATATCTAAGGGTAACAATAAAAACATATGTCATACATTAAGTCCAAGAAAATAGAAACAACAAGAGTAGCACCATTAAAAGGAAAAGATAGCACATAATTATAATGAAACTAAAGCTAACATCCTAAAAAACATACTTTGCATCAGCATTCTCAGCCCCAGGAGATAAAGACATATTATTTAATTTGAACCAAGTAGACAACATAGAATAGATAGATCATAGAAATACAAGAAAATGGCATTCAAAAACTATTAGCGAACATTAAGCTGATAAAAAGCATCGGAACCTGATGGTATTCCAGCTAGATTAATCAAAGCAATGAGCTATCACCAGTGTTCAAAATACTTTTTTCAGGCATCTATTAACCAGGGCAGAGTACTAGAGGACTGAAAATTAGCTGAGGTCAACCCCTCTATTTCAAAAAGGAGAAAAATCTGACCCAGGAAACTACAGACCAGTATCATTTACCAGCATTACATGTAAAATCCTAGAACACATAAAATGTAGCCACATCATAAACTACTTAGACCAGCGGTTCTCAACCTTTTTGTTGCCGCGACCCCCTAAAACTATTCCCCACTAGACAGCGAACACCAACCGTATTTTTTCTCTTTCGTTCATAGGCCTAGGTAAACGAAAATTTGATAATGTTATAAAATCCTTTATGTCAATATCTAATTTGTAATGTATTTTCATTGGTAGAAATTTAACACGGAAAAAGGTTTATGTAATTGTAATGAGTATAAAATAAATGTTTTTAGCGGCCCCCGTAAGGGGAAAAGCCGCTATTAGGTTTGTGAAAACTGTCCGTCTGTCACACTCAGGGCGCCAAAACTAGAGGAGATACGAAAAATATTTTTTCACCATTAAATGCGGCTTGAAAAGTTTAGGTGCAGCGGCTACTTTTAGTTTTCTAAAAGCAAACCGTTTAATTTATAAAATTAATTATGCAAGCGATTTTTTAATAACAAAACACCGATTCTAAAACAATTACGTAAATGTAAGGGAAGAAATGTTACTATAAGAAATGCTCTGAATATATAGATATCACGCACATTTTTTTAAATGACCTTTTAGCAGCGACTTTCGTGTACTAGCGTAAATCCCGGCAATGACATAATTCTAAACTAATTTCTTAAACTTTTTTAAAAATCAGATTTAAAAAAAAAACAAGATTACAAAGAGAATTTGTGTTATCACACAAACTCAGAGGCGACCCCCGTAGGAGTCGGATCCCTGTCGGATTCGCCTATTCGCAAGAAATGGTCAATTTTAAAAAAAGCCAAGATAATCAATAGAATGAATGCAACATTAAATTTAAAAATAGAAGATTAGTTTTAGTTTAGGCCCTATTACAACATTTCAATGTAGATCTAGACACGGAAATCAAAATAGGCCTATACACTTAATAAATTTAAGTCTCGATTTAGATCTAGAAATTGAAGTTCTAGATCTTGATCTTTTATATATAATTCTAAACTAGACCTAGAAATTCTAGATCTAAAATCTACAATGATTTCAATTGGAACATGAAACTAGATTTATTGTAAAACATTCTAGATCTAGTGTTAAAAATCTAATTTAGTGTAAAAAAAATCTATATCTAGTGGAAAAAATCTAGATTACAAAAAAAATGCTCTAGTCTTCGTCACACGTCCTAGTTAAACTAAAATGTGTTTTCATCTATACGGTACGAGAAAGTTTGCGAGGTTTAAAAACATTAGTGCACCGATTTCTTATTAACATTTTATTTAAAGAATTTATTCCATATGACGTCAAAGGAAAAATTTTAAAATCCTTTAGCCTACATCACACGGTCTTATCTTATCTTATCTTATATAATACAGACGTTACTTCAAAAAAGAAGATGATTACGTCCTACGCGTCGTGCATTCAGTCATGCATATTTACCAGTGACTTAAATTCTGCCAAGTCACTGGTTTTCCTGGCTAGCTCAGGCAAACCATTCTATGCTCTAATGGCACTAGGGAAGAAAGAGCATTTGTACAGATTTGTCCTAGCATATGGGACGAGGAATGTGCCTTTATCTTTGTGTCTTTCTGAGTATTTTATTAAGTTTTGTTTTTGTATTTGGAGATTATGGTTCAGTGTTTTGTGTATAATTGCTACTTTACTCTTAAGTCTTCTATCCTGAAGGCTTTCTAAATTTAGTGATTTTACTAAAGGTGTTACTCTAGTGAAATGTGAATATTCGTTTGTTATGAATCTCACTGCTCTATTTTGTGTCTGTTCTAGTTTCTTAATGTTTTCTTGAGTTGAGGGGTCCCAAACAGAGGATGCATATTCTATTATTGGCCTAACCAAGGTTAAATAGCATTTTAGTTTTATGTTCTTATTTGATTTATAGAAATTTCTTTTAATAAACCCTAATGCTTTGTTTGATTTTTTTATAGTTTCATCAATATGGGGATTCCATGACAGTTTTTCATTTATTATAACACCTAGGTATTTTGCGTTTTTAGTCTGTGTTACTGGTCTATGTAGACTACAAATATCTTTAACAACACGAGAACTTTGGCGAGTTTTAATAAACATAAGTGCACCGAGTTCTTATGAACATTTCATTTAAAGATATCATTCCATAAATCCATAAAAAAAACTTTACGTCACAAGGCTTAGTTAGACTAAAAATGTCTTTAACAATACGAGAACGTTGGCGAGTTTTAATAAACTAAAGTGCACCGAGTTCTTATGAACATTTCATTTAAAGGGAAACAAATACATGACGTCACACAACCTATTATATAGTTAGGCTCTACGAGGGTACATACATATGGAGGAAACTGAGTTCTTATAGTATTTCATTTAAAGATGTGTGACCCCCCCCCTCTCTCTCCCTCTCTCTGTATATATATGAAAAGTATATTGATAGGTACAAAAATTTTTAAAGAATTTTTTAAACATATAAAAGTTTACAATAACTTTAGAAAATAAATATTTTCAGGATTTCAAATTAGAAAACTTACAAAAAACTTTAAACTCAATATATCTTGCGACTTCGTTTTCAATGGACAGAATTGCTTGATTTAATTTCAAAAAATAATCTCAAGAGCAATTCATGCAGCACTCTTTCATATAATCTCAATAGCACTTCATGCAGCACTCTTTCATATAATCTCAATAGCACTTCATGCAGCACTCTTTCATATAATCTCAATAGCACTTCATGCAAAACTCTTTCATATAATCTCAAGAGCACTTCATGTGTCATTTTCTCAGCACTTTTATAGCATTAATTTCATTTCATTAATTTCTGTCAGTACTTTTACACCATTAATTCCTCTTAGCACTTTCTCATAGCCCCATAACATAGCACATTAATGTTTTAATGAGAGAACGTTGTTAGTTGATGTTTTAATAAGAGACCGATGTTAGTTAATGTTTGAATGAGAGAACGTTGTTAGTTGATGTTTTAATGAGAGAAAGTTGTTAGTTGATGTTTTAATGAGAGAACGTTATTAGTTTATGTTTAAATGAGAGAATGTTGTTAGTTGATGTTTTAATAAGAGACCGATGTCAGTTAATGTTTGAATGAGAGAACGTTGTTAAAGTTTTAATCAGAGAGCGTTGTTAATTAAATTTAGTTTTGCAAAGCTTCTTTTCACATGACGCCTTGTAAACATGCATTTGGCAAGAAACAGTTAAAGGTTTAATTCAAAGGCTGGTAGAGATTCGTTGTCGTCTTTCAAAACTTTGCTGCATTCTAGTATTCTAGTTTTAGTACCGGTATTTCTGTTCACATATCTTGCCGTCAGGCCCAATATAAAAGAGATTGATGCACTCAGTATTAACTTCTTGCTCTCTATTTGAATAGTAAATCTTAAGAATACTTTTCTGATATTTTCATATTGTTAAAACGTATTTTTCTTTTGCATTAACATGCTAGTTTGATTTGAGAAAAGTTATCTTAATAACATTTTGAGCTAACTTTTCACATATTTCATAGAGTAAATGTTTAAGTGCTCGAGCTTAGCCACCACTTTGAAAATAATTAACACTTTAATTTGAAGGTACTTTTGTGTTTAGTTTACTTTTTTGAGTACATCTGCCAATAAGAAAGTCAAGCAATGAAAGTTATGCATGTAGTAGCTGGCAATCATATTTGATCTGCGCCTCTAGTGTTTGTATTTTTAGAGAGACGGCAAAGATTTTCGCCGTCACACATTCATAAAGTCGTTCTTTCATGGGTCTAACAGCAACACCATGAGCACACCAGCGAGTAGTTCATATGACACGCTATCATTAATTATATTATCCTATCTATTAGTATTAGCGGCAAAGAAAGAAAACCCTTTTTCTAGAGAACCAAGAAAATATATTAGAAAATATTTTCCGATTAAGAATGTGGACCACATAGTTTAAGTAAACGGTGTACACATCCATTCAAGTTTCTCTTCTGTTCTTGATTTATTACTGCCTGCACTTCTTCATGAATCCTTGACATTGTAGCTGCATTACCATGTCCCTGAGCTCATCATATCGATACGTTAAGCCCATTTCTTTTCAGTCGTTTTAAATTATCAGAACTGATACACCAGATTTGGCCCACATTAAAAGGAATATCCTACATTTCTGTCATTTCAACATTACCATTTGCTACTGTTAATATATTTTACAACTTCAGAAATCTATGTTAGGTGTGCTGTTATACAAGATACCAGAGTACCTTGCAGCTTTTATGTTTCTCATTTCTGATAAGTATATCCCTTAAGTGGTTTGCTAAAACATTTATATATATTTTTGGTACAAGCTTGGAAAGTAACTTTTTTTTCATCGTTGACTTGCGATCGCATATGTTATTATTTCAGCCCTGGCTCATATCTGGATAACATTTCCACAATCCCAAGAAACAAATCATTACCGGTATTCAATGAAAAGTCTTCTTCAGTTTGCCACCATATACTAACTTTTTCTTTGCTAGAAACAATGCGATAGTAAGCAATCTATAATACAAGATGTTCCTCTGTTTTCCCATCTATACGTCAATCATAGCAATGACGTCCTTGTCAATTTTTTGAAGCTGCTTTTGAAGTCCTGCTCCCAAAATGTTCCTAATTTGAAAGCCTGATAAATGTTCTTCAGTCTTCTCTCGAGTTTCTCGTTGTGGACATTTCCACTACTTATCAGAGAAGAAAATCTTGCTATTGGTGTTTTCCCATTAAGAATAATTTTATTCAACAATTTCTAAGCTTTATGATTTTGCTTCTGTCACATTTTAAAGTTGGTATTTTTAATTTTTTTTTAAAGTGCCTTTTTACACTTGGGTGTCACACCCCCCGCACCTGCCTAGTGACACCACTGTCTTTACTCCATACCAACATAACGTTAGAAAATATAGATCATGTGAAACACAACTAATAATGGATTGCCTGTGCAAGCCAGGAAAACCAGTAACTTGGCAGAATTTAAGTCATTTGTTAATATGCATGACTGAATACATAAAGCGTAGGACGTTATCATCTTCTTTTTTTGAAGTAACGTTTGTATTGTATAAGATAAGATAATAGGACTAATTGATGATTTTACAAAAGGTTTAGATAATATTGAGCTAAAAGATGCTATCTTTTTAGATTTTTCCATGGCTTTTGACAAAGTTCACCATCATAGTTTGCTTAAAAAATAAAATATTTTGTCATTGATTGTCCATTACATCAGTGAATTAAAGATTTTCTGATAGGGAAAGAACAAACTGTAATAAAAATGGCTCTATATCAACACCAATAACAATAAACTCAGATGTACGGCACCTCAAGGAACAGTCTTAGGTCGACTACTATTTTTTATACACTGAAACAATTTACCAAATTGCATTAGTTCAGGAACAAAAGTCAAATTATTTGCAGACGATTGCATAATATATATAGAACAATAAAAACAACACAAGATACAGAAATTTTACAAAGAGAATTAGATGAATTACATAAATGGGAATCAAATTGGAGCAAGTCTTTCCACCCAGAAAAATGGCAGTTATTAAGAGTAACCCAAAAACTAAAATTAGTTCCACTTATCTTATTCATATACATATGTTTATTAAAAGAAATTTCTATAAATCAAATAAGAACATCAAACTAAAATGTTATTTAACCTTGAAACTGGAACAGACACAAAATAGAGCAGTGAGATTCATAACATATATTAAATTTAAAAGGCCTTCAGAAGAGAAGACATAAAAGTAAAGTACCAATTATACAAAAAACACTAAACCATAATCTTCAAATAGAAAAACAAAATCTTATACAATACTTAGGAACAAAGATAAAGAACATTCTTCATTCCATATGCTGTGACAAATTTGTACAAATGCTACTTCTTAACCAGTGCTATTTGTAATAGTAAGATAGTAGAGACAAAAAACAATTCTCTTGTCTGCTAACTTTATTCATGTAAGATCGCCAATAAATATAGACCTAAAAGGAATTTAATTATCCCCCCTCTCTGTTAATTAGGACATTCTTTCGACATGTCAGTAATGTGGGTTACTAGGTTACAATAACATTTACTTTCACACTATGAGAGCATGGAATGGGCTGCCGGAGCTAGCCAAGAAAACAAGTGACTTGGCAGAATTTAGGTCATTGATTAATATGCATGACTAGATGCATTATGCGTAGGACTAATCATCTTCTTTTTTGAAGTAACGTCTGTATTATATAAGATTAGTCGACCGGCAGCGTAGCATACGCCGTTATTTAGCAGGACCGGCCTTAGGTCACTGCAAACTATGCGATAGCAGTGGGCCCTGTGACAAGTCAAAAACTCGCTGTCAGATTCGCTCACTTTTATCACAGCATTAATTATTATTTATCTTTATTTATTTATTGTATTTTAATTATTTCCCCTTTCTATGCCCTATTCCTTCACAAAACCGCACCTATTTCCTATTTACGCTAAACAAAGTCTAGCGCATGGACCATGGCTGTCGCCACTCCTCGCTTATCTCCCCTTGACCGGGGCGTAGATAAACGCACGATCGCTTACTTTGATCTTATGCGCCGGCTGTCCGACTGATAGTCGACACCGTCTGGGTAGGACTGTCCATTCATCCATCCATACCCGCGCATCTCCTTGATCAAATAGATAATTCGAGGCCACGCATCTATTTACTCTCCAAGGTGTGTCCCTTATCTCATGTCCACACCCTCGTGACTTTTCCAATATGTGCGAAAGTCGCCACTAGGCCTCCATGTGAGAGACAATCCCTATCTTATCACATTTCCTGTTTCCGGTCTTGTTCCAACCTTTATAAGATAGGCTATTTCAAACTGGTCTCTCTCGCTCATTTCTCTCTCACTGGAAAACGAGTCTGGACCATTTCATTTATATGTACTCTTAGAGGAATATTTGGTGGTGAGTTATCCTAACTTAGTCACAAGTTCCATATAACTAGCCTGTGTGTATATTTCATTCTGGATATCATCCTGTGTATTTTATTTAGTTCATTTATATTTAATTTGTGCATTGTGTATTTCTAACTGTCGTAAGTAGGAAACTTAAACATTGCATATGTATATATTTATATATTACGTTTACGGTACCTATGTCGGCAATATTATTGCCACGTTGCTCAATTGACAATTGAGGCAACATTGTACATTAATGTACATCTTAGTTTATTTTCTTTATCTCGGCTGGTCGCTTTGATAATTTTAGAAGAGATATCAGAATCATCTCTCATTTTAATCATTTTGCTTTTGCAAGAGTTGTTCCCTCCCCTTGAGCGGACACACTCGCCCCACTCCACTCCATTGTTC